>VXBJ01001151.1:354023-508448 GCA_013400055.1 Nycticryphes semicollaris | reverse complement strand
TTTTTTTTTTTTTTTAAAGCCCCCATCCTCTTTTCTACCTGCTACATGCCTCACTCATACTTGCAAACTCTGGAATGGCACACTGGGCTGCTGAGTTTCTCTCTAAAATGTGTGCTTTTGTCTATGGGATTTTATATTGGGGAAAAAAAAAAAAAACCAAAACAAACCCCACCAAACCAAAAAATCCCCAGGTGACTGGGTGAGTGTTTGGTGAGGATATATGAATATGGTGAGGAAAGTCTTCACTGCTTAGATGGGAATGTGTTTAAGCGAGTGAGGAGCTCCTAAAAACTCCATTTTTCTCTGCCCAGTTTGTTGGGATATCAGAATTCAGGACAGGAATTCTGTTCCTGTCTGCATATTGTTTTTGTAAGTTAAAAAGCATGTATTTTGTCTTCACACTGAAATTAGGAAAATAAACAACAGAAAATTGCTCTTGGAAATTACTATTACATGGTGATGTTATATTCTTACTATCCTGGTCTTGGATTTTTTTTCTTATATGTTTTCTGGGATATAATTTCCAGTTATTTGCCTTTTAATCATAACCATAGTGTTTCGTGGTCTGGCTTGTCAGAGGTGTTACAGCTTCATCACTTGTAGTTACAAAGTATTTAATTGTTGCTAATGTTTACAAAACTTCTGACTTTTTAAGATGAACTCACCGAACAGCTACTTTCCTCTCTGCTTCAACTTAAGATGTATTTTGTCTGTATCTGTGTGTGTATGTTTGAGTACAGTAGCTTTCCCTAACTATTGCTGGTTTTAATCTTTGAGATTTTTCAATATTATGGTTTGCTAGTATTCTGTTTCTCTTTTAGTTAAACCGTGTTGTACTACAGTGCTGCAGACAAGTGCTGCTCTGTTTTCAGCCCTATATGATTCTTGCTCTGTCTACAGGGAACTACATTTAAATAACAACCTGTTACGAGTTTTACCTTTTGAGCTGGGAAAACTGTTCCAGTTACAGACTCTGGGTCTGAAAGGTATTACTGCTTTTTCTTGATATCCGTGCTTGATTAATGATCACTGCTTCTGAGATGTAATGGCTGTAGACTGCTAGTTCCTAAAATGTTACTGAATAGTAATCCCAGATGGAGCCACTTACTCCACGTTTATAATTACCATTATTTAAGAGAAAAAAAAAAAAAGGAAAAAGCTAGTTTGGCAAAGCACTTGAGATAAAATGAGGCTCACTTCTCTGTCTGCAGAGTGAGTGAGAGCTTTCTATTGCTTGGGTAGGGGTTGGTTACAGCGATGCTTTAACTAAGAAATAGCCTGCAGTTAACTGGAGGTGCTCAGCCAAAAAGGGAACGTGCTTTACAAAGCTGCTCTAGGCTACTGTGCTGTTTATGCAAGCAGCAATAGAAATCTGTTTTCCAAATTTTTTTCAAGTGCATAGATTGTAGCTGTAAAATTGCAGACCTTGGGGCAACATGTACCACAATATCAGGAACACTGAGTGATACGATAACTCTAAACACTGTTAACTCTCAAAACTCTGGGTTTCTCCCCCTTAAAAGTGGATAATTGCAATGTGCATTGCCCATGAAGACTTTACAATCTGCCTATGCGTTTGGCAGGTGATAGACTCTGGGGTGTGACTGGTAAATAAACTGATGGTGGTTTCACTCTCATTCAGCAAAGAGAGCAGAGGTGGCTGCTGTGTTTGGCCTCAGCAGCTCTGGTGGTGGTGTACCAGTTCTTCCCTGCTGTCACATCCAGTGACTGCCCTTGGGGTGCTCAGGCAGAGGACAGATGCAGGGGGGAACGTGGTTCACTTCACTAAAACTAGTCATAAAATCATAGGATGGTTCCGGTTGGAAGGGACCTTTTAAGATCATCGAGTTCCAACCCCTTGCCATGGTCAGGGACACCTCTCACTAGGCCAGGTTGCTCAAAGTTTTGTCCAACCTGGTCTTGAATACCTCCAGGGGTGAGGATTCGTGTCTAGTATTTTGTGGGATGGAAGACGGGAGAACTGACACCTCTCAGTAGTTTGTAGTAGATGCAGTATCTTTTCTCAGAGATGCCAGCTTTAAACACTGATATGTATTTTATTTAGTATTTCTGTAAATCTGTTTGCAGGAAATCCACTTACACAGGATATTCTGAACCTTTATCAGGAACCAGATGGGACACGAAGGCTACTGAACTATTTGCTTGATAATTTGGCAGGTACTGCAAAAAGAAGTAAGTGATCATTCTTAAAACATTTAGTTCTGCTGTGTGAAATAAATGTGATTATCATTTGTATCTCTTAAATGTTTCCATAGTTTCAACAGAACAACCACCTCCAAGATCTTGGATTATGTTACAAGAACCAGACCGTACAAGACCAACAGGTACTGTCACACTTACCTTTATTTTCTTTTTTTCTGTTATAAAAGCTGTGGTTCTAAACTATCTGTTTAAATTTTTTCGAAGCTTAAACTAACCAATGATCTGTGCAGTGCTGACCAGCCAGCTAAAGTAGTTCTATCACATATGGAACGCCTGATCCAGATTTACCCATCTCTTACTATAAAGTAATTTCTTTTTAATTAACGTCCTCCTCAAAGGAATTGAAACTGTTGTCCACAATTAGTTAAGTAGCTGAATTATAACAGGTTTAATTGAATGTTCCTTGAAGAGTAAAAAAACTCAAAATTTCCCCAAAACGTAGAATTTTTTCTTTCTAAGTAACCAATGTTTCATCTTTGTCTCGGCACTAATCCTGCTGTTGGGATTCAGGTCATGTTTAATTGCTTACTCACTTTTTCTGCATGAATTCTCTAAAATACAGCCTTTTCTATTTACCTGCACACCAAAAACCTTAGTGTATTTCTCAATCACTGCAGCGTCCTCCCTCTCAGGACTGACATGCATTACTTTCCCCTATTGATTTTTTTTTTAATTATTATTATTTTTAAGGTGATTGCTTCAGAGGTCACGATGTTAATGCAGCTTGTCTTTTGCTGACAGCTATTTATTCTCAAAATGGAGGGCTTTGACCCCCAACCAGCCTAATGTTGTTACCTCAATTTGCTAAATCTTCAAACTGTTGTCGTGTTTCTTTTTTCCTGAGTTGTGCTCCACGTTTGAGAGGAGCTCCCAGTAAGCTTCCAAGTATCTCGTTACTGTACTGCCAATTCATTAGAGTTTCTTAAAAACCAACAAAAAAAAGCCAGCAAAACGAACGCAGGGATCCCTGCTGCTGGATTCCTGATCAAGTTGCCCCCAGCTGTCTCATCATCGCTCCAGTTCCAAGTGAATACAGAGAGTAGATGTTACTCTTTGCTCCTAAATTGCAAGCTTTTTGAGGTGGAAACGTTTGGGGTTTTATTTTGCCTGTACTTTTGCATTGTGCGAAGGGATCCTCACCCTGTCTCTGGATCTGTTACGCTTCACACCGGTAATAATTAAGGTAGACTTTAAATAATCTATTTTAAGAGTTCTCAAACCTCTGTATAGCTGGCAAATACAAGTGTTCAAATACATTTAGTATGTTTTAGGCTTTTCACGATAGAGCACCACTACCATAAAGTACATTTGGCTACTGTTTACTGCATTAACCACTGAAAGAAGAGGAATGGGTTTTGTTTTCTAATTGAATGCTAGAAGACAGCTGCCATAAATCCACATTTGTAATTGATCTTCTTAGAAGGACTTATGTATTTTATTTTCTTAGCAAAGAGCTATGTGCTATGGTTTGGTTGAAACAAACGAAACACGAATTGATAAATTTGCAGAAGACAAAAGTGAAGAATAAAAAAAAAAAGCATATTTGTATGTATTTCTTGTTGAATATATCGGTGTGTAAGTAAAACCATTGTTCTGCAGCCTTGTTCTCTGTCATGTGTTACAACGTACTCTGCGATAAATACGCTACCCGGCAGCTGTATGGCTATTGTCCATCTTGGGCGTTGAACTGGGAATACAGAAAAAAAGCCATTATGCAGGAAATCCTGAGCTGCAATGCTGACATCATAAGTCTTCAGGTAAAATCTATACTATTCTTTCTCTTCCTTTTCTATTCCCGTGCGCTGGCTTCTCTAGATGAAATGTATTTACAGTAAGTGGTCTGTTTTCAAACCCTTCTGAAGACAAAAGGAAAAAGAAGTGGTGTTTAGAACGTTATTTGTTGCTTGACATCAAAAGAATGCTTTTCAGCCCACACAGTTGGAATGTGAACTAGCAGCTGCTGATCAAAGAAATGTATGTGGGGGTGTCTTTGTGCCTGCGTGTGTATGTGGGGCTCTAATTGACACATTTTCAAATAAAAGGCTTGAGATAATCATAACTCTGGGGATTACAGAAATTCATTTATATTTTCTTAAAATAGGGATATTGCTCTCAAATTTGCATTCTCTGAGGTACTTAATTCTTACAGTTTTCCCCCTTAAATCTCATTTGAAAGTGATTTACACTTCTGAAGAATCTAAATACCAATCTTCTACATTTTGCTAATAGTACATTCACACTGTACTGTCTTATACCTTTTTAGGAGGTTGAAACGGAACAGTACTACAGTTTTTTCCTGGTAGAATTGAAAGAACGCGGCTACAATGGATTCTTCAGTCCAAAATCTAGAGCTAGGACAATGTCAGAACAGGAAAGAAAACATGTCGATGGTTGTGCAATATTTTTCAAAACAGAAAAGTAAGTGATGTTTTGGCCAAGCCTTCTGTCGGCTTCTCGTTCTCTTTCACATCATTTCTCGGGCCCCTCTATAGCTCAGTGTGGTGTCAGTTGCCCTTTTTGTAGCCATTCCGTGTTTCTTAGAGAGCGTTCCCATCGTTAGAAAAAAATGGTCTGTACAAGAGAAATCATCCTGTGCCGAAGTAGCAATAGAAAAATTTACCCTGAAGTTTTACATAAGTTGGAATTTCATTCTGTTAGAGCAATGCAGGTTAGGAGCTCACTGAGTATGTGTGTGTCCCAAGTATTAAGAATAAAAAATGAAGCAAATGTCTTATTTTCTTGCTTTTTTCCTTTTTGAGTAAAGGAATTGATAATACCCGGAATTGCTGAAATCGGACCTCAGATGACATTGACTATTTGATACATTAGTTTTCTGATAAAGCAAAAGATAAGGTACTAAAAATCACTGCTCGCTTCTGAAAAATAGCCATTATTTGAGAGTTCCAGCACTTACTCATTATGTCATATTGTACTTGTCCAACTGTCTGGATGTGAGGGTAATAACTTCCCTTCTTCCTCTTCCTTCCAGTCCTTTGGGTTCACAAGGAAACGTAGGTGCCAGGTTTGATACCTTTTGGCTTAGAAAAAATTAGTCCCTCTCTTAAACCTGCATCTTTGAACTAGAAACTGATGTAGATTTAGAAACAAGCACTCCTTTTCTACAGTTTCTCAATCTTTCTCTCTGGAAATATTTGTTTTTTTTAATGAAACTAAGGTAGTAGAATATACATAAAAAATTCTAGGAGAATTGTGTACCCTTTGATTTTTTATTTTTTTTTAGTTTAGAATTTTATAAAACTGGCTGAGATTTTTCACATCATAAATGTGTTTCAGCTTTAATTAAAAGGAGAATTATCTGTAACATTTCCTTTTGTATCTGGCTGCTGAAAAAATACAACGTTTCTCTTTCAGATTTACTTTGGTTCAAAAACATACGGTTGAGTTTAACCAACTGGCCATGGCAAACTCAGAAGGGTCAGAAGCGATGCTGAACAGAGTTATGACAAAAGATAACATTGGAGTTGCTGTATTGTTAGAACTGCGGAAAGAACTGATAGAAATGTCATGTAAGTTCTGTTTAGTTAAATTTTTTAATAGAGTGTATTTTGTAAATAAAAAAGCCTTGTTACAGTACAGCAGAGAAACTAGGTTCTGCAGATGGATATAACTTGGCACACTGGATGCTCAGAGAAGTTCATTTTCAAAGAGGATCTGGGGAAAAGTCAGTGCTCCTTATTGCTTTTTTCTCTGTTTATACCTTTTTGCTTAAAAAATACAAAGAGTTGAGTATGAGTGACTTGGTTTTTTTTTTTTTTCTTGAAGTTATGTGCAGGTATCAAAGAATCAGTTGGTGGGGTGTGTTTCTGGCTCATGTCTCTGCATCATTTTAGCTTGTTATTTCCTTCACTGTCATGCTTATACAACCTGTTTGTTCTGCCCTGTCATTCTTAATTTAGCAAATGTAAATTGGCTTTATAAGTATCTCAGTGGGTATCTGCTCAGCTGTGTTATATTTATCCAAATGATATTTTATTAATTCAGACTCTAATAAACAAGCCTTTTAAGAAGCAATTCCAGCAAGAGGGGTAACTTGCAACACGAATACCTTAAAATTCAGAGCTCGTTGCCTGATGGGATATGAGCAGTGCCTGTTTCCCATTGCAATCTGAGGAAAACTGTTGTAATTTCTTAGAAGAATTTTTAGAACAACAACAATTGTGTAGAATTGCCTGTAATTAGGATTATCTGTTATTTATGTTAATTCACAGTGTTCTTAGATACATAATCATTACTTATAACAAGATGTCTGTCTCTTAATGGTCTTGAATGTGAAACACAATTATTCCTAATGCTTTATATCAACTAAAACACTTAGGAGATATAAGATGAATTGTATGACCCTCTTAAATTAAATTATATTAACCTTCTCCAAGTTATACTGGTATGCTATTCTATTTTTTCATCCTCTGAAACATCTTGTTTAAATTTCAGTAATAGTGTTTTCTGTTGATGATCATATAAGGTAAATAATTGATCTTAAATTTTAGCTGGAAAGCCGCATCTTGGGATGGAAAAGCAGCTAGTTCTTGTAGCTAATGCACATATGCATTGGGACCCAGATTATTCTGATGTGAAGCTGGTTCAGACTATGATGTTCCTGTCCGAGGTAAAGAACATCATTGACAAAGCTTCTCGTAGTCTCAAACCTGGTGTTTCGGGAGAACTTGGAACCATTCCACTTGTACTGTGTGCGGATCTCAATTCTCTACCCGATTCTGGTAAGAGTTCTATTTATCTATTTATTTATTTATTTTAGACTGTTTCAAGTGTGTAACGATTTAATTTTAAGGTCTCACTTCTCTAAAGGAGTTCTCAACATAAGGAATATGTTGTTTGATACCATAACCTCGAAAGGTACTAAGAAAATAGACAAAAGAGAGAAAAGAGATAATTGTTTCTTTCGTGAGCAACGTTATTGTCTGTGCAGTAGTATAGCTATGTCTGGTCTTTCAGAAGCATTTGCATGGTGACCTTACAATACAGAAATAGATAGGAATAAAATATCTTCCAAAAATAACTGGAAACAATTAGTATGTTGCTGATAATGGGGTTTTCTTAATATTCAGTGTGAGAAGATGGTTCTTCTCTTCACAGTTGCCACCACATAATAATTTTCTACAGCTCAAACGTTTTTGGACTTCTAAAATTCAGCACATCTCCTGCCAGACAGGGCACACTTCTTCACTAACATGCAACTTTTGTTTTTTTTGACTTGGTGGCAACTCCATAAAATGCAAGAAAAGAACAGATTCAGTGATTGCCTTTTGCGTTTCCTCAGGTGCCCAGCTGAAATGTTGAACTCCAGAGCCAGCCTTCCTTCTTGTTGAGAGTTGTTCAATGTAATAATCTCCACTCCTGTCCCCCTTCTGTCCTCTGCTTTGGAAGTTCCTAACAGCTGTTAGGGTTGACAGGAGCAGTTACTGCTCAGCAGTACTGGGATCAAAATGAATGAGGTCTCCAGGAAGGCAGATGTTGCTAGTGATACTGCAATATCCATTTCATGTGTCTGATAGTGTCTTCAGAGCAACTAATGGCTTCTTTTACCCTCCAGAACCTTAACACAGCTATTCTGAAATTAAGAGGCAGGATCATAGTTCTCTGGGACACAAATCCTGTCAGTTTGGCTTTGCAGCCTCTTTAAAGTTAACTTTAATCTGAAGTGTGTAACAAAAGTTGGCTTTTTTGCAACGTTTTAGCTGAAGAATGCAAGGAGAGGAGGAAGCTGCCTACATAGCATTTGCAGAATTTTACTTCCACTTTATTCATCTTCCTCCTTCAGTCTGTTCCTTATTGACCTTCTCGTTTTTTTCTAATCGGAGCACATCTCTTTGTTCTAGGTCACTTTGCTCTTGACATAAATATACACTGTTTTGTGATATTTTAGAAGAACTACTGCTGACAATATTGACTATGTGTTTAAGGTTTAGCTTACATAAAGCAGAAAGTTGCATGTGTGACTCCAAGTACCTACACGCTCTTATTTGCTGAAGACTCGTTAATACCTTCTTGTGTGTGTGTCTCCCCTAATTAGGTGTTGTTGAGTACTTGAGCACTGGTGGAGTGGAAACGAACCACAAAGATTTTAAGGAACTGAGATACAATGAAAGTCTTACCAACTTCAGCTGTAATGGGAAAAATGGAACAACAAATGGAAGAATTACGCATGGTTTCAAGTTGAAGAGTGCCTATGAGAATGGTCTCATGCCTTATACAAATTACACATTTGACTTCAAGGTAAGGACTTGGCTGATATTTGGAAAGAGTTTTCAATTTTGAAGTTTAACTACTGTGATTCGCTGCATGAAGTTGTTTAACAAAGAAGTTAATCTGTTTGGGAAGCTAACAGTAAATTCACCCAGTTTATATTGGAAACGTAGCGAACCGGAGCACAACACTTCAGCCTCCTGGAAATCAAGTTGTCCTTTTTCTTGTTAGTAACCCATAGCAGATTTGTGAGAGTTGGGATGCTGTGAACCTTCCATGTAGATAGGGAGAATGCCCTATTTTAATACTCCAAGCTAAATGAAATAGTACAGCAGGGGCACTTAAACTGTCAGCTGCAAGGAAGTAACCCATGGCGCCACTGGAGAACTCTTCGTGCGCTGTTGCCCAGGGAAGTCAAGATGGTTCATTTTCCTCTTCAAAATGAGAGGAGTGTGATTTGAAGCTTTGTAGGAGGTTGGAAATTGCTCTGCTTTTGTGGGTTGTAGAAGTGATACTTTTTCTTTTGTTCTTCTCATCTATATTGAGCTACCCATGGGATGTAGGAAGCAGAAGTGGATGATGTGCTGTGGAGAAGGAATGGTAGCCTTTCAATTACTCATAAGACTGAGCTCAACTTTTCTTTGGAACTTGAGTCAAGAATATATATTAATAATCAATTTTTCATTCTTTTTTTTTTTTTTCCCTTATTTTAGGGTATTATTGACTACATCTTCTACTCTAAACCTCAGCTAAACATACTTGGCATTCTTGGACCTTTGGATCATCATTGGTTAATAGAGAACAATATAAGTGGTTGTCCACATCCACTCATCCCTTCTGACCACTTCTCACTTTTTGCACAACTGGAGCTTTTGCTGCCTTTCCTGCCTCCTGTAAACGGAATCCATCTCCCTGGCAGGAGGTAGTCAGTACATTTTAGAGGGCAACCTCAATCTAACTTGTACAATTGTAAAATCTGAATATAGAGGAGTGAGGTATGGCCAACAGGGATTTTTTTTTTTTTGGTGTGTTCTTTTTTTTTTTTTTCTTAATAATCTTAATCTTAAATCTAATTGTTTGCTAAAGACATAGTAAAAGCCAGGTGCTATCAACAGACACAATTCTGAGCCCAATATACTTTGTATACTGTTCAACAGCGATTGGTGCATTTGCACCTTTCTTTAATACGTTACAATTAACCTTCCTGTTTCTTTTATCCAACGTGACGTTTTCATGCCTTGAAAATAGGGAATTGTAATACAGTATATTCTCTTTGCACAGTTATCTGTAGCACTACTTTTTTGAGGCCAGTAGGAACATCCACAGAACATTCTTCCGTACTTCACTCCCTCCTTTTTCAGACTTGTTTGTAAAATATAGAATTTGAATTTAGCCTTTATTGATTGTATATGAACAACAGAAAACCTGATTTATGAGATTTTGTACTTTAAAAAAAGAAAAAATCAGATTTGGAAAATGATTGTATTGTAAACTAAGGCTAAATTTTTATCTGTTTTCATGTGTTATAAAGGCCAGCTTATAAAAGAGGTTGTCACAGGTTTTCTCTGCTAATGATTTGCACTGTTAGGGTTTCGTTAGCCCTTTTGTACTACTTTTTATGTTCAATTGAGAACGTTGCTTTTAAAATCCAAACCTGTAAAATCTTAGTGTCTTACAAAGATAACTAAATACGTTCTGTCTATTTCTGATTTATTAAAGAAAAGAGAGAAAAGCATAGAGTTCTCGCAGAACAGATAAGCTAAGCAGTGAGTATAAGTAGACCTGTATGGATTGGAAGTTATTGCTGATGTGTATACACTCAGATATTTTTCTCATCTCTAACTTTTGAAGTAAAATGTAGGGATACTTGTGTACAGCTTCTCCATTTCTGTTTTAAATACTTGTCCTATCTCCACTGTGCCTGCTTAAATTTGTTCTCAACTAGCACTGCCTGTGCATGCAGAGAGATCCTGTGCATCCTCTTTTATTTTTTTAAATGATGTTAACACTTGTGAAAATTTTATGAAGATACTTTTGTATAAGCTGTGGCATCTGTTTTTTTTCCTTTGTGGAACATTGAATATCACACTTTTTGAACATGTTCAGGTTATGGGTACACAGTTTCTAGCTTCTAATACCCATGCACTGCTTCTCTCCGTGTCATTGCACAGCGCTGTCTTTCCCGCTAAGAATTACTATCATGTGAATTCTCTTTCCTTTAAGTGTGTTCCTCAGTTTCAAAAAGTATAATTCCATGAACTAAAAAAGCCCAACCCTACATTTTCTATTGATGAAGCAGTGTAAAAATAAATGCATTTTCAATACAGGTCCCAAAGACAATTCTTCAGATCATTTTTTTTTAAAGTGACCAAGTCTTATTTTAAAGTGTCAAGCAAGACTAAATTTCTAGTGTACCCTCAGTGCCATTTGTGTCATGGAGCCAAGTCTGTAACAGCGTACAAATTTAACTTGTCTATTTGTATCCTAAAAGGGAGACTTTCTTGCCTCCTTAAACTAATACAACTTGAATAATCAATGTAAAAAAAAAAAAATATTAAAAAAAATGGAGCTAGAGAGCTTGGTTGTAAACAGCTTTTGTTTCAGCTGCGGGCAGGGAAGCAAAAGGACACTGAGCATTAAGAGAAAACTTTCTAAATATTGTGAATTTTTATATGTAAGAGAGCAGATTGGTAAATAATGCTTCAAAATTTTATTGAAAAAAGTAGTCAGCACTGAAGTGTGCTCAAACCGTGCTGTTTGTAAACTGAAAGTGAAAACTGCAAACAGCTCGGTTTTGTAAAATGTACATTTTAAAATTTCAATAGGAGGAACTTTGATCTTGAATCCTTGTCTGGGACCTGATCTCTTGGGGTTATTTTGTTTTGGTTTTAGTTGTGAAAACACCAAACATGTCCAGTTTATAATCAGTACATTGAAATGCTGGTAGTATTGCTGTAGTAGACTTAATGCGTAGTGTTACTTTTTTTCTGTTGGTTTTTTTTTTGTTTTTTTTTGGCTTTTTGGTTTTTGTTTTTTTTTTTTTTTGTAAAGTGTGAATAAAAGGTGTTTTACTCATGTTTCCTTAATGATGTCTTGGTAATGTACATCATGACAATTTCCAGTGGTGATAAGCAAAAGCTTGTCAAACTGAGCAAACTGTTTTTCTTTTCTGATTATCTGGATTGTGTAATGAGTCCAGAAAGCTTTACAGAAGGGGAAGGGAAGCACTTACTCATTTTGTATTTCTTAGAGGGGGATAATTTACTTTAATAGATGATGCTGGAGCTTGAGTGCACTTGTTAGATTCTAAAGGTTTGAGCTTTATCCAATACGTGTTCTCCTGTATTGCTTAGTCTTAAAAAAAGTGTGAATTTATGACAGCATGTTAAAATATGGCCCCTTGTGCTTCTGGAGACACAACTGTTCCTGCTTGGTCACCTTCCAGTCTAAGGGTCCATTTCAATAACCGTTCCCTCCAGCTTTTATACTAGTCCATCCAGTCCCAGTTGAAAACCCACTGAGGACACACTTTTGTCTTCACTGGGTTTTATCAGCTATCACTCGGGCGCTGAAGGAAGGAGAAATACTTTGAGTATAGGGAAAGACCAGATGGCACCGAAACAGAGCTGACATACGCTTTGTCAACCGATCTTTCAAAGAAGATATATTCCTGTGTCAAACAAATCTAACTCAAAACTCTCAGTTTCCAGCTATAACATAGAATAAGGCAATAAACTGTGTCTTCACAAAATCAAACTCTTCGCTTCATAGTTTTTAACACAAAATGGTTATTTGCTATATTTTTATTCGAGGTGGTTTTGGGTGTTGCCATAACGTACCTTCAGTGTTCTTTTTGTAAAAGCACATGTAACAAAAGTCACAGAACATCCTTGGGGTTGCAAGGATTTATTTAGGTTAGGCCAGGCTTTTTTTCCACTTAAAGTACTGTCAGCCATATCTTGTCTAGTTTTATTTACATTTACCAAGAATTCTGGGTGTCAAAGTGTAAGTGGAAATACACCTTTAACTAAAAGAATTGATTAGACTACGAGACTAATACCACAAGTTACTGCTTTTAACATAACACAAGTAGGGGGAGGGAAAGAGTGTATACATTGGTGTGTGTTGTAATTATTTTGTCCTTTTAGCAGCTTTTAAAAAAAAAAAAAAAAATTTGGCCAGCATTTGACAAAATTCACTTTAAGAACCTTGTATGTATGCATCTTTGATGCAACTTTAGCAAATCTCCCAAGCTTTTTTTTTTATTAGAGCAGAGTTATAAAACAGCTTACAGTTTGCTTTTTTTCAACCACACAAAACCCGTGTGAAAGACACAATAATTACAACGCCACTGGGGGCAAAAACCCAACTAATTACACTGTAAAACTTTAAAAAATTCAGTTAACTGCTTCAGTAGCAAACCTTTTTCATCCAGCCGGACACAGTATTTTTTTTAGTATGTTAACTGCTATTCTTTTCTTTTGGTTGCATAAATTTGTAATACTTAAGTGTCTTGGTATGTTTAAGTAGTGTCTAAAATAGAGTATCTTAGTCTTTATTCACAGTACTTCTGTATAATGTGTAATGCACTGGACTAACTCTTGTTTACCATTCATGTAACAAAAACCAGCACATTATCTGCACTAAGCTCAAAGAATGTTGCATTTGTCTCTAGGCAGCTCTTCAATAAGATAAATGGGAAACTGAATATGGTCTGATGGTAAACAAGGGCTTTTACTGTTCTCTTCAGTGGAACTTTCTTCTTGGTCAAATTTTAACTAGTTAGTATTATATTTATATACAGGGTCTTCTTTTTCTTTACCAATGTATTTTCCTACTCATAGCTGACCAATAAATCCAATATCTGTTTCAAACCTTCTTGAAGTCTAGTTCGTATTTTAACTTAATTCCTGAAGCTTTTCCTGAGGAGTTGCCCGTACAGCTAGGGCGAGTGAAGTGTGTTAGGGGAAAGGTGGATGCACTTAAGGAACTTGAGAATCCTGGGAAGACTTTTTCCTGTACTTACTGTAACTTTCTAGATCTGCAGGCTCAAAAGCTACTTCAATCGCTTGGGTTTGGATTGCAAAGTGAAGATCCAGTTAGAAATGGCTCCAGTGTTTGTGGAAAACCTGTGTCCAAACCTACTCAGGTCTCGACCCCAAGTCTTCACGTCTGACCATCTTCTGACTTTCCCAAGAGGATGGGTAAGGTCACTCATGCGGTGGAAGGCCCACAGGTTTGGTCTGTGTCCAGTAGAACCTGCTCCTTACTTCCTCTTCCCTCCCAACCCCAGAAAGCCCAAAGTAAACTTGGAATCTGGCAGTGGGAAGGGATTCGGAGATTCCATTAATTTACCATAGAAGGGGAACGAAGTGAAGATTTCTTGCCACCTTATTTTTGTTTTTTTATGAATGAGCTTCAGCTAAACTCTTGTTGTTAGTCTGTTATAGTATCATGTTCTTGCTGGGGCTGTTCTTCTATATCAGTGTGCATAACAATACAGACTCTTAGGTTTTATATGATGTTGCCATCACGAGCGGCAGAAAACACAGAACATCTGATTGAGCACACTTGCTGTGTAGAGCACTGAAGCAGCACACAAGGCACCTCACTGGCACCCCTGTGTCTCCTCAGAGCTCCTGGTCACTATTCTGACACTGCTTTGCTCTGAAATCAATGATCTACTTCAGCATTTCTATGAAAACCACATACCCCAGAGCGTTCAGCTTCCTTGTAGTTTTCAAAACGTTGCTCTCAAAGCAGCTGTAAGCCCCCAGCAGAGCAACAAGTCTTTCTCAGGGGTGAGATAGAATCATAGAATGGTTAGAGTTGGAAGGGACCTTAAAGGTCACCAAGTTCCACCCCCTGGCCATGGGTAGGAACAGCTCCATCCACCCTGGCCTTAAACGCTCCCAGGGATGGGGCATCCACAGCTTCTCTGGGTAACCTGTTCTAGTGTCTCACCACCCTCACAGTAAAGAATTTCTTTCTGGTATCTAAGGAGGTGAGATGTTCATTCCCACCATCGCCTTCCCAGTCTTGCCACTAGATGGTGCGTGTAACACAGGCTTCCTGCACAGAGAGTTAAGAGGGACCATATTCGAGAGTGCCCTTCGGAATGCAGGGCTTGTAGAATTATGCTTAAAAGAGAATTTGTGGGAATCCAAGCCTAGGAAAGAACCTTTTCCAGTGGCAGCAGTTGGTTTGGCAATGTCCATGCCAATTAAATACAGGCTTTAGCAACGCAGCTGTCACCTGTTTGGTCCTCAGTGGTAAAATAATTTCTAGGGCCTTCGTTTGCTGCATTTAATCTACTTAATACTACGTTTTAAAATGAGTACAGTTCTCATGTGACTCCAAGTTGGAGGTTTTGAGCTCTTAAAGAATGTTTGCTAACCTGGTGGGTGAGCATTGGGATCTCGATCTGTAGGGAAACTGTGCTGAAATTTAGGGAGAGCCTGAGTATGTGGAAAACAGCATCTCTCGCCCAGAGATGAAGGTGTGAGTCGAGCTTGTGCCCTGTGGGGCTAAGTCAGGTAGGATAAGATTAGTCCTTTCTTAACTTGCAGTAAAATAACTACAACTGGTTTAATAAAAGTGAATACAAAATCTCTCAGGCCAGACTCCCTAGTGCCTGTTCCTTCATGCCCCGGTGTGCAGTGGCTCTTTGGTGACAGCACAAACTTTGGGCTTGTGCCTCATAGGGTGGGATTGTCCCACATCTCTGCAGGTGACTGTGCAGCATTTCTTTTGTACTGGCACGGGTAGAGCAGGAGAACTTTCAAACATCTGGAATGGAGTCCGAGGAGAGAGAGAGAGAGAAGGAGGAGAAACTGAGAAAAAAGGTAAGTGGGAAGGGCAGGATTATGCAGGGCACATCAGGTGACCTTTGGGAGAAGCTGTACTTCATTAAAGGCGAGCACTCTGGCTGTTTTCTTGCTTTTCATCTTCCCCTCCCAACCCAGAGGCACTAATTGTTCGCTCTCTAAATGTTCACTTACTCTGTTTGCATGGAAAGCAGTAAAGCTAATTAAGCTATAGGGACCTTTGGCGTATTTGAGTATTCTCTTATTCCAAAATAAGCCTAGTATTTTCACAGATTATCAATTTTTAAAAGATAAGACGGTATGTTCTGCTTAAATCTTCCTGGTGTGTGAGCAGACAGTATTAATTTCTTTTTAAAATGCTAAATGTTTATTGTAAAACATACATGTTAGAGAAACTATATCCATATAAACACTCCTGCTGGTTTCGAATGACCACAAAGATTTAAGCTTCAGCTCATTGTTGGTAGCACACTTTTGGGGTTTTTTTCTGGTTGGTTAGTTTAGTTTAGTTTTCCTAGTTGTTTTTTCTCTATCTCCACCCTTCCCCCCCTATTTTTTTTCTGTTTCAGAGTACAGACTTCTCCTCTTTTGGTGCCACTAGTGAATTAATGGCAGTTTTTCACTGTGGGTATTGATATTGATAGCTCTTCAGAGGCTGGATTTATTTCTCTTCATCCTTTCCATAAAACAGCATAGCAGTTAATAGCCTGCTTTTTGGCAACTGCATTCAGTAACAAGTCTAAACTGGGTGTGTTGCCCAGTGGGAGAGGAGCAGGACAAACATGATTATTCTTCAAAGTGCATTTTTATTTTCAGCTTTCCAGATTCATGAGGGTTTTCCTTCCCTTTGCAGTGTTTTAAGACAGTGTGTAAAACAGCTGAAGGTTTATACTTCCTGAGCTGCTCCCTGAGAGGCTGTAGCCCTCTATTACTGTAGGCTATTCCTGCAAACACTTGTGCGTGCTCAACTAGAAGTATTTCTGGTGTAAGATGAGGTAACAGACTACAGGAAGGGCTGGGGTTACTCTGGGGAACAATTTCTCCCTTAGGTGGAATCCTTCATCCAGGGATCAGTGAGGGAGGAGGGAGATGAATAGACTCCCCAGTTCAAGAGAGACAGGGAACTACTGGAGAGGGTCCAGCGTAGGGCACCAAACACAAGGGATTGGAGCATCTCCCTGATGAGGAAAGGCTGAGGGAGCTGGGACTCTTTAGCCTGGAGAAGAGAAGGCTGAGGGGAGACCTTATTAATGCTTACAAGTATCTAAAGGGTGGGTTGAAGGAGGATGGAGCTGGACTCTTTTCAGTGGTTCCCAGTGACAGGGCAAGGGGCAATGGGCACAAGCTGGAACATGGGAAGTTCCATTCAGATATGAGGAAAAAACTTGTTTAGGGTGAGGGTGGCAGAGCCCTGGAACAGGCTGCCCAGTGAGGGTGTGAAATCCCTGTCTCTGGAGACCCTCAATCCCCTCCTGGATGCAGTCCTGAGCGATGTGTTCTGGGCAACCCTGCTTTAGCAGGGGAGTGGGACTGGGTGAGATGTAGAGGTCCCTTCCAACTCTGACAATTCCATGATGATGCTTCTGTGTTGATGAACAGAAGGTAGAAATTTGGGTCCTGACCCAAGGCAGCCAATGGGAAATTTGCCATGAACTCCACTGGACTTTCACTGGGAAAATAAATATTCCATAAACAAGTTACCACAT
Source organism: Nycticryphes semicollaris (assembly GCA_013400055.1). NCBI lineage: Eukaryota > Metazoa > Chordata > Aves > Charadriiformes > Rostratulidae > Nycticryphes > Nycticryphes semicollaris. The sequence goes on along the minus strand of VXBJ01001151.1, from coordinate 491,467 downwards.
GTGCTGGTAGAACAGACTGTCCTCCCTGAGATCAATCCTAACCCACTGGACCCTGCAGGCAGGAAGGGTGAGTGCCTGACCTGCAGCACCAAACACAGGAATTCACGGTCCACGGAGCTGGGTCCAGTCCTGGGTCTGGGATGGTTGTACGATTCAATTAAGCTTTCACATTTGACAGTGTGAAAACTGTGGTTTCATCCGGTTGCATCATCTTCAGTAGATGCCAGTCTTGTCGTTGCGTTGTCTTTGTATTACTCATGTCCTGTAGGAACTACTGAAATGAACAGAGAGCAAGGACCCACCACGGTGCTGCGGCACGTGCTCCTCATTTACCACTGCAATTCTTTGCTGCTATGAAAAATCTGCTTCTATACAATTATTTTTTCTTACAGGTTTGGCTGGTGTTCCAAATCCTCCTCCTTCACCTGAGTAAGAATGATTCCTGTTCTACAGGATGCAAAAGTAACTCCAAAAGGCAGTAATTTGCTGAAGGTCCTGGCTGTCCAGACTATGGAGCAGATAACACCTAGAGTTCCCAGCTCCGGTTCCTCAGCTGTTTCTGCTCCCTCATGTCCTGCAGAACCACCACCTCCTGGGAGCCCAAGTATGTGGGGGGAGCATCACGAGTGTGCAATTGCTCCACATTCAGGTAGACCAAAGGGTATGAGAAGGGCAGGTGGCCGTGTCGTGCCTGGAGTACCTCTCACAGCAGGTTGAACAATGTGCCTTCAGGTTCTCAGGTGGGTTGGTTCCCTCTTCTGTCCCCAGTGGGAGAAATGTGTGCAGTGAGGCGCTTTGTCTTCATAGGGATTTTAAAAATAGTGTGAGATTTTGAAAGCAGTGGCTCCTTAAATATGTCTGCAAAAGCCCTGATCCGTAAAGATACACAAGTCTGTGTTGTCTGTTTTAAGTACAATGGGGCTGAACTAACTTGGGAGCTCGTGTGGGTCAGGATGTAGGTGCTTGTACCAGGAGCAGTAAAATCTTATAGTCCAACTGTCTTACTATGATCCAAGCGAGAAAAACTACTCTAGAAAAAAAAAAAAAGTTATGTGTGACAAAGCACCATGTAAATGTAGCCCTTGATACTGTTAATGAGGAAGAAAAGGATTCTAATAAATCCTAATTAGAGAGTTCTGTCTGATAGCTGGGTCTCCGTGGCCCCGCCATGTCTCAGAGTCTGACAAAGTTGTGACAGATTGCATTCAGTGTTGCTATTCCTGGAGAGCAGGCGGTAAGAAAAATAGGAAATGCAATATGATTTTGCAAAACAGTTTGAGCTTCATTTTGACATGAAATTGCTAGAATCGACCGAACGGCATTGGATGCAACAGCATTCGGTGGGGAGGACCGGGGAGGGCTTTGTTTCCTTGGCCATTTTGGCAGCAGTTGTTTTCATCCTTATACTCAAATACCACAATTCCAAAGGCAATGGGCTTCCGAAATTTCTGCCAAGCTTGATGGGATGATATTTAAAAGTTGATATATTTGTCTTTCTATCCCATATCATTTGCAGTGGACTGTAGGAACAAGGTTTTGTCTTTGGGTGCAGAGTCCAAAGATTTGCACTGCTGGACTGAGATTACCAGGTAATTTTCTGTTGCCAGCGTTAGGCTTAGTGAGACATTTCTCTCAGAATCCTTTTGTGGAAGACAGTGAAATTTAATCAAGCGAACAGATGAGCTTGGAGTGGGTTTTACTGCCTTTGCTGTCACATGTGGTGCTCCACACCTTCTGGCATGTTGTGCCAGGAGCATTTTTACAGTGTCAGAAAAATGTTCAAAGACTATAGATTTTTGTCAGCATCTTTCTAATGAAAAAGAATATTTTGGACAAGATTATACTGGGCGACCCAGCTGCCAGCTATGACCCCGTGGTAGCTACCTTCAGGAGTGACCTCCGTGGAGCTGCCAGTGTGTATTTGCCCACCTGAAGAGTGACATCCGTGTTTCACTGGGGATTTTGCTTTGCTTACCGGCGGCAAGACCCAATTTCTTCTCCTCTCTTTAGTGCTATAAACCATTGCCCCCCGACACTCCCCTACGATGCTGCTGGCAGGGGCTTTTGGACTCAGCTATTACATCTGCATGTTTTTTCTGGTTGATGCTATCATATTCTTAAATAATTAATTTGGTTAATCGTGCTTAGGAAAGGGCTTGTTTGGAGACCCAACCAGCTCATCTGCAGCTGGTTTATTGTGCAGCTTATTCTCTTCTTGATAAATGATTTGAGCTGAAGCCCAGAGGCAGCAGAGAAGTTAAAACTTCCATTTCCTATCTTTAAAATTACAAGGGGAGGGTCTCACCACACGCTGTAGCATGGACCAATCATCACTGTGGCACTCGGGGACCTCCTAGGGCAGGCAATGCTTTATTATTCTAAGGAAAGAGAATAGACTTTGCCATAGATCCTGCTATTTGCTTGTTGCTATAAAAAGATTGGGGAGGGGAGGTGGGGAGGAATGTGTTTTAAATCCTGCTGGTACCAGCTCAGCCCTTCAGGGAAGCACAACACTTAATTTCTCTTGTATTTCTTTGACCCAGTTAGCATTGCACAAATGTTCCTGATCACAGGACTGTCTAATCCTCTCTCGAATCCTGCTAAATTTTATCTTGTTGACATCCTGCAGCAATTAATTCCAGGAGCTGACCCTGCACAGCAAGAAGGCCTTGATGCTTTCTCTCTGAATAGTCTACTTTTGATTTTCCATCCATGTATCCTTGTTCCAACTGGTTTCGAGCAGAGGCAGTGTTGAGTGTGTACACAGCAACCGGCATCCAAGGAGCAGGTTGTGCTGCCATCCCTTGAGAGAGACACCTCATGTGCTTCACCTGCACATCTAGTGAGCAGCTCAGACATCACGGCATCTCAGCCATCCTGTGTGTCACCTCGTAGCAATTTGCAGAAGCGGCACTGGGATGTTCCAGGGAGTGCTGGGGCTGGACTGGGTCTGGGTGCAGCAGCAGATCCCCAGCTGCAGCTTTTCCAGCTCAGCTCTACCTGCTCTGCCTGGGCAGGAGCCAAAACTCGTTTTGCCATCACTGCCAAATTGCTCCTAACTGCAATGTGAGCTGCTGAGACACCCTTGAATTGGGGTCTTGAGTAGGGGCTGGGTGATTCTCAGCAGGGATATTTTTGACTAACAGCACTGGCTCTGCTCTGAGCAAGGACCCTCCTCAGGTTCCTTTGCTCTTCGTGCAAATCAGCCTTAATCTGAAGCACCCAGCTAATCTGGCTAATGAGGTTTGAATGGCTCACAGGGTCAGCAAGACGGGGATGGCTGCTTGCCATGTGTAAAAGCCATCTGTGAGCAAATGTCACAATATTTTCTGTGCAGTTGGGTGCTTCTATAGCATGAGCCTGGGGGAAATGCAGAGAGCATCCAGAGCAAAGTTGGTGTATCTCATGTAATTGCTTTGGAGTCTGGACACTAGAGATGTGGCATCTCCTTTCCCTGAAGCTGTGCCATGAGCCAATTTAGCTCCACTGAGTGAGTTGGAAAGACTGCAGAAAAACTTGCAGCCCAGCATGGCTGGTATAAACCAGGAGCCCTTTTCTCTCCTGCGTATTTGTGAGCAATGGAAAAAATAACCAAATGTTAAGCTAAGCCCAACTGACTCGTAGATGTCATCTTCCACCATCAGATGAGATGTGGCAGGCTCCCTGCTGGCTACTTCTGCTTTCACCTTGTGTGACCACCCGGCTTCTCAGAACAGAGACTTGCTGATGGCAGAGGGGAAAAGTCACCGCAAGTTGTGTCAAGTGCAGGCAGATAAAACATTGTGCTTCATACACAGATTTTGCTGAGCTCACAGCTGGCCGATGGGCTTTCAGAGGGACTCATTTAAAAGCAAAGACAAGAAATGGTTGACAAAATGCTAACACACACACACACAAATAAATAAACTAATATTTTTTTTGCCCTCATCAGCTGCTATTAGAAATGAGTGCTTTAAATGCAGCAGAGAATTATTCCCATTACAAACCCATTCCAAAGCACTTAGGGATTCCCTTTGATTTTAAATGGCATTTGGTCAAATATTATGTAGCAACTGGATGGTATTCCAAAAATGCCCAGTTTTCCTACAGCTTCTCACAACAGTCCTCGGAATTATTGCCTCCAGGAGCATTAATTCCAGGAAGGCTGTGATTACCAGGAACATTATATCTGTATTTACACAACGTGTATTTTGCATCAGCCCTAGCTCCTGCCAGGCAAATTAAGTTATACTTGAGAATCCCAGAGCACGAGAAAAGGCCACGAGCACAAGATATGGTGCTTCAGAAGTCATCACTGCCGTCAACTGTGGCCCACATAAGTGATGCCACCCACAAAAACACATGTGGGCCCTGGTGAGGAAGGCAGAGAGCTGTGCTTGAATGATTGGGCTCTTCAAATACAAGCAGAAAAGCTTTCAGCCATCACTTCTGCCTGTGGTTACAGCTGCAAACACATAACACTTTGCCATTAATCACGTTGCTGATGGGACGTACAAGGTTTTCATTCAAAGCTAAGGGATTCCTGCTTAGTCACTAAATGCAGATGAACTTCATTGTGCACCATTTATCATTACTCTCCACATAGGAAGGCTCAAAGTTAGTTAAAATATGCCCTCAACAAGCAATTAGGCCCAACTGCAGGCACTTCAGGGCATGGGGAAAGGCTGATGTACTATCCACAAAGACTTTGCTTTAAGCAGAGGGACCCTGTGTTCTGCCTTGGACTTGGGTCTGATCCCCTTAAATTAGACACTGTTTTCTCTTGGAGCTTTTAGAGTGGGATTTTTTTTTTTCTTAAAACATAAATATCTGCTTTTATCCTAACTTCAGAGCTCACCTTTAAAGACCTTTTTGGAAACTGCTTTTCCTAACCTCACTGACACACCTCCTGCATCTCCCTGTTCTTGTGCAGCCCTTCAGTCTGCTTCAGTTTGTCTCGGTTCATTATGTTCCCCCACCAAGAGAGACCGGCTCATGACCTATCCCTGTCTGTAATCACACTGCTGGCTCATATTTTAGCTTTTGATCAACATCTGTCTTCCCGGCAGTCTGTGCTGGCATGGAGAGGTCCCTCCTGCGGTGGGTGGGGGGGTCTCCATGTGCTGTGGCTGCTGGAAGAGTTTCTGAGCTGCTTCTAGATTGCACAGGGCTAATCATCAGAACCCATTAGCGAGCCACTGCTTCCTCCCCTCCGGTTTGAGCTGATCAGTATCTTTGCCATTTAAAAGAGAAGCATTTGAGGAAAGAGTGGGAAAGTTTTGTTTCTACCTCACAGTCTCTGGTTTATAAATTCTGGTTGTGATTTTCTGTGTCAAAATGTATTCACTGTTTGCAGCAGTAAAAAGCTGCATGATCATGCAAGCAAAATTGCACTTTAGCTCGTAGATCGCTTGTGAACTGGTTGCGAAGGCTGAGACTGAAATCTGCCGGTGGGATTTAGATACCAATTCCCCATTCAAATTAATCCAAATCCCTTCAGCAGTTCTGATGATCTTCAATAAATGAGGTTTTTCTGCCATTGACTTCAAATGCAGAGGCTGCCATGAGATTGGCCGTGGAAGCAGCATGGCTTTTCTCTCACTCTGTGACCTAAATTCCTAGATAAGGTATTCTTTCTTATCTGGGAGCACTTCTGAGCAGGCTGTGACTTCTGCAGGTTTTTCCCAACTGGTAATTCCTCAGCCACTCTTTTGTACAGGGGAAAAGAGGAAGAGCCCCAGGAGTACACCCATGGCGGGGAGCAGGGAGAAAAGTGCTGTATAGAATCATAGCATGGTTAGACTTGGAAGGGACCTTAAAGACCATCAAGTTCCAGCCCCCCTGCCATGGGCTGGGACACCTCCCACTAGAGCAGGTTGCTCAAAGCCCCATCCAGCCTGGCCTTGTATAACTACATACCATATCACCTCATCTTAATGCATCCTGTTTATTTTTCTCTGGTAGGACTGCAGGCTCTCTCGGTAGCTCTTGGTCACCTTCTGGGTGGCAGGGGACCAGCAGGGCTGTTGCAGCAGCTGATGCCAGCAGCAGTGGGTCGAGGCGGTGCCCCACACCGAGCTGACCCAGTGCGTTTGCAGGACATGGATGATGTTATTCGGCTGCAGAACTACCCCATCCCAGGAGCTGTTGCAGCAGGTAATTGCTCGGCTGTTTCACAGGGACTGATGTGTTCATTCCCAGCAAAGGCGATGGTGAAGAAGGTGAGTGCTGTGTTTCAGAACAGAATTTATCAAGTCTGAGGCCAGGCTCTTTTCAGTGGTGCCCAGCAATAAGAGAAGGGGTGATGGGCAGAAACTGGAACACAGGAAATTTCATCTCAACATGAGGAAAAACTTTACTTTGGGGGGAGGCAGAACACTGCAACAAGCTGTCCAGGGAGGTTGTGGAGTCTCCTTCTCTGGAGATATTCACAACCCACCTGGATGTGTTCCTGTCCAACCCTCTTTGGGTTACCCTGCTTTGGCAGGACCTTAGACTAGGTGATCTGGGAAGGTCCCTTATCACGTCTACCATTCTGTGATTCTGTGATTACATGGGTCCTGGGCACAGAAGACTGGACCCTGAGAAGGCAGAAAAGCTTTGCAAGGCATCGAATGTGTGGGGAAAGAGCCTGGGAACTGGCTTTGCTGGTGACCTGGTGGGGTGAGAGGGTGTTTGGGTGGCGAGTCATAAGCTCATGTGCTGTGAACCAGCCCTGCACTGGAAATAACCAACCGTGGCTCTGCAGTAACGGAAACAGCAGCTCGATTGAATGGTTTTATTTGTTTTCTCTGTCAAAAGCAGTGATACATGCAGTTGGCACAAGACTTGCTAGGCATTAGTGTCATAAATATCCACAGCAAGAGAAATTGAAATGTCAGCAGGGCAATGAGGAAAAGCATCTCTTAAATCCCAGCATCAACCTGAGAAGGAAGGGAAAGATGCAGAGGAGGGAGAGGGGGCTGGAACCTCCCTGATCCTCTGATCAGCTCTAATAAATGCTGGAGCCGCCTTCACTTTTGTTCTTGCTGTGTGGTTAGTTCAAAAATGAAGAGAGAAACAGTTCAGCTCCATAGAGCTAATGAGTTTCAACAGGAGAAAAAATATTTGAGGTAAGAGATGTGAGAATGAGAAGCTCAAATATGCTCACCTTTTGATCCTCGAGCGTATTTACACTCCTGTTGGTAGTGAGCAGAAGTTGTCTTCTAATTTAATCTGCTCGAGGGTGGCTTAGAAATTGCGTGTGAGCATTTTTATAATTGCAGCGTTCCAATGGTATTTCCCTCTTAGCTGCAGTTGAACAAACAGCCTGGTCCCTCTGCTCTTCTCTCTGCCAAAAAGATTTATTCCTAGTAGTAGTAATAATATGCCGTTTTCTCACCTACTTCTCTTGGCTGGCTGTGGGGAGTGCTGTACCAACGGCAGGAGTGTGAAGTGCTCCTGACTGCAGCAGTTTCTCTGGATGGAGGTGTCTCCACACAGGGATGATCATGGCCATGTGCTCACCACACTGCACCGGCATCTCACAGCAGTCCGGGAATTATTCTCTTCCTATAGATATCCCATGCAGCACTAATATCAACTGCATTGATTTATGTAGGTGATGTGCTGGATGGTTGTAGCATGTACATGAGGGTTTTTTTCCATGTTTTGGTCTGACAGCAGGCAAAGCACAATCAGCAACGTTAACTTGGTCAAGAAGGTGAACACACAGAAGCACAGATATGAAGGGAAACCCAGAAAGGATTATTTTACATTCTGGACCTGTGAAGGCCAGCCCAGCATCTCCAGGCTACCCCTCAGCCAAAGCCACTCTCCTTGTCGTGTCGTTGAGCTCCTGTGAGCTCCTGGGGCTCCTGCACCCCAACAGCAAACCCTGCGGGTCCCCACGGTGTGTGCAGCCTGGCTGGGGTGGGGGCAACGGGGCAGACCCAGTGTGATAGCTGGGTGTTTTAGAGCTGGCATGGCAGGTTGATACAGCTCCAGGACAGCCGCAGCACCGCCTCCGAGCTCTCCTCCTGCCAAGGGTAAATCAAGGAGTAAAGGTAAGGAGTTGTGCCAGGGGTAAGCAAGAGGAAAATCCCCACCCAGAAGAGTTTTAATATTCTCCATGTTGCCCTCTAGCAAATCCTCATAAAAGACCTCTTACATGTTTTTTAAAGATATTTCTTTCTAGTACTGCGCTAACAGGTGTCCTATCCAGTGGTGCTCTGGGCTTGACACAGTGATCTATAATGGGTCTCCTGGTAAACGTATATGTCAGAGAGAGCACTTGTAGTACTGTCCAGGCATCAGTCAAAGTTTTCCTTTCAGAATAACCGTACCCAGGTGTGAGCAACATCTGGCTGTTTGGCATTTGCTGGAAAACACCAGTAGTTTGATGTTCCCACAGATTTCTTCTCCTCCAGAACAGCTGGGGTTTATGTTTTCCAGCTTCTCTCTGCGCTCAGGGCAGTCCTGGGCAATAGGTGAAGGGAGATGCTTTATGAACTGTTGCCTTTCCAGAATGAGAATGACTTGCCGTTTCCTTAGTGGATGAGACTCTGAATTGTCCCTTTGCCCACTGATGAGGGATATGATGGGTCACAAAACTCTGCCTGACTTGCATGCACATTTCAAGCCATGTTTTCTGTGTAAGGACTCCAGGGAGAGCTTCTAGAGCACAGGGTGGTTATTTCTCGTGAATAAGATTATTCTGAGCAGCTACTTCTTCACACTTCAGCAATGGCTGGGAGCAAACAAGCTTTTACCTTTGCTTCTTTCCAGATGCATCTGTGCTCTGAAATCCAGTTATGAATCATGGCTTTTTTAGCTACCTGGAAGGACGCAGAGTACCTCTGCTTAGTGGGGACGCCACCTACTAGATTTTTGTCACATTGAGGAGTTTCTCTCCCTTCTTTTTCATCGGTGCCTGCTGTATTGAACAAACAACTCTGCTTTCTTACAGAGCACTGCAAGACTGGGTTTCCCAGCAGCTTCCCTCTGGCTGAGCACGGTGATGGCTCTTCACCAGTAATAAACATGGAGCTGTTTTCTTTCTGACTCTGGTTACTCCCTAAAACCGCTCCTTCATCTCTTCTGAGATACCTCAGCTGTGAGCAGACCCCTTCTTTCTGCACTGGTCTTGGGGAGGGAAGCCTTGGAAAACTGAGCACTCGTGGCAAATTAGGTGTTCCTGTGGTTTTTTCTTTCATGGTTGGGGTGTGAAGTTCACTGTTCAGGGAGAGAGAGGAGTTGCACTGTGAGTAAGCAGTGCTGGAGCTTTTACTGTACAAAGAAGCCTTGGAGGAGCAGAGCTTTCCTGCATGGGTGTAAATCTGGGCCAGGGGGTCCTCTCTGGACCAGAAGTTGGCTTCTGCAGGTGTGACTTTTCCCAGTGGGACCACATTTGAGACTAAATTGGTCAATTTACATTTTGACATTTCCTGCTGTGATGGGGACCATGACATGTCATCAAGGGTCTTCAGTGTTTTTCTGTCCTGAACCTTACGGATGCTTTCAGGAAGGCCCGGGAAAGTGGGTCTGGCGAGGTGGCAGATGGATTGAACATAATCATCACTGGAGTACAAGTCTGAGCTGGCTGCAATGCTTCCAGTGTGCTTTGGGTTGCTGACTGAATCTTCCATCGCTTCCTCGTGGGTTTCACGTATGGTTGGGAGAGGCTTTGAAAGACTCAGTCTTATCCGCGGTGCCATGGCTGCAAAAAACAGACCAGACATGATCAGCATGTGAAAGCCAGGTAAAGAAATATTGGGCTTCTTTCTGTAAAGTCCATGCTACCTTAGCCACCTCGTGTTTTCCTCTGTCAGAGTGGCCTTTTCAGAAACTCCATTTTGAAAGTTTGCTGGCAATATTTTTATACCCGTGGCTTTATAAAAACCCCATATATGCAAAAGAAGCTGAGTGATTCAGTGCGGTAGAAAACAGAAGGTTCATGAAAGACATCAGCCATAGTGCTCCCTTCTGAAGCCACGCATGGAGCCAGCAGCTGGAGCAGTGTGGTGCAGGGGCACTACCTCCTCTCAGTGTCTGGTTTGTAGCAACAAAGGACAAACTACTCTCCTTATTTAATACTTCTCCACTGGTCTGTTCCCTCTACAGGGCTCTGACTTCATGTAGTGTCCAAACGGGCAAGAGCTGATCTCAACAGGAGAGGAGCTGACCCAGCCCCATGGGGAGCATCACGGAAATAGTGACATTACAGCTCATCTCCTCTAGAAGCTGTAGGTGACAATGTACAAACATGTTCATTTTCATCTCTGCCAGCAGTTTATAAATGCAGCTATGGAATCTTAGGTCCTTCCCTAAATGCTTGTGTAGAATCAAAGGGATTTAATTCATGTCCTTTATACTCAAATAGCTACCCTCAATTCTTTTTAGCATGGATTTCCATCAAACTGCTCCCACTAGTCAGGTAAACCTTTTTTACAAATATTTCATGTTGCAAACACTGTGAACTGTAGTGATTTTTTAAATATTTTTTTTTCTCTCAAAATACTCTCCCCTGTGCTTTGCTTATCTCCCCTTCTGGCAGAAACAGCCACATTGCCTGGATCCATTTTTTTTTCACTGTGCCCCTCCAGTGGAATTTTTATGTGAATAATCTGCTGACACAATATAGCTTTGTTGTGTGATTAAACAGAAAAATGCTTTGCTAGCTATTTTAATGCCTTGCTTGTCATTGCTGGAAATAAATCTGGCTTTGTTGAACCTCTCTGCGACACTGCAGATCACATACAGAGCACAAGTGAGCAGCTCACACTGAGCCCAGGGCAGAGCTCACAGGGTGTCCATTCCTCCCCCAGCAGCTGCTGGCTTTTGCTGGTTTCCATCTCAGGTGTTATTGGTAAAGTCAGCCAAGCTGGGATTTGCTGGACTGAGAGCAGGAGATGCTTGTTTTAAACCTTATGGCCTTTTTATTTCCCTTTATTTGTCCTGCCTGCTCCTTTCTTCTCATTTCTGTAAGCGTTAGGGCTTGCTCCTCCACCTTTCATCCCACCCCTTGCCTGAGCTCAGCTCTGTCCCCAGGCCTGCTCTGACCCCGACATTGAGGGACCAGCCGGATGCTTCAGACAACGTCATGTTAACTTATGATAGCGCTAATCATTAACTAAGTCCTGTTAACATAACCTTCCTCCGGAAGGAAATTAAATTACCTATTTACAGTAAAACTCTTCTGATGAGATGGATCAGTTCCAGCCCGGATGCCATCCTCTTCTCCCCAAGCACCATGCTGTGCCGGGGTCACCTTCCCACCCAACACCCTCCCCTCCCGGCCACGCCTGGAGCATCCTGGACCCATCCTGCATCCTTCCCAACAATATTTGGGATGCAGCCTGCCTCCAGACCCCAGCTTTTGCCGTGCCCTCCTCTTACCTGCACTGCTGCTGCCGGGTGCGGAAGGATGGGCGGCTTTCAGCTCCCACGTCTCTTCCCTCCCTGTTTTGAGGACAGAATATGTGCTGTCTAAAACTAACCCGAGCATCAGGCTCCCTGCCTCCAGTCAGCTGATTCGGCTGCCTGTTTTGTTGCCGTTGCTAAATATAGCCCCCTGGCTGCCTGCCCTGCTGAGAGCCCGCATCTGGCAGATGCCGTGTGGCATCGGGACAGCAAACGAGCATCATGGAGGCAGGGCCATCCTGCCCCCCATGGGATGGAGGGCCCACCCCAAATCCCTGCTGCTCCACTGCCTTGTTATAATCTCCTCCATGCGAGAAAGGTGACTGCGGTGCTGTGGCCATGCTGCAGGAGGGGCTTCCGGCACTCTGAGCTGGGGAGGGGGCTGGGCAGAGTGAAAAGAGGAGCTGTAGTATTGTCGTATTTAATTGCTGAATGGTGAATCCTTACATTTTGAGCTGCTTTTGCTCCTTCTCTACCTTGTTCCACAAGTAAATTCATGCTGCTTTGCCAGGTTTGCCCAAGGAGGGGGTGGGGGAGCTTGCAGCATCGTTATCACTGCTCCTAGTGTTGTGCTGAGCCGTACACCCACTACAGAGATGCGGCAGCAGCATCATCCCTGTCCTCTCCCCCTGCCAGGCTCTGTTCCCCTGACCCCACTCTCCCTGCTCCCGGCAGCATTGCCCGGTGATGTTTGGCCAAGCCTGACCACACATGTGTGTTATGGTTTTGCCAGGAGGAGCGGGCGACCCTGCAGTTCTCTGGGCAGCAGGGATTTGTCTCTGTTTCCTGGCTTATTACCATGCTGCAACCTGAGGGCAATCCCAGGATAACACCAGCATCCCTCCTGTAGCCTCTCTTGCAGCATCACATTGGGTGGAGAGGTGAATTTTTATTTTAGAGAAGAACCTCCCATCTGGTTTTATTTCCCAGTACTGAGCTCAGAGGCATCCTCACTAGCTGTGTGTCAGCGGGGAATAGCCACCCCTGTGTGACCATGGACAAGGGCACGACTGCACTTCTGACCTTTGCTGCTCCCCATGCTACCTGTTCTGAGCTGCTTGGAGGATGGAGAGAAAAGCAGAAATCCTAGATTAAAAATCACTGCTTTTGTTTAAAGCCAAATATTCTTGCTGTTACCAGCGTTCAGGCCAGAATTGCCTTTGGCTGCTGATTTTGTCCCCCAAGCCCACGCTCATCATTCAAGGTCTTTCTTTATCTCCAGTGGAAAGACATAAACAGCTCAAAAGACTTGTGCATCCGTTCAGGATATGACTGAAAGCAGAGATTATTTGCTTTCTGGAGATAGCCATTACTTAATTTTTAAATATAAAAGGTGTGCAAGCTTAAGCTATTTGTCTGGACTTCTGAAGCCAAATGGCTGAACTTGGCTGAAATGACCCTCAACATTCCCACATTAAATTTGCTAGCAGTAATGATCATGCAGTAGTAACAATTTACATCTTAGATTTCTCCTTCTTGCCTCCAGGCACCGTAATTACTATCAAATGGGGAAAGAAACCCCTCAAACCCTTGCTTCTCTAAGCAGCTGTGGTATAAAGCTTGTAAAGCCATTTCATGAGGAAGGTCACTGATCTGGCAAAAAAATTCCACATGTGAAGGGGTGCATGGATGTGATCTTTTTATAAAACTCTTTGAGATCCTTCCCTTCCCCTGGAAACTCTCTGCTTCCAGCTGGAGACAACTCCTCAAAGGCCATGTGGCCTGATGGAGCAAGTAGAACCAGGGCCATGCAAGGTGCCAGGTTGGCCATGGCCACCCCGCCTGCTATGGCAGTGCCTCCGAGAGCAGCAGAATCAGGAAAACATAACCTCCAGGGGAATTTCAGACTTGGCATTGGGTTATCAGATATCTAACAAAAGTTTTTCCATATCATCATCATTCTGCATGGTTTTGGTAGTGTCGCAACAGCCTCCCCTGGGAAGATGGGGCTGCTGAGACCTCACACCCTACCCAAGAACCTCTGAAGTGATCAAGGTCTTCACAGAATGTGGTTAGGTAAGGTGTTCCTTTATGAAACTACACTAAAAATCTGTGTTTGCACAAAAAATCCCTTCAATCTATTGAAATTAGGTTCTTCTAGAAATCTGGTGATGTTGTAGGAAAATCACACTGACTTGAATCACTGTTATTGGAATTATTCAGTAATTAACAGTATGAATTATTTGTTTTCTATCATCTTTTTTACATTGCTGATGATATGAATATTAAAATATCAATTTCAAAATGCCAGATACCGCTTAAAAGTAGCCATCATTAACCAAATATAAATTACAGCAGTACCTCTTTTCTTTTTTTTTTTTATCTCAAACACAGCCGTTCAGTTTCCTCCTTCATCAAGTGGTTGCTCAAAAAACGTTACTTGAAAAAAAAAGAAGAAGAAGATGCACCTTTGAACACTTGCTTGTCTCTTCGCAAAACGGCCCAGCGGTTTCTTGCAAGCGCTCCTGAGGATGGCTCTGGTTAAACCACCCTGGTCTCCTGTATTTGTACTGCCCCGGGAGAGCGCAGTGAATCAGCATTCCTGAGTGCATGAAAACCGTAACCAAATGGGATTAATAGTGAAAGAAAACAGCAACAGGAGCGGCACCCGAGCTGCCAAGGAAAACACGAGTTATTAGTTCTGCAAGGCTTGGCTGAGCGTCTGAGATCTGAATGCTCTAGAGGTTTTTTTTTTGTTTGGTTGGTTTTCTGTTTGTTAGCTTTTTTTTTTAAATGTAGGGTGTTTTGTTGTTTTTTTAGTGTCTCCAGTTTTGGGGGGAGCCTTATATCCAAACAGCTGAGCAGAGTTGCACAAGTGTAACAGGCAGTTCTCCTTTGGGCATTTTTGAATCTTGTTGATGCTGGGATAAACAAACCAATTAATCTTTGGGAGCCCTAAATAGGTACCCAAGTCAACTCCCATTTTGAATTTTCTCAGGAAAAATACTCTTAATGCCAAACTGGGGCTCTGGGACGGCAGTAGCCAAAAGCCAGCGACCACTTGATGGGACACAAGCACTGCCAAGGCTGTTTCATAAATACCTTTTGCTTTGGAATACTGCAAGGAATATGTATTTGGGGGAAGCGGGGGGGAATCACCTTATGCTTTCCAAAGTAATGAATCTGTACAGGAAAGGTAAAAGAGTAAAAGCCCCTCCAAGCCCGGTTCCCAAACCAATACCCCTGCAGGGGCTGGGGAGCTGAGCAGCTGTTTTGGCCTCACTGCCTGGATCAAGGTCAGATCTGGTGGCACTAAGGTGACAGCTCAGAGTCGCCATGTTACTACTCTGCTTGTGCCTGCAGTGACACAGCTGAGCCCTGGGCTGTGGGCAGCAAAATCCCAGCTTGAAAGAAATCCCAGTTGTTGAATTCCCAGGCTGGGAAGCTGTACCTGCTGCCAAAACTGAGTCAAAAAGACAGTAAATACAAGGTCTATTCCCTCCAGTTTCTCATTACAAGGTCTCCAAAGGGACATTTAATGTGTTGTCAGTAACCAGTAGAGCTGTAAATCCACTTTTTTTATCTTTTTTTTTTTTTTTTATTAAGCAGTTTGTAGCCTGGTTGGAAGTTCTCTGCCTCTGCTCCTCTCTGCCCTCCCTGCCTCCTGGTGCAGCCTCAGCACCCAAAGCCACCAGCATCCCAAAGGGATGGTCACCAGCCCACGCACGCTGTCCTGCCACCCTCCTGCCTGCACAAACAAGGGTTTTTAGGTAAACTAGCAAATATTGTGATTGGAAAAAGCTGTCACGTTGCTCCCATGCTGCAAGACAGTATCTAAACTGGTGCCAGAAAGGGAGAAGCATTAATGTTGGGCTTTGCTGTAGCATTGGCTCCTGCCAGGGATGGGGTTAGCATGATCCTGAGCATCTCCACGCCTTGGTGCAGCGAGCTGCTCCTCTCCTACCTGTTTGTCATTAAAAGTTCAGGAAAGGAAAACAGTTTGACCTTTTTTTTTTTGCCAGAATCTAGATGATTCGTGTCCTCTAATTATATCCCTCAGCCAGTTAAACTCCCCTGTATTACAGCAAGCAGCCACCTCAGTACGCACCGAAGATATTCCTGTGAAACATTAATGAGCTGTTTTCGTATTAACTAGAGGGAGCTGGGTTAGAAACGTCGCACCCACAGCAGTTGCCTTGACTGCAGCTCACATGGTAACAGGGTTTTTTTGCAAGCAAGGACCCAGTTACTGAGGAGACTGGAACCCCCAGTTTAGGCCAAGGCTTGTTTTCAGGAGCTGAGCTCTCCATCCAGCTGTGAGCACTGGTGGAGCCTTCTCGGAGTGATTTAGGCACTCTGTTTCCTCGGGATTTCAATTAAGCTCAGAAAACGGCTCCAGGGAGCCTTGGCTGGGAATTTCCAAGCCATACTGGTGGCATGGGTCTGCCAGCCTGGCTCTCATCGCTGGCTGCCCACGGCCAGCAGAACTGGGTGCCCATGCAGGCTTCGTTTTTAGAGTACTTTGGAGTCTCAGACAGTGCATGGTGGCTTCTTGCTGGGGACTTCCCCTGGGAATCCAGCTCAGGATATTTATTTGAAATAATATAAATATTTTTATGTTTATACTATTACTGTTACGCACAAGGTTACATTGTGCCTTTGTATGCCTGCATTTTTCCATACATCACTTTACAGAATCGCAGACTCAGAACCATAGAATGATATGGGTTGGAAGGGACCTCTGGAGACCCTCTAGTCCAACCCCCTGCGAAGCAGGTCCTCCTAGAGTAGGTTGCACAGGAACTTGTCCAGGAGGGTTTTGAATGGAGATGGAGTCTCCAGAGATGGAGACACCACCACCTCTCCAGGGCTCTGACACCCTCAAAGTGAAGACGTTCCTCCTCATCTTTAGATGGAAGTTCTTATGTTCAAGTTTGTGCCTGTTCCCTCTTGTCCTGTTCCTGGGCACCACTGAAAAAAAGACTGGCCCCTTCTTTTTGACACCCATCCTTTAAGTATTTATAAGTGTTGATCAGACAACCCCCCCTTCAGCTTTCTTTTCTCCAGACTAAAAAGATCCAACTCTCTCAGCCTTTCCTTATAGGAGAGATGCTCCAGGACTCTAATTATCTTGGTCGTCCTCTGCTGTACCCTCTCCAGCAGTTCCCTGTCTTTCGTGAACTGGGTGGCCTAGAACTGGACACAGTACTCTAGATGGGGTCTCAGCAGGGGGGAGTAGAGGGGGTGGATGACCTCCCTCAACCTGCTGGTCACACTCTTCTTGATGAACCCCAGGATGACATTGGCCTTCTTGGCCACAAGGGCACATTGCTGGCTCATGCTCATCCCGTTGTCCACCAGGACTCCCAGGTCTTTTTTCTCAGAGCTGCCCTCCAGCAGGTCACCCCCACCCTGTACCCAGGCAGGGGGTTATTCCTCCCCAGGCGAAGGATCCCACACTTGCCCTTCTTGAATTTCAACAGGTTCCTCTCTGCTCAACTCTCCAGCCTGTCCTCCCAGCAGCCCAGGGTGCTAAGTCATCTGCAGCAGTGCCTGATGCCACAGCCTGGCAGGGTGGCCCAGGGATGGGCCAGCGGTGGCCGGAAAATCTGGAGAATTTGTACCAAGGGAAGCAGTGAGCCGTGCAAATGCTGTTACGTATTACAAGCAACAAGCTCTTCCCTGCTGGTCAGGCCTTGCAGAGTATTGCACCTCAGTTGTGTAGCTCCTTTCCAAACCCCCTCAGGAAATGGGTCTAAACACTTGAGTTAATGATCCACCACTCCTTGTGCTGAAAACAAACCCAGGGAGACCAGGGCCAGAGTACAAAACACACGGTGCAGCAAACTGGGTGGCTGCTCAGCTCCTGGGAAACCCACCTTTGCTTCCCTTTGCTCTGAAGACCTCAACTGCACAGAAGTCCAGCTTTCATTTTTTTCAGGCCCTGAGGTCTCCACACTTTACATACAGAGATCAATTTTCTTTTGTAAGCTGTCCTGGTCAGTCCCAGAGACACCCCTGACCTCCGCACAGCTCACAAAGGACCCAAACAATTTGAATAAACCTGCCATAAATGACTTCTGGGGCATGAGAGATTCTTTGAGCACCAACAACTGTAGAAACATCCCAGTCACTTGCAAGTGGAAAACGGACCCCGTTTTGCTAAATAAATGATTTATTACAAACTGCTCGGCATTTGGCTGCTAATCCAAGCTGTGGCTCACCCAAGGCAGGTTCATCCTCCTGTATCTGGTGCATTTCTTCAATAAAAGCACTTTGCCTGATTAAAGAAATTCCAAGATCAGTTTATGATAACCATCAATAGAAAACTCAGCAATGTTACTGTCCTCTAAACTTTCTGCTATCAGTGGAGGGGTGGAATGAGATGGCCTAAGCGCTCCCATAAAATAACAGTTCTTGAACTATTTTCTGTGGTTTGGGTGGTGAGGCTCTATTTTTCCACTGCTGTTCTTTGTGTTTCTCTCCTGCAGGCTTCATGCTTGCTCTTCATCCCTGGCTGCTGGTGAGGCAGGGACAGCAGTACAACAGCATCTTCCAGTACATCCATGGTGAGACACTGGAACAGGTTGCCCAAAGAAGTTGTGGAAGACCCATCTCTGGGAATGTTCAAGGCCAGGCTGGATGGGCTTTAACAACCTGGTCTGGTGGGAGGTGTCCATGCCCATGGCAGCGGGGGTGGAACTCAATGATCTTTAAGGTCCCTTCCAACTCTAACCATTCTATGATTCTGTGATCTACCCTGTGGTGAGGACTGAGCTGAGCAGGTTTTAGTCTCTCTGGTCCTTCCTGCCACTCCAGGATGCAGAGACCCCTGATCAGCAGATGGAGGGATTTTTCACCCTGGTACCAAAGTCCAGCAGCTGTTTGATAATCATACTTCTTGTACCCTGCCACCATCTAGTGGTAAGTTAACTAGAAACTGCATTTGGAGAGGTGAAGGAGCCCAAGCAGGTCCTCCATTGCCGGCCTGCCAGGAACACAAGCTCTGCTCAGGGTAGCAGGGACGCAAACTGCAATTTCATCACGTAAGGCTGGTGGGAGCACTTTGCTGATGAAGCACAAAAACCCGCAGATTAACTCTGATGAGGTTTCTCCCACATGTGTCATCCTGCTCTGCCTCTGGATGTAAGGAGTTTTTTAGAAGTGCCCTTGCACTTGATGTGGTTCTGTGGCTCCATCACTTCTGTCCCAGCTCGGCTTTGGAAAGCTGTGAGTGAGGGAGGGATGGTGGGGCAGAGACGGCAGGAGAGCGACGCGCAGCCAGATGCGCCCACACGCGTGGGGTTTCCAGGCATCCAGCCCCTAGGAGGGTTCTGAATAATTTTTTCACCCCTGCGAGCAAAGCCAAGTGCTGAGCCATCACCCCCTGCCCCGGGTGGGTGGCTGGAAATCACCCTGTGTCCCCCCCAGCTGTGTGAGGGGGCAGTCAGATTGGCACAGCACTTTGGAGGAGTTACCTTCTGCCAGGTGTAATTGCAAATAACCCGAGTAACTACTTTCCTTCTTTGGAATTGGTCCTTGAACTGCTTTGATTATTTTAATTATTTATTTTTTTACCCAGAGAGTGCTTGCCAGAGACAACCATGAGATTCCCCTGACTGTTTGCTCATTTCTGCACCACAAGCTGTAAGTCCTTCTCCCAAAATGTGAATATTTGCCCAGGGAGGCTCTGATTTACCAGCACAGGTTCCTTGCTTGGCCCACGCTCCTTCTCACTGGTGTTACTGGGATCACAAGCGGATTTTGGCGGGGGAGGGGTGGGGTGGAGGGGTGTCTGCTGGGAAACTCCATCTCTAGCCCGTTCCTCCTGTCTTTGCTGAAGCAGCTGTGCTCTGGGTAACCCTGCAGCGTCTGTGACTGACAGACACGAACAAGGGATCCCCTGGCACAGGAGGAAGGAGAGCGTATGCACACACCATACATTAACTCATGGCCTGTATCAAAAAGCTGATTCCCCCGATGATACCCAGCACCAGCCCCTTTACAGTCTCAGCCAGTGCACAGGCCAATTTTATTTCTTTCAAGGGCCAGAATGGTGGTTCCCATGAAGACAGTGGGGTGTCCCTTCAGCACTTCTTCAGGATGGGATCCTCAGGCACACATTTGGCAGTGCAATGCCTGGGTTTGGCATTCAGCTGAGGGCTTGCTGCCCACGTATCAGACATGGTGGGCTTGCTTTTGTGTGGCTGCACAGAGCCAGGCATTGGCTTTGTGTTCAGGAACAGGCAACACATCAGTGTCTGGTGTTTGTGAATGCCGACAGAGTTCGATATTATACGGGCATTGTCTGAGTGAATGAGACAGAGCAGTCTCCTTGCAAATTCCATCTTTTAGAATAACAATTCCTTTCCTTCCACTGCCAGAGAGCTTCTGCTGTAATGCACACAGTGCCCTGAGCTGGCGTTGGACGTGTTTTTACCCCACCATGGGTGTTTCTCGTGTCTGAGTATGGATGTGAGACCCTTTCCCGTGGCCACTCTAAAAATCTCCAAATTTGGGGGCTGGGAAAGCAAAAGCCGATTAAATATAACTCTTGTCACAGGTGTAAATTAGATACTACTTGAATTGTCACAGTAAACGAAATCTGGGTTTTGGCTGCTCTGCTGTTTTATCAGGGCATTTAAGTAAGTAATGTCTTTTCCATATTGAAAATGCTGAGGCGGTTCATTAACTGATTAAAGAACATGTCGGACTTGAATGCACTGCGTGGTGCTAACTGAATAATCAAGGTAAGTGGGGATCTTTCAAATCCTCAAGCAACAAAATTCAATTAGATGGGAGAGATTCAATTATGCTTTAAAAGGAACCTGGCCACGAGCGTGCAGGATACGACAGGAAAATGTATGCGAAATAATTTCATGGAAAAGAGCAATTATTTTATCAATGGGACATACAAAGTGAAATGTGCTCATCAGTCCTGAGTAGAAGCCTAAAGAACTGAGCCTTTTAAGGAGACGGTTCGTGGACCAGGATGGGTTTCAGCTGAATGTAAAGGCTGAGGATCTTTACATTTACAAGTAGGTTGGAGTGAACTTGATTGCTTTCTGTGTAGTTACCAACCGAGGCTTTGGTCCAGCGACTTCACAATACTTGGCCTTGGATAACAGATGTTGTAACAAAGATCTTTTCAATTTTTAAATTGGAAAAGGGGAGATTTAGATTAGATACCAGAAAGAAATTCTTTACTGTGAGGGTGGTGAGGCACCGGAACAGGTTTCACAAAGGAGCTGTGGCTGCCCCATCCCTGGAGAGGTTCAAGGCCAGGCTGGATGGGGCTTTGATCAGCCTGGTGGGTCTGGTGGGAGGTGTCCCTGCACATGGCAGAGGGGTTGGAACTCGATGGTCTTTAAGGTCCCTTCCAACTCTAACCATTCTATGATTCCATGTAGGACATTGGCAGCAAGTGTATCCCAATGCCTCTTCATTAAGATAAAGTTTATAGAAATTGAATTGGCTTTGAGCCTGAAGATGCTGGTTCTTCCTCCCCCAGCATCTCTGCGTAATGTTACTTCAATGAAAAGAGCAGAGGGAAAAGTCAAACACTTTGCAAAAGAACACAGACATTTGAATTTAATAAATTATAAAATTAAAGATTCTAATTTGTATATACATTTTTAATATACAGGAAATGGCTATTTATTGCAATTTCTGTTAAGGCATATGTAAGTGAATGGAAGTTGCATATAGATACTCAGATGAACATAGCTAATACTGTGCATTGTAGGTGAGTAAATAAGACATTAAATGCGTTACGTAATAAAATAAAACATAAACCCCTTTGAGTACTGGTAAAGCACCATTTCTAGAATTCTCAAAATATCTGAAAGCATTCTATGGAGATGTTGTGAGACTCTAAATATTGAATGGATATATGAATATAAAAAGTGATGCATTCATAATAGATTACAGAAATTTTTAAAGGAATGATGGTGAAAAAAAATGGCAGTAGATTGGAGCCAAAGGAACCAGAGTTGGCTTGGGATCTTTTTTGGTTTTTTTTCCCTGAGGGGCTGTCACTTGGATGTTAAGTTTAGACCAACAGGAAAACAGCAATTTAGAAAGCTGTGTACTTGCATGGTTAGATTCCAAAACACATCGCTTAATGGGAGCACATTGCTTTAGCTCTCAGATTGCTGAGACGGTCTCTGCAGGAAATATTTACTTATAAATCTTTAGTTTCTGCGGATTAGGTTACATTAAACTACCACTCTCTGCTCATCATATATCAAAATGCAGTACCTGGGCAACAGCAAAATGATTACAGAAGACACGCTATGATGATGCTCTTGCCCAATTACAGTATTGTAGAATAAAGGAAACAGTTGTCAGAGTTCAACCAACCAAAAAATGACCAAAATGTCCACTGCATGACAAGGAATGAAGATCAGCTGAGAGCAAAACCCTACCGATTGCCTTGGCCTGCTTTTTATTTATCAGTAGAGCTGTGCTCTGTGTTTTCCAGTAGAAGAGAGGTACAAGTTCTTAGGAAACCACCATCATGGGGAACTGCTAAAAAATCCCACCTTCTGAAAACCTGATGCCACCTTGCAAAGGCGGCATCTTTCCTGGTCTGAAGCTGTTTCTTTCTCCCCTCATGCAGCACAACTGCAAAGAGAAGGCACCTGGTGGTTCAGCTCTGTAAGGAGATGGATCAGACTGTATCCATCAGTGTCTCACTGTCTTGAGCAATCTAGACTGAAGCTGAATAATTTCGGTATTCCCCCCAAAACAGCTAGGGAAATAGTCAGTAGAATTAAAAACAGTGAGAAATAAGTTAAATTAAATCTCCTGAAAGGTGAGACTGGGAAGGGAGTAAGCCCTTCCTAAACGCAGATGCCACCAGGCATTGCATTGGGTCCCTAATGAACACCAGACCTAGTGTAGCATCACACCAGCCTTCTGGAAGGCTGCTCCTGCTACCAAGGTGGAGCAGAATTTTCCACCTCATCTGGAAGAAGACTTTTGGCTTGTTTGATTGCAAACTGACTTACTCTGGAGAAAGAACCAAGCGGTCAAGTTTCTGAACTCCGAACGGGCTTTCCAAGTTCAGGCAGGGTGTCCATGCTGTGCATGAGTGAGCCAACCCCTGAGACTGACCTTGCCCAGCCCGCAGCAGTCCTGGCCACTGGAAATGCTCTGCACAGAACCGCCCAGTCCTTTCCAAAACGTTAGGTCTCCACACTGGAACAGGCCTTTCTTCGTGCTGTTTGCAGAAAGGTCACCTGAAGTTGCACCAAGTAAATTCCTGCCCCACTTGCTATTGGGCCATAACCGAGAAGTCCTTTGGACAGAAGAGGCTATTTGTAAGACAGCATTTGAGCCATGTGCATTTCTTCACGTTCCCTGGTTAACCAAGCCTATTCCTGGCGCTAAGGAAGAGCAGAAGCTACTAGATGAGTTATCTCAGGCTTCTGGAGGTCAGAGAAATGGGTGTCCACAAAGTCCCAGAGTCACGCTGGTACCATCCAGGCAGCAAACTTCTACCTCCCCACTCACATAATGTCAACTCCCAACCTCTCTTTATCCTTGGGTTTATAAGGGTTTTTCCTAAGTTTACCATAGGCTTGGATGTGCTTCTAGGCTATGAGACAGCTGGGTGTTGTGGTTTATTTTTATTGTTCACAAGGCTAAAAGCAGGATAATAACTTGAAGGGGAAAAGATGAGCTTTACACAAACCACATCTGGGCAAAGGAAGTGTGGAAGGCAAGAAATACTCACTCTGTCTACAGGCTGGGGGCCCGGCTGCAGCTTGTGTCTCCCATGGCACAGCAGCTGGGATGACATTGATTTAGACATATCTTCCTTGCTTATAAATAGCATGGTGGGTTTTTTCCCTCGTCAGTGCTCTCTACTACATTGCTCTGTTTTGCACAGGCACAGCCTGACCCTGCACTGTTACTAAAACTTGTCCTGTCTTGAGGAAGCCACAGATCCCTCGGTACAAGGCTTCTGGGGCCAGCACTGGGCTTGCAGGGCTGGGACAAGTGAAGGCTACCATGCAGGTAACTAAAGACAAGCAACCTTCAACTGCAGGAAAATGCTTGGTGTATCACAAGTTAAAGTCTGGGGTGAGACTCCTGCCACTGCCCCTGCCCCTGCTCAGCGCTGCCAAAGTGCAGAGCTTTGGTTTTATTTTCCAAAACCAGAACAGATTACTTCATTGCTTGCACTGGCTGCTGCTTTCCCATCTACACCCACATCTGCTTGGTCCAGGAGATGTTTCCTAGCGCTCTGGACCTTTACCAGGCCTGTTATGCTTCCTGGTCTTCATGATCTTCAGTGTAACTCCCACCCCTGTACCATCTGAGTTGGTCCTAAACACTCCCCCAAGTGTATCACCTTGGTTCTCCATAAAAAAGGATGATTGATGCCATCACACCAGCTGAAAACATTTCTTCTCTGCTTTAGCTAGTATCTCCATGAACTATTTTTCTTAGACCAGGTCTCATTCTTCAAAGACTTCTGGCCAGAGTTCAGGCCAGAACAGTTCAACATCTCAATGCTCCTGTAGGTTTTTGCCTCCTTTCCAGCAGGACCAGCTTGTTCTGAAGAGACTGGGCAGCTCAATCGTCCATGGTGGTGGAGGGCAGAAGGCAGGGTGGCAGGAAGCCACACGTAGTTCATCTTGCGAAACTTCTGAAGCTCTTTGCCAGCAACCAGGCCACAGAAGAGCTTGCACATTGCTGGAAACTCAGCACATTTCCCATCATTAGGTGACTGCACACACAGGCTTACGATTGGCGCTGCTTCAAACTAAGACCAGCTCAGGCTGGAGGATGAGATCTTATCCTCAGACTGGAAAATCTGAATTAGGAGTCATCAGACCTACCTAGTGGTAAAAGGAGTATTTCAGGGAAGCCCTGGTCTCTGCAGGAGATTTACCAGCAAAGAGGAAAGAAATGGAAGAGTCCAAGCCAGGAGACAGAAGGAAAACTGCTCAGATGCCACCCGCAGCAGGAACCAGTGCAGGCCAATCTGCGGAGTTAGGGCCAAGCTGAACTCATCTTCTGATCTCCAACCAGGAATTCAAAATGAGCTATGAAAACCATGATGATCCTGAGGGGACAGGAAGTACTCAAAGGGTTGTCAGGCTACACCTCCTAAAGTTTCTAGCAGACCTGGTACTGTGCATACCTACGTATGTGTGTGGATGTACGTGTATATGTAAGGGCACTTGTTCCCTCCTGCACCAATAAAGTTGTCCTAAGGAAAGGAAAATAATACAAAATTATTTCCTCTGAAATAACCTCATCCTATGAGAGAAAAAAAAATGTTTTCTCAACAAAGCACCACAGAAAAGACAACAAGTATCCAGTCATCTTTAAGTTAAACACTATGTGGGTAGAAAAAAAAAAAAACATCAGGCCAATAAAAAAAAGCACCAACCAACCAAGATCACTGAGGCTGTTGCGTTACAGGAACTTAAAGACTAGCAAAAATCTGGATAATTGTAAACAGAAAGACTAGGATGTTGTCAGTCCAAGTTGGCCGGATCTACCCTACTAAATGTCTTGCAATTATTCCAAAGTTTTGGAGAATCCTTTGAAACTGTTTATGGAAACATGTAAACTACTGTTTGCCAGTTTTTTTTAATTTACACATAAATATACGGCTACAGAATTGTCTATACTGTTCTTACGCAGTCCCGGTTAAGAAAGCTATGAAAGCACATGCCTGGCTGTGACCACAGGAGCAGCTCTGCTAAAGTCAGCTAAACTTAGCCTGGCACGTCCTTAAGTACCTTCCCGAACCGGGAGCTGAGTTAGTGCCTGGATTTATGCAACGCACAGAACCATCACAGGATGGGTGACCGCCTGCTTGTCGGTGTTAAAGGGATTTATTATGTCTTGGGACTGTTTTCCTCCATCCTAAGTGTAACTCTCATTACTATTCCCAAGCACAGAAGACTTAAAAGAGCCCATAAACAAGAAACCCGCTAACCTGGCCTAGGTATTACGGTTTGCTTGGATTCAGTGAAACGCTGTAGTGATATTGCACTAATACTCTACCGTACCCTGTAAACCTAGCCATCCAAGTGTCGTCCAGATTAGCACTTACGAAACAATCTGTCATTTCCATTTATAGTAGGCTTTAGAAATTGGCACCTCTGCCATAGCACCACTTTGATTTTTCCCCATTTCTAGTTTCTAGGACATGGGCAACACTATGAAGTTGGTAACATCTCTATAAGAGAAAAGTGTTGTTTGTGCCGTATTTCCATTTTAGTTTATTTTTCTAAGAGTCTCTTTTTTCCTTTTCTCAGCAATCAGCTCCTGAATTCTTTGATTCCTTGTCCTTTCATAAGGTATCCTCCTCCGTGTAATGATGTTGTGCTGTGACACTTCGTTATCCAGCCCATCGATTTTATAGGGAACATCCACCGCATTGATTTCTGGGTGCTCCTCGGTTGCATTGGAAGGAGGTGCACGTGTTTTGGGAACAGGAGGAGGGCTGGTGGCAGCCTGCGTGGTGGACACTCCCGTGGGAGGGCTGAGGGTTGTCAGGAGCTCCTCCTCAATGACATTATTCTTATTTACGTTAGAATCAGTTACATTGCTGTCCTCTGTTACGTTGCTGTAGATATTACAGGACTTGCAACACAGCTTATTGTAACCGGGAATGGAGCAGTAACGGGAGAGAACCTCCATGCGACAAAACATTGACTTGTCTCCTTGACAATGATCTTCTGAAAGAGAAAAAGGGAACAGATAAATAAAGAGCATCTTCACATTAATCAGAAAAAGAAACACAGATGAAGCTTTGGCAGTGGGCAGAGGGTTTGGTATTTGAAGTGGGATGGGAAACGGGCAAATGAGCCTTCCACAAGCAGAAAAAGGCTTAATATTAAACCTAAAATTCAACTCACTTCAAGGGATGCAAAAGCTGATCTGAACCCTTTGCACCAGCCCCATCCATGCTATAGACCATAACGCTCATTTTTGGCCTTGCATTCTGCAAGTGGTACCCTAAAGAACATGCAGCCATGATGACCTGCAGTCCTGCCACGGCTTAAGAGTTCCAAACACACCAATAGCACTTTCTTGTTGCTAAAGCTGCATTAAGTCCCCCAAAAGTCATCAAGGTTTGTATTGAGAAACCCTTTCCTGCTCCTCTTGAAACTATTTTTCCCATCTAACAGTGACTAACCATGGTCAGGGGTAATTTATATTTATCTGAACTGTCTCAAGAAGTCAAGTCTTATTTCTATGTGTATCACATAACTCTCAGAATTAATCCATCTCTCATTGGCGTGATTTTCTTTTTTCCACAGGTACTTCTATTCTGAAAACAGCCGCGTTGCCTGAGCATGTCTCTTGCTTGAGAGAAAAGTGGTGCTTTTCTCCTTCTAAAAGGGAGCTGATATTTTTCAGGACAACAAACTCCAGTGTGACAGAGCCAAGCCAGTCCACCAATGAGACTCAATAACAAGTCCCGATTTTTTGCATCACTGACTGAAAAACTGTAATAAAAGAGCCAGAATGGTAATTGATAGGCTTTAAGCAGTCAATAGCTGTTACGACAACCTGTGCTATAATGCAGGGGTTACAGCAGATCCTGATCTTGATGAAATACAGGTGGCAAAATATAGGCTAAAGGGTTAAAGGGGAGCTGGTCAAACTGTTTTACTGTCTGAGAAACATTAACAGACGTCTGCTAAGAGATAACTCGAGCCCTTGTGATTTCTGCTCAGAGGAGGCAGAGGACCGCATGAACTGGCAGCGGTTGGATGGAGAAGGGCTTAGCAAGCTTGGAGAAAGGGCTACCTGTCCTCTGTCCTACACACATGCTCTACAGCTCCTGTGCCTCCAGGCTGAAGTGGTGGGGCCAGGAACTATTGGGAAGTGCAGTGAAGGAAAAATCCCTACACAGCCCGTGCTGAAAGGAAAAGGAGTCAGAGGGCTTGCAGGAGAGGAGAGGGTGAGGAGAAAGGCTGCCTGACCAACACTTGGCATAACGGGTAACAAAATATTTTTCTCTTTGACCAGAGTGCTGAGAAGGAGATGAAATCACTTCGGCCTCTCTCCCTGCTCTTACTACATTTCCACTTTCTTACAGTAAAGGATGAGTAACTGCAATTACTCGCCTTGATTTAGCGCGTACCCAGTGGCAGACAGCGTGCTCTAGTCAGCCTGTTACTGGGGCTCATCCTGCTGCCAACACTGACTTACCCTGTCAGCAACCTCACAGCAAAGCAGAGAACCAGAGCAGATTCAGAGGTATCAAGTGAGCTCAGACAGTGTAGGTGTCGTCCTTCCACTCATCCTCAGTTAACAAAATAGGGCATTATAGGTGTTGAATTGGCAAACATAGCAGTCTAAAATAAACTACAAACTGTTGCTATAACATGCTAGTGCTGGCTGAGGAAGGCAGAAACGCCTTCCATCCATTGGAATTATGCCCCGATTGTTGCATTTGTTGCAGCAAAGCAAAATTCTGGTTCCTATTTTCAAATGTGTCAATTCGTTTTCATATTTTTCAATGCTGAACTGAGACGCTGCTGGAAAGAAAGAACAACGCCTGCCTTAGGAACCTAAGAATAGCGCCTTGATTTTGGCAACGTTTTCAAACCAGTCATAAAGAGCTGGAGTTGTTTGCATCTGCATGCACTACTCTATACAAAGGACTGCATGTGCCTGTAGAGCCCTAAATACTTTTTACATACCAGGTAGGGTCCCCTTTGAACGTTTTGCCTGGTGTTGCACAACCTTAATGCAAGCTTCTCCAAACGGCTCGCAAAATAAAAGCCAAAAGATATAACACTTAAATGTAGTTTAAACAAGGCAGATCTGTTCTTGGCTTTGTAAAAAATCACTAAAAGCACCTTTAGAAAAATGCCTTATTTTCCCCTACCAAAAACATGTAATGTCAGGCTTAAAAATACATGAAAAAACCACTGCATTATGTAATATCTTTGGTGACATCTGATAAGTTACATAAATAAACTCTCTAACTTATGAATATCAGAATGAAATTCTTATCCTCTGTCCAAGCCAAAATATCCAGATTTACTGAACTTTTATTTATTTTTACTTGCAGTATGCATGACAGACTGGAAGTATATCTTCAAAACATCAGTAGGAAAAAAATAAATCAGTTTCACAGTCACTTTGGTACACATTAGTCTCATAAAAAAATATTGAAAAGCAAACTGAATTGGCACATCTTTAATATTATGTTAAATACATACAAAACACTAATAAAATATCCCTGATAAACCAAAGTGCATATAGACATAGTGCACAATGCCCAGATACCTTATTGCACCATTCTCTATAGCCACCCATCTCTTGAAACATCACTAAACATTGTCTATTTAAAGGTAACAGTCATGAATATATTTATACAGTTAAACACCAATTATTTTACATAACAGTATTCAGTGCCAGATACGTGTCTTTGCTTTTTCACCTTGTCATGTAAATCGTTAACATGTTTCAGGAAATTATCATATTAACAGCAAAATTTAAATATGTGATCACATGATAATGACAAGTTTGAAGTGCTACACTGTTGAAGACCCAAAGATTCAAAAATGCCACTTTTCCAAAGAACATGATCAATGCAGTAAGGTAGTGATTTGCTCCAAGACTGCAGTTTTAAAGTTAATACGCTTCTACTATTGGTACTGACTGTCACAAACAGGTTTATGACTTGTGAATTCCAAATCTCCAACACAAACACAGAAGGTGAAGCAAGAATTCCAGTTAAATTTCAGTAGGTTAGGTTACAATCCTGTCTTGATGTAGATATGGATATGCACTGTGCAAATTAACCTCGGATTAAATTTACTGCCTTCCAATAGTCATCATTCAAGTAAAAACACTCCATATGAAGATTAACTCAAGGTACCAGTGTACTGTTTATATTTAAAGCTGGATCTGGTAAATTAATGCCATTTACATTTCAACATTAAGGCATTTTTCTAAAATTCTTCTTCTAAGCAAAAAAAAAAAAAAGCAATAAAAATTGAGGTAATTCTGTAGTAATTCACACTGTTATGTTTGCCAGTTGACACATCTATAGAGCATACACACACACGCACACATACAACCGCACCAGTCGAGTCAGACATGCACATGGTGAAAAAAGACCAAAGATGTAATGAGTATAAACAGCTCCATGCTGAGCAGCTGGAGACATCGTAGTCGATGAAAACATCATATTGCCTCCGCCAGGCTAAGAAAAACATCACCACGCAACCTTCAACATGGACCAGGCCTGTTCTGCTTCGGTTTCGTTTCTCAAGTGAACGCAAAACTGGCAAAAAAAATCGTGCAACAGGAAAAAACGAATGCAGCTTTTCACAAGTTCAAATCAATATTCAAATCACCGCCAGGAGTTTGGGGAGAGCAGACAGTGTCACAGCAGCATGGAAAGTACCGACGGAAACTGAGCTTCTGCTCAAGCCAGTGAGCCCTCCATGGGTTACAAACATAAATGTGGGGGTCAGGAATAAAAAATGAGCAGCAAGGGTGGGGAAAGCAATGGCACCGCAAAGGAAAATGGAATGAAAATATTCTTTCACTCATCAGACTACCCTGTTGGCGAACTGAAACTAGAGAGCTATGAGATTTCGGGTTTTTAGTTAAAGGAGAACTTTAGCACTACAAGGTGTCATTATTGTGATGTGATCACATTCACAATAAGTTCTCAGTTTTGCTATCAAACTGAACATCATGAACCAGTAAGAGCCTTTTTTCACCACCACCAAGCAACAAGCAAACCGATCCCAGCTCCCTTTTGGAGGACTGCAACATACCGTGGAGATCCAACTTCACACATCCAACACTTCAAGACCTCCACCACCAGTGCTACGCAAGCTCCAGAGAAGAAAGACACCGAGCACCAAGTGCCTGGTGTGAAAAAAAGATTCAGCCCAAGATTTAAACTTGGCAAAGTCAAGGGAACTTTCCGCATAGAGAGAAGAAGAGAGCAAAAGGCAAAGTCCACATTCGATGTGGCATGCATTTAAGGGCAAAGGCAGAGTTATAAACGGGTCTTTTACTTGAAGATATTTTCTGGATGGGGTAGTCTGGATCAGGTCTTGACAGCCACTGTATCATGTAGGTTTTCTTCGAAGGATCAGAAACATTTCCTTGAATAGAGGGAAGGAAAAAAAAGATGTCACATGACGTGTATTAGCAGCAAGTAGTTGCCCTTGTTAGAAGGGCATAAGCCAAGTGAGTGAATGGGCTCCAATGGCGAAGAAAACTGGGGAAGGATTATGACTAGGCTGTGTAGTTTTGGGCAAGAGGGTGCTGTTTTGCCAGTTTGCTACCACTTGTGCCTCGTACTTGAAAGGCAATACTGAAGGGTGGCCTGAAGGCCAATTTTCCAGCAGTATTTCTCACAGCAGCATTAGGTATGTCCTAAGGCACAGCCCGTCTAGTTAAGTTATAACGTCACTTTAAAATCTTTGTGTTGTTGACCATAATTAACAGCTTGGTTCTAAATAATAAGGAATCAAAAGCTACCCTGAGAAATACATCTGGAATAAAAAAAAAATACATTATAATTACTTAGGAATATGTAAAAGATCTCACAAGAATCATTTGCAAACAGCTGAAAAGCTAACAAGGATAAAGGCATTAGAGTCCTGGATTAACTAGAGACAAATCTATTATAGTTTAAAAAATTGAGATAACTTCTGAGGATAACTTCTGCTTGACAGAAAGGAAAAGAAGCCTAGGACTGTCGCTGGAGGTGTGGAAAGCAAAGAGGCATCTTTAACATGATGCCATTGATTAGCCACAACTCGCCAGCCTCCTGCCAAGCCCAGCACATCGCAGGGGCGCAGGATCAGGCACAGGCAGTACATCTCACCCAGGAAAGTTGTCATCTGCTGGCCAGATACAGCGACCACCACTGTGCCGAGGTCTGCCCCAGCCTCTCGTGCTGCACTGGGGCAAGTGGTACTCCCCACCATGAGAAGAGAACAACCACGTGCCCAAAGAAGCCCATTGGCCACAAAACAGCTCTACGTTTGGAAAGTCTGCTCAAAACCAGGGCTATGGAGAACTGCCACCCCAGGCTGATGTAGCACACAAGTATGAATTCAGTGCAGGCATTTCAAATAAAGGCAATAAATATAATTGTTATTTTTTCAGCAAGTAATATATGATAGAGAAGACAAGCACTTACTTGGACATGGAGGTAGTCTGCAAATCCTGACAGTCTCTGGTTTATTGTCCTTACAGAGGCCAATAGCATTGTCTCTGGTCCGGCACAGGACCGGGCGATCCTGTGTTCCATTGCCACAGCTGACAGAGCACTGAAAGGAGACACACCAGTTAGACCCCAGTCACCCTTTGGAAACAATGAATGAGAAATGATGTTTTAAGTTTTAAACCACTGCCCTTGATTCAAGCTGACGTGGTACCTCATTTGAACCACTGCAGTACCTACAGTAACAAAGTAAGAAGGACCACTGCTTTTTGTGCTATACCAGTAATTCCAAGAAAGAGTTTATGATCTGAGCAGTAGAGAAACAATTGCAAGTGTGAGGCATTAATTCATAGCGTGCACCAGGGGTGCACATCGAAGATGCTCGCACCTTTGAATCTCCATGAGTGTTGGTGCCTGACTTGCTTAGTGCCCTTAATCACAGTGTCTGAAGACTTTAAAGTCTCCTTTACTTGAAAGAAAATAAAAAACGATAAAAGAGTTAATTGCCCTTCTCTCAAGCTGAAGTCAAGTTGTCAATGATTGTGAGCAGAATAAAGAGCAGGTACAATTCAGTCTTCCTGAGGCTGCCACCTCAGAAGCATGGCTTACAGGGTCTGGATCACCCAGCATCACCACAGGATGGCTTTACTGGCTCTTTCACCACCACCAACTCTCTATCAAACTCACATTCTGTGGCATTAATAGCAGTGGAAGCAATACACCCTCTTGTGTAGGTATTACAACGTCAATGCATTTGAATAAAAAGTACAGAACAAATGCGGAGATTTTTCTCCCCTGGATTATAAGAAATTAATTGCTTGAGACCTCCAGAAAGAAACCGACCTGTGACCAGGGTCCTATTCTCCACTGTGCTGGGCAAAGCTCCCGGTTGCAAGGCCTCCTGCCTTCTGGACGGTCATTATTGCAGTACTTGGTATGAACAGACCGATTTGTATTATCGTGCAGGGGTTGGATACATCGGACAGATCGTACTTGATATCCTGTTTTCCCACAACTTTTGCTGCAAGGTTCCCATTCTCCTGTAACCCATCTGGAGTAGTGAAAAGAGAAAAAGTTGAGCAAAATGTTCTCTCTCCTAAATTAGGTGAGTTGAGGCTGTCTGTTGAACTGTAACTCTTAAACAAAGGTTCAACAGGAGGCTAATAAAAGTTCTGTCATGGAAAATAAAGAAGCTATGAAAAACCATAAGCCGTTACAGCAAGGGGGTTTTGACCATGTCCTGTTTCTCATTATCTGTGAGATTAGCATTATTCTTACTTCATTTGCTTTGATTTCAAATCAGGGTCCATCACAGAACCATTCAGGTTGGAAAAGACCCTTGGGATGATCGAGTCCAACCATCAGCCCTACTCTACAAAGTACTCCCCTACCCCATATCCCCCAACACCACATCTCAACGACCCTTAAACACATTCAGGGACGAGGACTCAAGCACCTCCCTGGGCAGCATCAACTCCCCACTGAAAATCAGAAGGTCTGAATTCATAATGTGTAAATCAGTTTGGCCACTAAAATATGAAACCCATGGTTTGTAATTTGGTGTAGTTGGAAACTTCACGGATCATCCGTCCTGGCTCAAGAATTATAGCTAAAAATTGTAAGGAACTTAGAGAAGAGCAACAAGGACAGACAGAAGCAAAAGAAAGTTATGTAGACTGCTGAAAGCTTGGTTATAATCATTAAATGAAGATATACAGCAGTCTACAAATATTTACAGAATGCAGATATCTGCAAGAAGGAAATAACTGTTCAATGTAAACAGTATTATAGGATAAACTTTAACAAAAAATATATGTGTAAAGAAATATCCTGAGTTTGAAGCAATTGTCCTAAAGTACTGATGAAATCTGGGGTTTAGAAATAGGGCACAAGGCAATGCACTAAATGCTCCAGTTAAATGAAAAGTAAAGTGTCAATTTCACCCAACTTTCTCTTTGTAGCCTATTGAAACTACACAGCTGTGGAGGAAGGCAAGCGCTGGGAAGCACAAAGCCATGAATCCCAAGGTGATTTCTGAGACAAAGACAAATTTTTCCCCAACGGTGAAGAAGTAGCATATTAGTGTAGTGGGTGTCACAGAGCTTCATAAAATCTCTTAAATAATTGCCTCTCCTCTCTACAAGTGCAAAATGCTCCAATGCTATTCTATGGAAACAGAAGTGACTGAAACATTCAGGAATCCAAGTACAATTTAGGATCCTATTGAGTCTTTGTGGTACCTGGGTCCAATTATATTTGCAGCTGAAAGAAGAATACAGTCCTTTCCAGACAGCCTGAGCTACAGTTAGGCCATTACTTCAGTTTTCCAATAAATAAATGTTAAACATGCTGAGTTTATGGGGCACAGCTTCTTGACTTTCCTCTCTTCCAAACCTTTTTTTGTAAGGAAGTTAGAAAATATTGTGTGGTATGTTCTACTTATGTATTGTGCTTCCCAGGATCTCGACTTGGTCCCCAGAGATGAAAGCTGGGATCAACATACTCCTTACTTGATGAAGTAGCAACATGAGGAATACATGAATCCCACATGTGGCAGGAGTAACCTGTTGCCAGTCAAAAAAATTCATATTTTACAGTGCTTTAAACACTTATAACACTTGATTGGATAGCAAAGGTGAAGATACAACAGGCACACCATGCTCTATGAGGGCAGCCAGACAAATCTAACAGGTCAAATATTTTTCCCTGTGTTTAAATGTCCAAACAATAGGAAGATTTGTATTTGAGAGGCTGTATGACATTGGTTTCCTTATGTAGCACTCTGTAAATTTGTTCTTACATGGTTAATTCACACTGTGTAAAATCAACTGGCATAAATTGAATTTATGTCTATTTTTTATTACCTCAAGATGTCACGAACACAAATGTCTGGATCAAGACAGCCCTTCTTTTCTAATCCAACTTATTTCAGAAGTAATAGGAATCAGCAGTCCTAGAAATAGTATTTCTACAAGCAGAATATAGCATCCCATCCTCACAGTCCTGCGTCTCTAATGATGGATGGAGGTGAAGCTTAAGTCACCTTCTTTCAGGTGACAAGTGTTAGCTGGTGGGAGCAACACTTACATGGGCTGGGAGCACTCCTGGAGGTTGCACACCCTGCGAATGGGCTTCGGCTTTTGGATCAACTCGCAGTAACTCCGATGAACCATCTTGTGGTCTGTCTTCCTCCGGCAGCCGTATTTTGTGAACTGGTAGCCTGGAGAAAGAGGTGCCCCTTATTTTCAGTACTGGGAGATCTTACACAGGACTCAGATTTCAAACCAGCTGCAAAGGTTGCAGTTGGAACTACAGGTGGACCTGCTACAAGAGGAACTGTAAACTGCGCTGCATAAACACTTGTGTTGATTTAGCACCCAGAATTGCTCATACCCTTTGTGTTTCACTACAGGCTATAATGAGAAAAAACACATCATCTAGCATTTAAAACTCATCCTACAAACCTGTGCAGCCCCACTCAGGTGCTGCAACCTGTCCCTCAGCCTGGTGAGGGGCATCAGAGTCTACACGTGGCCCCAAAAGAAGGGGGCTCACATTGCAAGGTCCACAATCACGGGATGCAGATTTACTAAGGACTGCCCCAAGATACCTTGAGGTTTGGCACCGTCGCAGCTTGGAGACCCTCATTCAAGTCTTGCACATTTGTACAATTTTTCAGTTTCATAAATATAAATCAAAAATAAGCCACCCCAGATCTATCTCCAAAAACATTAAATCAGATTTTAAATTCCAGTTGCTATTTATCTTATTTCTTAACCTATATAGTAGCCTCTTATACTCCTGGGCTCCCTAATGTCTTTAGGTAATGAATTCCACACGTGGCGTTCATTCTTTCAGTTTTCTCTTAATCGATTTTGAATGCTCTGGGGCTTTGTTTTTACCTCCTCCACAAGGTTTTGAACATTGGGACCATTTCTTCAAAGCCCACTCGTATGACACCGAGTCCACTTCCAAGACATTATTGTTATCAACATTCAAGGAATCTTCATGGATCATATACTTGTAAGTCAAAGATATCTTGGCACCACCATGAGGAATCACCTAGTAAGCAAAACAGACGTAAGGAAGAAAGATATGAAAGACTGATATCAGAAGCTAAGTGAAATGACGTGGAACAGCAATCATTGTGGCTCAGATATAAAAACATCCCCGGAGGGATTTAAACCTTTTAGCTGCACTCAACACGGTTTTTTTTTTTTCCCCTGATGAAAAAGTATCTCTGTCCTCATGACACAGAGTTTCTAAACTGCACATTAAGAAAGCCTGTTGTTGATTTAGACTGATTTTTCTTGCCAGCATTGGACTGACTTCACGAAAGTAAATTTTTTCCATATCCCATCATAAAGGAAGGAAATGTGCTAAAATGAAAATGGATAGTTCCACTAAAAGACAGGGCAAATGCACAGATAACTGAAAGTGGTGAAGAAAAATGCTTATATTTCTGATAAAACACAAATATTCTTATGATAATCCTGGGAATTCTGTGAAGCTCATTACTTAATCCTGACAGAAATATAAACTATTTAGAAAGAGTTTTTTCTATCACACTGCACTAAGACAAATGCAGGAAAACAGAACTCGATGTGAGTAAAGAGCAAAATATTGGTCCTTTGAAAACATAATATTTATTCCTCCTTTGATGTTCAGCTGGTGTAGATCAACATGTCACAGCTGCTTTCAGAGGGATTCCCAATCAACTTACCCCTATTCCTTTTACTCTATTGCTTGCTGGCTTGCCATGAAAAAAGAATACAGTTGGGTGGGTTTGGGAAGGGCAGAATTGGCTGGAAACACAATCTTGCATCTGCCTTTGCAGGATACATTTTCAAAGCATGGACGGGAGGAGGAGCTATTAGATCTATCTGATATAAACTATTCTGACCTTCTGTTAACTAATGCTGCTGTGTCAGATATGATTAGTAAGCTGGAGAATCTTTTACACAGTGGCCATTCGCTAGGCCATCCACAGGAAATAACCAAGAGAGCTGGTTGCTCAATACATAACTCTGAGTTATAACAGCTCTTGGTGAAGAGGAATGAATGAGGAGAAGGGAATTAAAATAAATCTTCTATTGTCTTGTAATTGAAGCAGATGTCTTCTTGTAACTCACAAGAGGAATCTAAAATATTTTATAGCACATTATGACTCTGTATCCCTGATACTGTGTTCTGTGGAAGATGGTTTTCATTTGACCTACCAGAATAACTATTCCATGACGCAGCGGCCCCATGGTCTGCACAGTTTCTCTGTCATCGTCATTCCGATATTCCCACTCCACACCCATGTCAATAAATACTTTAGAGTCTGGCACGTAGTTGTCTTTGCTCAGAATGAATTTCCCCGTTTCACGATTTTTAATTGCTAGGAAGAACACAAGAGAAGTGAATACAAGAGGTTCGCTTCTCATCTCGAGTTTTGTTCTGCTCTCATCCCAGTGGAAGAAGCAGAAAAGGCCAGTGTGCACTTTCCCTCTGTTCCCTCACAGGTTTGGAAAGACTTTTTCAGGTGTTTCACTGATCTGCCAACGCTTTCCTGCTCAGCTCCAGAAACATCAATCGCCCTTTTTTTCCCCCCTCTTTTTCATA
The DNA here is from genome assembly GCA_013400055.1 of Nycticryphes semicollaris. NCBI lineage: Eukaryota > Metazoa > Chordata > Aves > Charadriiformes > Rostratulidae > Nycticryphes > Nycticryphes semicollaris. The sequence continues at coordinate 454,353 of VXBJ01001151.1, read as the reverse complement.
GCCTGCCTTGCCAGAGAAATGAGGCCAGCGCGAATGCACTGCGTGCGTCCGTCTGCTGCTCCTGCCTAACAACTTCTGAATCCACTGGCCAAATCCGAGCCAATTTGACAGCCAGCAGGGGTGCAGCTCTTTGACATGTTGTGAGGCAGCTCAGGAGGCCCTTACTGCTCCATGAGAGAGCAAGGCTACTGGGCTAACCCCCAGTGGGTCCCCACAGTGCGAGTGAGATGCCAGACACTGTATTAGTTCTCCTGCTCAGACCCAGCCCTGACACCGACACAGCCCTGCTTCAGCTCCCGTGGCTTTGCAGGCGCCAGTCATTGCATGTGGTGCCCAATTCCTCCGGTTCAGATATCATCAGCACCCCATCCTTCACCTGGAGAGAATTCAGCCACCTTCGTATCAGGACTCTTGGTTTTCTCCCCAGTGGGAAAATTTGCTCTCCTCGTTAGAAGAAGCAAGGACCATTTATTTACCACCAGCTTTTAACTCCTGTCTCTCTCTAGCAGCTTCCCAAACACCCTGCTCCTGCTGGCACTGGCCTCGACACAGTGGCGTGTTCATGTCCCCCCATGTATCGCTTACCCCACACCACAAGAAAAACCTCATCTGAATCGGCGAGCGATGGCTCTCCCGATCCCCAGGGCCAGGCTGCACTGAGCAGCGAGGGAAGAGTTCACCGGTGAGAAGCTGGGACAACCCATGATACAATTAGCAGCCCATTCGCTGTGGATCTACTTCCAATTAATAACAGCCTACTAGACACAGCTTCGCATTGATTACAGGGCACTGCGAGGAGCGGATTTCAATTACCTTCTAAGCTGCAGGATTGATCGGGCAGCCTTGTGTCAATTCTGCAAGCAATGGGGCAGAATCTGAAAGGGACTGGGATGTAACTGGGAAATGACCAAGGAGGGGAAGCACATCATGAGAGATGCACGTGAAAATAATGCATTGCACCCCATAATGCTATTCAGCTCCTCTTCCAGCAGCTCTCACACATGCACATGCCATTGCAGGGATCTTCTGGCTAGGACACCAGGGAACACAGCAGAGGGAAATCAAATTGCCAAACAAGTTTCCTAATTTAACATACTTAAGGGAGGTACATGGTGTGGGAGAATAATGGATAAACAAACGCATAAACACATTGTCAGGCTCCAGAGACAAAAATAGAGAGTAGAAAAAAAAAAATAAATACTCTGACTGAAAATTTTCCTACTTGTTACATACTTACCAAGATTATGACTGGTGGCGTCTGTTTCCTGTATAAGCAAATGTCTTGCACCAACAGGAATTTCGAACATCTTAATGTGCCCTTTGAAAAGATAGTAACTGGTTAGTAAGCATAAACAGGAAGAGCCTGTCTTAGGTTTTAAAATAAATCTCACTTCCAATAGCAGGGTGTATTACAGCAATCTGAATCAGAATGAAGCTAATCCAGGATCATTCCCATCGCTATTTTGTGCCAGGTGACGGAAAACAACAGGACAAAGGGCTTTGGGTCAAAAGAAAAATGCTTTAAGTATCATCAAGAGACTTTGCTTCAGACTAAAACAGACTTTGAGTGCCATATGCACCCACAGAGCTCCTGTCTGACAGTGAGAGATGATAACATACTATTGCAGTGCTCCAGCGGCTCCAGCAGAGCAGCTGAGTGACATCAGTGGCACAAATAAGCCCATAGCTCTCCAACAAGGAGCACTGAAGCCCTCCTCTATGCATGCACAGACCCTGAGATCAGCAGACTTAACTGACCACTGGACAAAAGCCTTATTTTCAAATACTAGACACATCTCAAAGTAAAGTCCGGAGAGTTACAGGAATTAGGGAGGCTGTAAATGATTTGTGATTGCTCTGGTACTTTCCATGAAACAGAAGAGATCAAACAAAAATACCCTGAATCCCCTGGAACGAACACTGAACGCACTGACCTTGTTTCTTTGGTACTCTTGAAAATGTTCCTTTCACCACTTTGCAGTGGGTATTATCTCCTCCACAAACACCACACTTGTCTTCCTGCTTCGTGGAACCTATGACCCTGTCACACCCAACTTTCTGTGCACAAAAGAGAAAAACAGTCATTCTTATTTATCCACATTTCAGGTCAAACGAGCCTTCACTTCAGCCATCAAACCCCAGACTTCTGCTTCAGCAAAGAAGTACAAATTGTAGTTTTTTCCTGGAAGATCAACAGCTAAACAGATTTTAAAACTTCCAGTTCCTATAATAGCTGACAATCAGGTGATTATATTCTTATATTATATTTCACAGGGGTCCTCTTACTGAAGGAAAGCAGCAGAGTTAAGGAAAAGCTCTTAAGCTTCAGCTTATCTTAAAGCAGATGCTTAAATTCCAGGAGAATCAAGGCATCTCGGTGAGGATAAGCACCTCCACCAGTGCTTTGCTAAGTCAGAGCCTCTAATTCCATTGAAAGATGACCTGTGGCAGATGCCAACTTAGAGGAACTGTCATTGATTTTTTAAAAATAGCATGATTGAACACAGAGAGAATGCACATCAGCCACATCTTAACACTGCTTTCCTTGAAAGCTGCTGCATATTCCTATTTCATTGCACATTCCACCCCCACTAAGCCTCCGCAGGAAAAGCTTTCATTGAAACCTAATTGTAATAGTTCATCTTAAAATACTGCATTAAATATTACTTGTGTAGGTAGGCGCTGTTGGAATTGAGTCACATGCAATGTGATGGCAACTGTGAATATCACACATAATATTGTGACAATAATCCTAATGAAATCTCCTTATTGCCCAAAGCATTATTATACTTACTTAAACAGCCGGGCCTGGAGAGAAACACTTGAGCTACCATTTTAAGTGTTTTCACAATAATAAACTCTGAAACAAGCCATCCCAAGCTTACCAAGCAGTCTCCCCGCACACAGATGCTGTAAGCATCTTTGTAGGAGCAGCGGGTCCCATCGTGTACCATCCTCTTCATGTACACCACATCCCCTGTTTCCTTTGATTCGCAATACAGGTGGCACCTTTCCTTGGCTGAAAAATACAATAACCCAAATTGTGCCTGTTCAGCTCTAATGGTAGTTGCTGACTTTGTGAACAGCACTTTCAATAGTGTTAGCAATCCTTTCTTCCTTGCATACATCACAGAACACAATACGGTACCCCATAAATCATCGATGCTTATCCCCTTTTGAAGGCTACGTGATCATTTGGAAACTGCTGAGTCATAAAGCACCCGTGTGTCATCATTAGCAGACAGCCTGAAAAACAGCAGATCATTTACTTTCATCGGGGGGGCTTCTATTAATCCGTTGATGGAATGATGGAATCTGGCAGGGGTTTCTGCAATCTGCTACATGACTACCTGGGAGAGACGCAGGTTTCTGCATCAGTTTCTCCAGCACTGCATTTCAATCTGAAAAATGCCAAAAGTCCTTTCGCCATTAAAAGCAGCTGTTTGAGTGAATCTGGCATCCAAAATGTCTTCTGAGGCAGCTGGGCCACACCACTTCCACCTAAACATGAAGTTAATTCTCCCTCATTGTTGTGCTTGTATTTATGATAGTTTATATCATTAAACAAGATGAGAGGTCAAGGAGATTCAGAAAAAAAACCCATAACACATGCACAAACAGCCATATGATGGTACCTCTTTCTCCTAATCTGTTCCAAGGAGCTAAGAACAAAAAATAAAGTTGAAATGACTAGTCAGTGGCTAAATAAAGTTGTATTCCACCACTGTATTTCATTTTACCCATATCTCATGCTGTTCCCAGCCCCATAATAGGATTTGCTATGCTCCTTGGCAGTGGAAAGCCCTTCTGCTAGATGAAACAAATAAAGATTGTGCTATTTTAACATGATTAAAAGTTGGGACACTTTTTCCACCATTTAAAACAATAAAGACCTTTTTGTTATCACAGTTGAATTACAGTAAGTCTTCACAGGCCCTTTGCGTTCCTGCCCTGTACAGCTCCATGGCCTCTGCCCTCTTTTAATAAAGTCCTTGTTATTGCTGTCGATGTCCTCATGGCCACTGGGTATTGGTACATCAGAGACCTTTGTTACTGCTCCTGAACAACGCAGAGATGTCATGCTAAAAATGTAGGGTCTAAATATTAAACCAGGTACTTTACTTCTATTGTGCAGATTCTTAATAGGGTACTATTAAGATCATAATAACCACAGCCCTAATGTGTTTGCATATATTATAAATATTTAACTTTTCACAAGCCATAGATGTGTGCACACACACACATCCTGGGTACGTACCCACACCCACCCCACACATACCATACATTCACTGCATGCGGTTAAATGAGCATATCAGAGGGTCTGACTGGGTGCCAAAAACTCTATACTGGGCTTTATTTTAGAGAGGGTTCTTTTCCTATTGCCTCATGGGAACAGTAAATGTGCAAGCACCGTTAAATTAGGCCCTGTTAATTGAGAATTATTATTTTCCTTCTATTCACTGCTGTTGGGCACAGCAGAGGCACAGGAGGGTGGGCATGACCACAGCTATTCCTTGCTTCCCAGAGGTTTCCTTCTCATTTAACTGAGGCTGGGAGCTAACAGCAAGTGTCACTCTCCACTGCCCTGGTGGCAGACACACTGCACAGGGGTACATGAGCCTAGGACCTCAGGGGGCTTAGAGCAGGAGAGACACCATGGCGCTGGGGTGCTCACGTATCCCAGCTCAGCATCTTTTCTCTGGCTGTGGGATTAGATGCTCCTCCCTGTCCCCATCACATACACAACGTGTCAGACACGTCCAGCTGAGCTGCGTGTCAAGTGAATGGGTTTATGTTACTTTTGAGCCACGGCTGCATTATTTGCACAAAGTACAGAATCATAGGATCATTCCGGTTGGAAAAGACCCTTGGGATCATCACGTCCAACCATCTGCCCTACCCTACAAAGTCCTCCCCTACACCATATCCCCAAACACCACATCTAAACAACTCTTAAATACATTCAGGGATAGGGACTCAACCACCTCCCTGGGCAGCCTATTCCAGTGTCTGACCACTCTTTCTGGGAAAAATTCTTTCCTAATGTCCAGTCTAAACCTACCCTGTTGCAGCTTGAAGCTGTTCCCTCTTGTTCTGAGTTACCTGTGAGAAGCGACCAGCACCAACCTCTCTTCAATGTCTTTTCAAGTAGTCATAGCAAGTGATGAGGTCTCCCCTCAGCCTCCTCTTCCTCAAACTAAACAGTCCCAGCTCCTTCTGTCACTCTTCATAAGACTAGTTCTCCAGGCCCTTCCCCAGCTCCGTTGCCCTCCTCTGCACTTGCTCCAGAACCTCGAGATTTCTCTTGTGTTGAGGTGCCCAGAACTGGACACAATACTCAATGTGTGGCCTCACCAGCGCTGAGTACTGGGGGACAATCACCTCCCTACTTCTGCTGGTCACACCATTTGTTATACAAGCCAGGATGCCTTCTTAGACACCTGGACACACTGCTGGCTCATGTTCAGCTGCTTGTCAAATAGAACCCCCAGGTCCTTTTCCATCCGGCAGCTTTCCAGCCACGCTTATGTATGTCACTGATACGCCTTATCTTTACAGAAGGGAATTTCACATACATTACAGCTCATGCATAAGCCACCCTCTGACTTTGTTTTCACAGAAAAACTGTTCTAATAACCCCGCACAGGTAAATAAATGTCCCTCTCACAAAGGGGGTTGCAGTTCTACCACTGTTACACGGGACACCAGCGGTGCCCGGCGACTAGTGCTCAGACATCAGAAAGCTGGTTTCTGACCCAGAAGCCATTGAATTTAATAGAAAAACAGCTGATTAGTTTCAGTGGTCTTCACAGCAGACTGCTCCAAAGGCTTTGCAGAATCAAAGGTCCTGCAGGCCACAGCATTGGTCCCCACTCCCTGTGCCAGCAAAGCTATTTCATGAAATTAAGCTGTGAGGCTGTGTCTCCACCTCTGAAAGTCCCAGAGTGCACAAGAAGATGCAAAAAGAATGAGGGAACCCTTAGAACTGTTTGGGAAAAGTCAGGCAAATCAATTACATGGAATTTGCTATCAACTTCTGGCAAAGTATCCTTTCCCTGAAATGCGAAATGGTTCACCCAAAGTGACCCTTCCCCTCCCAGCACCGTGTGCCTGGCTGAGGATAGCTTGGGTACCTGCTCCTCTCCAGGCCAGCCCTGCCCTGAAGGACTTGTCACTCAAATGATGTCACCAGACATAAGAATGGTGAGCAGCATGCATGTCTCATCAGCTGTTGCCCTCCACCCTTTTATTTGCTAGAACCTCTTCTCAACACGGTTTCATGCAATAGCACGGCAACAGTCTTCAGGGCCCAAATCAACCAGCTGCACTTTCATTGCCAGTTAAGCAGAGGCGTTAACAGGAAAAGGAACATTTTTGTTCTGAGAAGCTGAGTCTCTGCCGAGATCCCAGAACATCCCACTGACTGTGCTGGTTCAGACCCAGCACCTGTCCAAACCAACACCTGCCTCCGACAGTGCCAGCAGCATTTGCAGGAAGATGTGAGAACAAATCTGATACTCTTCTCAGAATATTCCCCAAGTTTCTGGTAAACTGCAGCTTGGGGACTTCCTAAGTTATGGCTGGAGCTTAGTGTTTCATAGCTCTTAATGGATTATAGAACTTTCAAGAATTTTTCTAAATCACTTTTAAAACTTTTTGGCACCTGCAGCTTCCCGTGGCAATGAATTCCAGTTTAATTATTTGCTGTGTAGAAACATACTTCCCCTTACTTGCTTTAAATCTGCCACATGATAATTTTATATGAAATTCCCAGTCTTGTGTTATGAGAAATAGTGAATAACCGTTCCATGTTCAGTCTCTTCATGCCACTCACAATTCTGTAACTCTATCTTTTTAATCCGAATAATCTCTTTTTCAGGGTGAAGAGTCCTAGTTTACCTAAACTCTCAATGAGAAATCACCGCTTACATTTGCTTTATTCAAGCCTTTCTGAGTTCAGCTGCAGGTTTTTAGCAACAAGGGCAGTGGTGAGATGGGCACAACTTGAGTTACATCAGCGGAGCATTTAACATGCAGAGGCAGATCAGTGCTCTCCATCCCTCTCTCGACACTCACTGAACAGATTTTTCCCTACAGCTATCCCCAATTCCCACACTTTTTTCTTTAGAGCCCACCTTGTGTACAGACCCTTACATCCCTACCTTTCTTTATCCCCATACCCATTATTGGCATTTATCAAGGCCAAAACTCATTAGCCACATTCAGTCACATAGTGTCACAAGGTCCTTCTGCAGCTCTCACCTCACGTGGGCCTTCTTATTTTAATTAGCCTCAATAATGAGCCTGTCACCTTGTTCACTCCCTTTCCCAGCTCACTGCCATACAAGCTCAGCAGCACCCATGCTCCCAGCACTGGTCCTTGTGGGACACACAAGCCCTCCCCCCCATGCAAAACCATTCCCTTTTATCTCATGATAACTCAGTTTAAGAGCAGTTATGGGGCAAGGGGGTCCAAAGCTTTATCCCTCCTCACATAATTTTTAACTCGTGTTTGCCACCAATTTTACTTTTCATAGGAAAGAGGGTCCTCTCACCATCAACATGTTCATAGGGGAGCCAGTGGTGTTTCGTGTTCTGGTACTCAAAGTAGGGGTCCCACTGGCGGCACTGCTCCTCTCTGAAATCTTCAAAGTCCTTGGGGCAGTCCTGAGTGTTGCACAGCTGGAACTCGTAGCTTGGTCCCACACATGTGCGGCCTCCGTTGGCAGGACTGCGGGGAGGAGAGAAACCCATGGTCAGTTTTGCCATTTAATGTACGAATCAAGGGTTTATTAAATCCTTTGAGGAGTAACTTAATTCCCAGTCATGTCATTAGGCATTTGATGAGGCCAGCGATGTATTAGTTCTGGTACGGAAAGCATGTATTTCTGTTAAAAAACTGCTCTTACTATTTAGCTCTTAAAAAGCAATTTCTGCAAGCAGAGCTTCAAACCACTTGATAAGGGCAAGAAAAGCCATTTTCTTGGTGCAGCCCAGGAAAGGCAAACACAAGCAGATGAAGCAACTCATTCACATTCACCCCCTAAGCCAGCAGCAAATCCCAGAACCAGAGCCCAGCTCCGGCTGCATCCCCCCGGCAGACGTCCATCAGCTCACTGTCAGACCCAGCAACACACTGCTCAGGAACCATAGCTGGGTGTGAAACCTCTTCCAGTAACACAGAAAACATTTGAAACAGTACATTAGGCCTATCCTAGGTGAAAATACATGTTTCAACTGAAACTGTGCCCACAATTATAAAGGTCACTTTCATGTTGCCAATGTAGTAAAGGCTGAAATGAGAACTGGTAAATTTTTTTCTCAACAGAACAATTTCCACCAGAAGATGCTGCTTCAGAAAACTTGAGGGTGTTTTTCTTAATCAATGATAAGATGATTTTTAATACTAGTCAAGTTCAATCACTTCATCAGCAAAAACTGAGAAAGTCAATGTTAGAGATATTATGTCTGGTAAAATAATTGAATTCTGACAACTGTTTCAGTTCTTGCTGTTAGAATCTTGACATTTCATGATATTGCAATAAGATAGCAATAATTATACTTTTCATATCATTTGTAGATACCAATCTATATTAACTATATTACACTCCCAGTGTTACTGAAATTAAATCATTCTACATGATCTCAATGAGCCATATATAAGTTATCATAGCAAAGCAATTCAATATTACTAAAATTAACTTTGGGGAAGGTTCTGATCTCTGGAGCTTTGTTCAAACTTGGAATCAAAACAGTTTGAAAATATTTTAAGATCTTCTTTAAATATCAAAAAAAAGATGGATTAAACAAAAAAAATAAAATAAAAGTATATGAATGAAAGTAAATAATCCAGGAAATCATTGACATTATTTCATATCCACAAATTAAAATAAGACATAGGTAGGGCCCTGAACTTTTATTTATGCTTTATGCAATAGTGTAATAGGACTTTCAAGATCCTTGGAACTGCATAATCAGCTTAATGGATGGATAAACTGAGAAATAAAGAAGATTCATGACTTGCTAAGGGCCAAAAGTAGAATTTGTGACAACATGTACTGCAGGCCAGATTTAACAAGCACCACTCAACATCCTTCAGTGTATTATTGCACTAGTAATTTAGCAAGGATTCTCACCATTCATTTGCCCCAGAAAAACCCGCATGTGTACGTGTATACTCACTGGGGATTGTCACACTGCCGCGTCCTGTACTTCACCCCGGTCCCACAGGTGCGAGAACAAGAGCCAAACTTACTCCATGCCCCCCAGTGTCCATCCTGCTTCAGGATGTCTGGTGTTAGCCAGATGCAGTGACCTTTAAAGCAGTGCTGAAAGAGAAAATCAGATGTCAAAACGATTCGACGATTAAAATATATCATATGAGAAGCTGTGGTACAACAGGTATCACTCTAGACACATATTCTGGAGTTTTTTTCACCAGGAGAAAGTAGTGAGGTTCACTGTCAGACCGTGTCCATGATCCCAAACGCAGATTTTACGAACTTACAGATTAAATAGGCACATACATCCTTGCAGGATTCAAGCCTACCATGTTTGTTAAACTGCCCTCAGCATTACAGGCCTTCACCACGTGTCTGCAGCGGTGGTTTCAACATAACTAAATCTCAGAGGCTAAAGGTAAAATTCTGCTTCTGCCTCTGCCCCTGTATGGAACCACTTCGGGCAGCCCCGGCAAGAGCTGCCACCGCAGCACCCTCCTTCCCGCAGCTCCGAACTCAGCACACATATTCCTGCAATAAAATGCGATCAGTAATATGGCATGAAATTAAAGCCAGCTCACATTGTAGACATTTACTGCTATTAAATAAAGAACTCTTGCAGTCTGCCTGGAGATCTCCTGGTAAAACTGACCAACACAGCAGGGAGCAGCCCTGGACAGTCCCACTTCTGCGCAATTAATCATGCCCTAATAGGCTTCCTCTTTTCTTTTACCTGGTTTTTAATACAGTCATTCCACAGAGGATGATAAACACAATTTGCTACATTCCCCAAACCTAGAAGGTATTTGCACATTTTTTAAAGGGCCTTCGTGCCTTCAGTACTGATACTCCCTACTGCCTCCTCTCATTAAAGAAACCCACCAATGCCTTTCTTCAGTCCCCAATCAAGAAATTTTTTTCTTAGCTGAAGTCAGGATGAATTTTTCTCAAGGATCAGAGATTCTGGCCTTTCCTGGTACTATTTTTGCCTTCATAAAAGTCTACTGATGAAGTGCGGGCGCTGGAAAATATCTCCAGCCCAAGAAATGACTTTGCATTAGACTGTCGCAGTTTGTCTGCGTTAACGGTGACTGTCGGGATAAGAGCTCTGGCCCAGGCGCACAGATGGCTATAACAACAAGTGCAATCAGTCACTTACTTTCCTTAACATTCAAGTCAACAACAACATTTTACACAGCTTAACAAGCCCTGGAACGCAGGAATTTGGCAGGCGGCACAAGCCGAGCATATGGCCAACTGCAGGCTGCCAGCAAAAACAAAATCAGAAGATATATAACAGGAGAGCGTACTTAAGCAGAGAGCGATTAGTGATCTGGAAGACAAATTTAAAAGTGATGGCTAATCATTAATAATGCTGAATTTAAAGAGAGAATCATTAGTAAAATGGTGACAAGACACATCTTACTGATTTGCTAATCTCAATGACTGGCGCTTTATTCATGTAATTTATTTTGGTGCTGATTTTGTTGGACAAGGAGTGCAAGAGAGAGTAGAATATTCATTCTTTTTCATGACTTCAAATATTCAAAGTCAAAATCTATGAAATAGATGAGTTAACACAAAGGCAATTATACCAATCCTGCTGTAATGGGCAGATTTTTCTTGTTTCTTGACAGAACAAGAGATAATTCAGCAAAGCTTGAAAGAAATGCAAAATGCTAATGTGTCTTTTACTTTCTTCAGTTTTGAAGCTCAGTGCTGTACCCTTCAGGGACTATTTACTTATGGCTTTAGAGAGGTCGGTTTGAGTGAACAGTTGGAGTCGTCGGGCCCTGTGTGGCAACGGGACCATTTGGAGATGCAGGGGAAGCTGGCAATGCATCACCTTGTCAATACAAACTTCAGCTGGGCTTGAAAGCAGATGAGATGTGACAGCTCCTGATCTGTCCTTGCTTAAACATTCTTTTGTCAGTGTTCTGCATCCCTCAGGTGCGAGCTCCACAGCAATCACCGAATCCATTTCAAGAGCCACGTAGCATGTGTTCATTATGTGATGATCCAGGATCCAGCGCTTGGAGACCATGAAGGAGAGGGAGCGACATGTGATGTTGTGTTTTCCAATCTCTTTTCCCTGCTTTAGCCAGGATGTGGGTTTGCAACAACCACTAATAAACCACCTATTTGACACTGTGGCTGGTCCCTGAACTGGAAAGCAAACATGGAGCAGTGTTATTGACTTTGGTGCGTAAAGGAAAGAGCAGCACTGATTTTAACTGGAGAAGCCGGTCATACACCAATTGTGGGGAAGCTGGGGCAGAGCTATTAGAAGACGAACGTTTGTGTAAAATGAGTCATCTCCAGCTCTGCCTTTTTGTTTGTGGATTAAAAGAAAGGAGCCTACATAAAACAAAATGAATCACAACCAAGTCTTACTCTGTGCAGCCCCACACAAGAAAATGCATGAGAAGGTAAAAATCAGAGATGGAATAATCTCCAGTGTAATAAAGGCAGCTACAGCCAACCCTTCCTATTGCTACTACATTAACTACACAATGAGGTGGAAAAGAGCCAGTTTCAACCACTATTCCCCTCATAAACATTTAAAGAGTGAAGCATATTAAAGCATTTTTTTTTTAAATGAGAAAAAAAAAAAAGCTTCTTAGTGGAAGACAAGATGACTTCTTGCAGTCTTGCCTATTTTTCTGGCAAACAGGACGGTCCAAAACAAGTGCAATTTCCAGGAGAGGAAGCTTAAATCTCTTGCAGTAAAACATTCCACTGCTGTTTTCAGCAGTTCTTTGAAACAACTGCTGCAGACGCCAAAAAAAGAGGCAGTGTGTTCCTGTGGGCTTAGTGCATCTGCAAGTTAATTATTGAAGAAAAGGCAGATCTTCCGTGGGTATCGCCAGCTATTTTATATCAGGCAGCAACTGGCAACTCTCCTATCTCCCCTCTTGTCACCCCCGTTATCTGCCAGCAGCCCCTCACGACTGCATCTCGGCCGGTGGCCCTCGGCTCTCCCAGCTCTCCTGAAATCGTACCAGGAGAGAGTTACTTCTTTATTTGTATTTCCCATCACACACGCAGCCTGGCCTGCTCTGCTCCATCTGCTTGAGAATAATTAGTTGCAAGGGCTAAACTGAAAGCTCTAACACTAAAGTCTACCCCGAGCCAGTAAAAGTTTCTTCAGTGGAGAATCAAGTATTCTCACTGTTTCTGTGGTGACTAACACAGCATACACTTACCCATCTGTCTCCTGTCTCCGGGAGAAGCTGAGGTCAGCTTTCTCAGTGGGAAATTATCTGGATTGCTTTGAGTACACATTAGTGTTTTCAGAAACCTTTTTTCTCAGTCCATTTTTCTTCTCAATAATATCTATTTATTTCAATATTTAATCATTCCCTTCCTTTCCTGACAGACTTAAAAAAAAATATAAAAAAAAAATCATTCCAAGTTTGACTCAGATCATCTCATCAGCGTGGTGCAAGCAAAGAGAAGACCTGCTAGGTTTGTGCTGGCTCCCTGGCACATAAGCCAAATCCAAGAGCAACATCAGCTCGGTTGGCACCGGGCTCTTACCTCTCTCCAAGGGAAGAAAGAAAGGCGGCTCAGGTGGTGCAAGCCTTTGTGTTAGTCACTGCAGCAAGCAGGTGGACTCCAGCACATGATCTCCTTGCATTAATGACTTTGGGTTTTATTTCTATCCCCTGGAGAGCAGTTATCTACTTCAGCCAATATAGATACATCCCCAGTAGAGTAATCGTTTAAAAAAAAATGGAAAAACAAAAACTGAGAATATATTTCTGAAGGTTGCATGGCTTCAAAAGCCTGAGGGTAACGGTGGAGCTGACAGAATCGTACATAAGTAAACAGATTATCAGCTGAAAGCATGATTTTTTAACCCACAGAATGCCATGCAGAGTTAACCTTTGCACAGTTATGCCTCATCTGCATGGTTTCCTATAGCAATTTATGGAGCGTCTTTGACTTCATGTTAAGACTCTGACCCTCCATGTGCTTAACTTTACACGTTGGAGTTACTTCACACAAGTTAATATGACCATCCAGATGCAGAAGTAATTCCAATCAAAGCTTTACAAAATCTCCCCTCTTGCTGTTGGAAACTAAATCTAGTTTAAAAAAAAAAATCAGGCTGGGAGCAATATAAAATATTCTATTTCCTTTAGGATTCTATAAAAATAGTAGTTTGCTCCTTTGGCTGGGAAGGTCCGAAAGAATATTTTATTTTTCTATCCCTAAACCGAGCAAATTATTAGTTTGCTGTCAATTAACATAATAGTTGTTCAATGTCTCCATTTGCACAAGGAGACATTAAAGTCTTTGAAATGGCAGAGCCTCTTTTGGCAACTTATTTCAAATAACCACATGCAGAGAAGAGCTTACATACATTTGCATATATTTACTTAAATATAGATGTATATGTCTGCACACATACACACGTATAGAAACATTTGAAAGTCTAATCTTCCTTCCACTTCCAAGGGTCAGTGCCTAGGTCCAAGGCACAGCCCTTATCAGTGTTCTTGCTGGAAATGTGCTACAGATCTCGTATCTCCCACAGGTGTCCTTGCCCCTTGATCATCCATTAGGAAGGAGGCAGCTGGACAGGATCCTCCTCAATCCCATCTGCTCAGTTTGGGAAGGCAAAGAGCCTGGTTATCAGTTATCTGAACAACCAGGCTTAGGTGAGAACATCCCCACGCCATACGCCGCGTTAGTCTCCCTAACATCGCTTTCGTTTCTGGCATTCGGTCCCCTCAGCTGCTGCAAAGCCGGGATGTTTCTTTGACACATCAGCAGTGTTGTGATTGGTTTGAGCTTAAAATAGGCCCTGGGAATTAGTGGTATGAAATCATGAAAACTGCAAGTCTCTACACTGGGAAACAAATGAATCTTTCTGAATCAACATCTTTAATTGCTTATGTTTCTGTTCTTTCCTTTTGTGGCTTTATTCCAAAGAAAAGAGTGGATCAAGTTCGAAGTTACTTTCCTCTTCCTCATGTGCTGATGAGGTATCATGGGAGATGTGTCTTAAAGGAAGCTGAGTCCCAGCCCTGGGCTATGTGTGTATTTTACAGTCCCCATCCTTTAGGTGAGAGTCTCTTGTATTGTCCAATTCGTCAAGGAGGGTGAATGAGGGAAAAGGCCAAATCAAAGGCAGGGATGAAAAGGAAAGGAACAGATGGAAAAGGACAGATCTGATGTGCTTGTATTAAAAACACTGACAACTAATAAATACACTGGTCAAATGCTGAGCTCAGATATACAAAGTCAGTTGTATAACCTTCATAACTCAGGCTACTTTAAAAAAAGCCACAAACGTTTAGCTCAGACTGCTGAGCTTTATCTAACAAAATGGTTTTCATTTTATATCATTTTCTCAGGTTCTCCTGGAAGGTTGCAATAAGTTTATTTATCAAAAAACTGGGACAGCTCCTCTGGGAATAAAACAGTCATAGTCCTATCATCTGCTGAAACTTCAGATTGTGCACATACTCTCTTGCATCTCCACTGAACTAAAAAAACCTGGCTGTCTGCACAGTTTGCTGAAGCCTTGGATCCCAAGTTCCAGTCCAGAGAAAAATTTTACAGCCGAGTTGCATAATATCCTCACAAACTGTTTATAATGGAAGCACTGACAGATCCTTAACTGTATGGCTACACATTCTCTTTTTCTTCTCATTTCTGTTCAAATACTAATATGAATGAATTGCTTGGGGGAAGAGGATGATGCAAGAAAATGGAATATGACTGTAGATTTCTAGGCATTTCATGATTATTTCTAACACAAAAATCAAGATCTAGAAAGGTGAATCCAAAGAAACTAAGATTTTTTTATTGTAATTTTTAAAATTTTTAAACAAGAAATAAAGCTGTTATAACAGAAATAATCTAAAGAAGAGAAAAGCAGAAGGGAGTGGTTTATATAGAGCGTGACTTGCTAGGGAATTAATTTAGCATTACATGATGTTTTTCATAAAAAGGACATTTAAAACCACAACAGCAGCTGCTAACATGGTTCATTTATCGCAGAAATGATGTCATCCATTGGGTTTTACAAAACCTCTTTCCAAGTAGCAACACCTTCCTCTCCCACTCAGCCACCGCATCCAAAGCCCAGGGAAGCCAGACTTTTTCAGGAGACTTCAAAGGACTTGGAGTTCAGATCTGCTATGAGCACAGTGTGACCTCCACCTCCACAGAAGGATGACTGAGACCTGGAGCAGGTCCAGCATGGTGGCTGAGGGGTCAGAGCTGACTGAGTCCTTGCCACCTCGCATCTTCCCTCTACAGTCCCTCACACTTCCCTCGAATCTCACCAAGCCAGCAAATCCACCTCCGCAAATCTGCCCTTCTCTCCTCACAATCCATCTCTGCCGTCATGTTGGCTCTCTCGAGCTGGCACTCCACTCCCACATCCATCCTTTCCCTTGTGGCAGCCACAGCAGCCTTGGCTTGGCTGTCACCTCCAGGACCTCACTGCTCTATGCACCCTCAGTGCCAGGGAGGCCAGCCAGCATCACTACAACATCACTGATACAAACACAGCCACCCCCACCCTCACACAAGTCACGGGCAAGTGGAAATTGCCCCATTTTTGGCTCTGTCACAAAGATTTGCTAAGAAGCACAGGGCCATCTGTAGATACTTCCATGACTCGCACGAGTACAGGGTTTGATGGTCACAGAGCTGCCATGCAGGACACACCAGCCTTGGCCCCTGTCTCCTTCCCTCATGTTGCTCAACAGCCTTACTTGCATTCATGAGTTTGCTACACATCAGGTCTTCCAGATTGGTACTTCTCTTGCTCCCCCTTGATTTTAAGGAGAACAGCCCATGAACACAAGTGAGAGTGAACATACGCGCAGCACCCGCTCTCACCTTTCCTGGTGCACACATGGTCCCGTCCAGCGGAGGCCCTTTCTTTGTTTTACAGAAGTAGGGGTTCTCAGGGTGGCTACACCACAGCTGCTTGCAGGGATCAAATGTACGGAACTGAAACACAAGGAAAAATCAGAGTGGATGATGCTTCAAGAGAGCTCCCACTGGAAACTGCAACAGAAGCTGCAGCATGGTGGGGTTTTTCCTTTCCTGGCTGTAAAACGCCAGCTGTTTATCACTGATTTCTGAGTAACACCGTGGTGTTGTGGATTGAGCACATCTGAGCTTCCATGCAAAATCATCAGTGACTCTCAAAGTGAGATCCCACCTCCATTCAACAGAATGAGGTTGGGGGAGAATAGTTTTACGCTAGTGACCAAAGCCAAACTGGGCACAGGGGAAACCAGTTCCTGAGGATGGTAAAATAGACACTGCCTTTTCTTACACCTTCTCCAAACGGTGCTGCTTTATTTGCCAATCAAAACAAAAATCTTTGAGTACTCCTGGGAGAGGGAAACAAACTGCTCAGACTGAGACTCAGCTGTGGCAATGACCTCCTCAGGAGGATGGAAAATTGAGCTCAGGACCCTGATTCAATGAAAAAATGGGCATTTTACCTACAATGCAAGAGCTTGCAGAGGAGAGGATGAGAACCAACCCCCAGACAATATACTAAAACATGATGTCTGGACATGCTTTTGGCTATTCTGAACAAAGAAGACCAGAAAGCCTCTGTCTCCAAGGCTCCGGAAAACGGCTCTAAGAAAAGACCCTTTTTGGCTGGGACATTCTTCCAAGGCAGCATCAGTGGGAATTGTGTCAAGACACAATACTACTGCTGATGCTTTAAAGGTTCTCATCCATTATCTAGAGACACCACTCGGCACACATTTTCCTGCAGATGGGAATCAAAGCAGAAATGTTATGGGCTAGCAGCTGCCACACCAGCTGAAAACGTCTCTTTCCATTTATTATTTGCCCTACTTCGTTACACTTATTATATTTTGTCCTACTTGAGGAGCTGGAGGTGGGAAGCACAGCCCTGCTGCAGTAACACTCTGCTGTTTGAGGCCAGTCCACAGAGAATTGCACAAATCTTGCCTTGCTTTAAATTCAGTCTTTATCTCTTGTTTTCCTGGTACAAGAGTGCCAGCCATGTCATCAGGAGTCCTTGTGACTTGCTCTACTTCGCTGTCATGGCTATTTTCTCATGCCAGGCATGAAAATGCATCGCGCTTTACATAGAATTAGATCATAAAAGCATATTGCCCCGTGTTAGCACTACAAGATGTGCCACCAAATCCATCTCCTTCACATCTGGGTGGGAGTTTTGTAGCAGAATAAGCAGCTGCTGGCAATAGGAGGCTCAATAATGCAGCTAGCTTATTTGCTTGAAGTCTACAGCTATTTATGAAACTACAGAAAAATTATTTCTGTAACTGCAGTTTAAAAAAAATAAGACAGAGATACTTAACTTATTTGTCAACATTCAGTTGTTATCTCTTGCTTACAGCTATGTGGCACAACATCTTTCCTTCCTCTACTCTGTCCCTATTGAGGACATTTCAGAGACACTTACAACACTCCTAGATGAGAAATAGCAGAAGCCAAACTTAAGTACTCACAGCTGTGCACATCATGTAGCCCAAACCAAAATCAAAACGGCACTGCTCATTCATGGAGTAGTGAATTCCTGGCAGCTGGGGAAGGGAAGGCCAGTCGTGTTCGAAGGGATCATCACGCAGACAATCGTAGGAACTGCAACAAGCAGAAATTACAGTAACAGATGGGGCTGTGAGACTTGCACAGTGTTTGTGGTTTCAGTGCCTTTTTGTTCCAAACAAAACAGAGCCTACAATTTCTCAGACGCTGGTCGTGAAGAGCAGCTAATACTGCAAAAACGCTCACATTAACTTTATCATGTTGTATCCACCTTTAACGCACTCAATTTATTTTTTTTCTGAAGCACTTCCATTGTAATTTCCATTTAACTCACAGGTAAATTCCTATCAGTCTCCAGGCTTCCTATGCTAAAGGAATCAAAGGAAGAATCCACATGAGATCAAGAAGACAAGAAAATTTAATTAATTTTCCACTTGTGGAATTTCTTGCTGCCTGCAATTGTCTTTCAAGTGAAGTTTCAGAACCAGAAGCCAGGGTAACCATCCAAGTTTACCACTAGGCTTGCAGTTTTCCTGTGTCTTTGCTGAGAAGCAGCAACTCGTTTACAAGCATGTCTGCTTTCCTGCCTGCGTTAAACGCTCAGGTTTGTTCGCTCTCTGGTTCTCCTGGTAGCTCCCAGCTCCATCCACAGTTTGTACAAAGTCTCCTCTCCACGTGACGAACACAGGAGTTTCTCCTCTTCTCCTAAATCGTGAAGACTGCCTGCAACGTCCTAGAATCATGCTTGACTAGGTCACATGGAGAATGGTGGACTGATGCTACTGTCACTGAATGGTTAACAAGGTATAATTATCGGTTAATTTACCAGACCAACACAACCAACAGTAACTCTGAAATGTCTCCGAGTTATTTAACAGACCCGAGGACACCATACACGAGTCTGTTCTGGCAATCATTCAGGTTGCCTTGAAGATACCAAGAGCTGAGAGCAGAGTTTTGAGGTTAGATTGACTTCAAAGCAAACCATCGTTCTGCTTTGTTATAAGATATTTAAAAATAGCTGTATTTAAAAGAATGTAAAGCAGCCCTCTAGGCCAGATGATTTTTATTTCATGGCTAAAGCTCTAAAGGATCTTAGTAATTGAAACAATCACACTTCCCTCACAAGATTTTTATTCATTATTGCCACACCTAAGATATCTAAGATAATAAAAATATTGACAGAAAAGATTGTCTCATGTTTACTACATGTATTTTGCTGCATTTTTTCCTGCTCATTTTCAGTTTTTGATGGTATTCTAGTAGTTTACTTATATTTTTCCATACAACTTGCACATAACAACAAGGAGAAGTTGTTTTTTCCTATAAGGAGCAAAAATGTGGTCATAAACATCAAAATGTGTCAGGGAACTCTAGTGTGGGTCTAGTGCCCAAAGCAGCAGGTTCAAAGGGAAGGCAAGGGATATGGACAAAGTGATTTAAGTAGCTTTTGCACACAGAGTACTGAGGGAAAAGTAACAACTGAAGAATTAATTCTAGAACCACACTCTTTATCTTGGTATCTGTTAAAGTCAAGGAAAGCCCTGAGCACTTAAAGGGTAGAATTTCCTCTTAAGGCAGCACCTCCTTATCATTGACTGGTGCCATAAGCAATGAACAGCCCTAGAAGCCAAATTTGGTATCTGTAAGACGAACACCACGCTGCTGGGTGGCACAGGCACTCCCTCCAGCTAGAGGCGACACCAGGGAGGGGGGAAAGTTAGCCGTGAGGTTAGTAATAGTGTCTTCTCATAACCCCTGAGAGGACTACCGATGCACAGAAAACAGACAGATGCAAATTAAATGAACTGAGAACAATCCAAAATGGACTGAAACCAAACTAATTGAGAACTTTCATTATTATTTGCAATTGATGGGAAAGCACCTCCCTCCCAACAGGATGGGGAGGATTCTTTGTTTCTTTTATTCAATCCCATTTCAGTAACTAACAGCAGGAGAAAGCACAAATGCTAGATGCGGAATTATTCTTACATCCTTCCTAACCACAGGAGAGAGGTTGCTTAACAGCTACTCACTGGAGATACCGGTTCAGCTCTTGCTGGCTGCAACGAGACCAGTGGAAGCGATGAAACGCGGCTTGCACGAGGGGGGCCATGATACTCCCCAGGCGGACTTCGTCCCCACATCTGTTCCCTTGGCCGTCGTGCTCCATGCCTA
Organism: Nycticryphes semicollaris; assembly: GCA_013400055.1. Classification (NCBI taxonomy): domain Eukaryota; kingdom Metazoa; phylum Chordata; class Aves; order Charadriiformes; family Rostratulidae; genus Nycticryphes; species Nycticryphes semicollaris. The sequence continues at coordinate 434,428 of VXBJ01001151.1, read as the reverse complement.
AACTGCCCCACACAGGAGAGAACCAGCAAGGTTACATCACAGGTGAACTCTGAGAACCCAAGTGCTTCCACATCCCAGATGTCACCAGTGGTTGATTGCAACAAGGTTCTTAAGTCCCATGACCCTTGTCCACATGAGTGAAGTCATAAGAAATAGGACAGGGTGAGAGAGAAGCTAAAGAGCTAGGCTACGGTAGCTCTCACATAGAACCATTGACCCTTGAGAGTACTTTCATGTGATTAGCTTAATACACTTTCAAAATAGGCTAAAAATGCCTCCTTTGGACTTCTGCGCCCATCCACATTTGTGTATTACAGCTAAATGAATCAATTTTTGGATTAAGAATCTAGTCTGCCCCCGCCAGCTTCTGAGTATTAACAGAAATTTATTCATACTCCAATTTGGAGTTTACCTAACTTTTAAAAAATCACACCTTTGCTTAATTTGAAGTAATCTGCACTTGTAGACAACTCCTTTGCATGGAAAAAACATAAAATAGGAGTCGCACTGCAAGCTAGTTTAGACAGGCAGCTGCCATTGCCCAGTAGCAATCCCACATTCCTTAAATGTGAAAAAGCCTGGAAAGTGTTGGGTGATTTCTAGAAAATTACCCCAAGTTACACATATTTTAAAATTTCTTTTTGGCTTTACTATGAATATATTTTCTCCTTCCTTTTGTTAGGAACTTATACTGCATTTTTTAATGAGCACTGTTTGACTAGCATAGACAATATTTGTCCATAATTTAAACCAAATTAACAGATGGGGGCTGAATGTGATTTGAGGGATTATAAACCTTCTTCAGTGGTATCTCTTTTAAGTCTCACTGTGTACTCTTTTTAATCATGTTTCAAAAATCCTGGAATCAAATATCATCTGGGTATCAATTCTATGTCCCCATCTAATTAAGATACGTTTACAGTGAGATTCAATAAACTTGGGCAATTTTTTTTTTTTTCATATAAAGACAGTAATAACTTCTGATACAACAAAGAGAAAAGGGCCTGCAGGCTTTTTTAGGGAAAACAGAATAGATTGAAGCTGCTCAGAAAAAGCCTTCTGGGAACTGTTGTTCTACCAAAGAGAAAATGGGAATCAGTGGGTGTTTTCTGAGAACTACAATGTTCTGGGAGAAACCAAAGCTTTGACAACTGCTGCCCGGTCATTGGTTCTAATCACAGTATTAAGGTAAACCGATTGCATTTTTAATATTAAATGTATAGAACAGTTTTAACTTCAGTGCTTGGCACCTTGTTTTGCTACACTATTGTATTCTTTACCAGCAGTAACATATACAGATGATGTGCTTATTTAATATGGATTGTTTTCAAGAATCATGTAACTTCACTGACTCAATTCATATTTCATCATTATGAGTACTTTACATTTCCACCAGGAGACTATAATACATCATTCAATGTAATACATCATTCAATCTACTTTCACAGCATCTCTATAAGGTATTTTGATATTAGTTTCTTTTTCCACTTGAAAGTACTGAAATATAAAGCTTACTTAAGATCAGAAAGAAAGCCCTCAGACAGCTGGGACCCGAAGCCTGGGCTAATCCGGAATATTTTTCCTTAACAGAAATCACATCTTTCCAATATCATTGGTATTTGTCAGTAGCAAAGACATTAGGATGTAGGACAAAGGATGTCCACAGTCCTACTCACACGTGTCCAGTTTCATGAGCCACCACAAACGCAGATGAAAAACCATCTTCATGGTTGAGAGTGCAGCTTCGAACAGGATGACACATCCCAGTGACGGGAGCGTAGCCTGTGAGAAATACCACATGTTCCACAAAAGGAACAAGTATAGAAAAGCAATGTGATAAGAAGCTCTAGGACAAACATTTGTCTCCTGTTGTGACACAAATACAGTTGAAGAGGTCCTCTCAAGAGGCCTCTATCCCCCAGTATTCAATAATGTGCTCCATTATCTATGAAACAGATGAAAGCAGCCTATTGAACAAACTAAAGCTATATTCCTAGCTCACCAAGAAACTGTTGTCACCTCTAGGACAATCCTGCAATTGTTTTCTCCAAGTACATGAGGCAACAGGGGAAAAGGACACCAATGCTGCTGTGTGACAGCTCACGAGGAGCTCAGTGTAATTCCAGCCCTCAGGGAATGCAAGGGCAAAGCCCCAGCCCTGTGTTGACAACCATGATCTGGTCCACCCAAAAGGAATGAGAAAGCTCTGAGATTATCCCCTCCAGAGAGCAAACCTCATCTCACAGGAGGCAGAGCCCCAAAAAAAAGGAAAAAGTGGACAGCACTCAGCCCTGCTGTTCCAGACCCCTCCAAAACAGTATTTCTTGGCAATCCTGCTGGAACACGGCAACAGCTTTGGAGGCTTTTTAAACACACAATCTATTCTTTAATCTTTGCGCATTTTTCATGACTGTTTATTTAGGGAGCTCATTTGCTTGGCTTCAGTAAAAGCAAAGAAATAATCCAATAAATCACTCCACCGGTAAGAAAGGATAAAATAATATGTGAAACAGTTACAACTGAAAATGGCCACATGCAGAGCTCCTGGGGAAAGAAGAGGTTGACCAAGACTAAGCAAAAGGCTTAAACTTTGCATAACTAGGCTTGCTAAGTGATAAACACAAATGCTGCTCAGATGTCTTGACATTTAGAAGACACAACCTGGTGAACACCTTACCTTGCATGCCAGATGGACCAAAATCCTGCCTTGTGAGGAAGATCGCATGGTCGTGATATTCTGCGTGCCCAGTGTCAGGTTTCTGCTGCAAGTATGCCCAGCGACACACGTTTTCCAGACTTTGTGAAGGGTTTCCAATCTCTATCAAACTCATAGACTGCATGTGCACAGGTAGAAAAGACAGCAAGAGTTATTAAAAGCGTTGCAATTTTTTTCCTCCAAATTGTTCAGCCACCTGAACAAGCATTCCATGTCCATTAAAAGTCTATTCTTAATAAAGACACAATTATACTTCAGAAACAAATTTTAGTGGATCAAGAAAGTAAGAAAGTAGGTAAAGTTCACAGATTAAATGTGATTTCAGCATTTAATGGGGTTTAAGAGATAATTAAAAAAAATAGAAAACTATAAAGAAAAAAGATATAATGAAGAAAAATTAAAAGATGGGTATTTTATTGGCAAAACTTATATTGTGTTGTGCACTGTGTGTTATTATTTCTATGTCACCCTGGCACCAGCTTTCAGCATCGCTTCCAGCCTGGATGTAGAGTTTCCAGTAGAGCCCATGCCCCCATTGGAACTGCAGTGGCTGTTGGCCAGTAGAAACTAACCCAGCAAGGGGAAGGGTAACACCGCATGGCCAAGGGAAGCAAGTGGCAACAGCAGATGGCCAGCACCTAGACCTGGTTCATCAGCCACTTTTGCCATGAAACCAAGCTGTTAGGGCTGTTTTGTCAGACATTTGAACACTACTGGATGTTTTAAGTCTAAAAACTAAGCATACTTCTTTCAGCTGTGTACTATCAGCAACAGACTTTCCCAATGGTTGTTTCTAAAGTCCATTTTCTTTATCCCATTCCATATCTGAAGATGGCTCAGAGGGTAGCATTTCTCCCTATAAACCTCACGTTGCATGGGTGGTGCACCAAGGCAGCTTAGCTGACTCGAATGAGCTAACGTGCACTAGGTGCAGTGCCAAGGATGATTCTCTTGAACAAGAAAGAGAAAGTATTTTAAAACTCCAACAACTACATTTGCCTTTTTTTTTTTTTTTAAATGGTGCTTTCTTAAGAATTCCCAGCTAATTCTACTTAATACTGTGCATTGCTAAGACTTCGGAAACCTTATTAAGTGTGGGATGCTATAAAATGTATGACTAATTGACCCATCCCAGGCCTTCCAGGATTTGTAAGAACTACATATGTGAATGCTGGCTTTCCATTTGCAAAAATTATATTACCATGACAACACCGTAATCAAAACACAAACCACTACAATTTAGATGCTATACTGTACTGTAAGCATTTGTTGTTCCAAAATACTTAATGTACAGCAAAACCTAGCCTGGGCCAAAAATAAGAGAGAAGTAATATAGTTTGTGTTTAAATACAGATGTATTTGACGTGTCCTTTAATTGAGTGCACGATGAAGTACAGAGAGTATTGACTACATGAAAAAGAAAATCCTCAAAGGGTTGTGGAAGAACAACTGGAATTGATAAAAGAATAATTCTGCCAAACTGAGGTCTGATTTTGGCAAAACTGGGCTATTACAATTCTGCAAATGTTCAGAAAAACAAATTAATAAACCAAATAGAGGCAGAGTTTGGATTCTGATACCACTGTGGAATGAAGAAGTTGTAACATAATCCCACGCTGGAGCATACTGCTTCCAGCCATAATTCCCTTGGAAATTGAACTAATAACTGTATTTAAATGGTGGGACAGTTGTGGTGCCTTTATTGCATTTTCGTATATTTATAAGAACAGACTTAAAGTTTGAGTGACTATTACAGGGTAAAATCCTGGCTCTTCAAACAAAAATACTCTTTGGTTAAACAAGGTCTGACCATTGTTGATGTCTTCAGAAACATCAATCAGAGGTAAAAAAACCCCACAAAACCAAACAGGCAATCAAAGAAACTATTTACATCCTCTCTACCTTGTTCTCATTTCTCCAAAGCTGCACAAAACAAATCAATCCCTTCAAGGAGCTCAGTGAGAAATGTTACCGGCAGATTCAAAAAGTGAAGAATGTTGTAAAATGAAAGTGAAAAGTCTCAAGTTGTGTATCATTTGCTAATAGTTCTTTGTCTCCCAATGACCTACTTCTTCTGTACGTTCTACCAAACGAGATTCATCACTTTCTTATGAGATCCATTGATTAGAAAGCCAACCAAAACCACGATATCAACACATGGTTTGTTTCAGGGCATCCGAATATTTGCAAAGAAGTCTCTGTAGGATCAGTAAACGCACACAGAACACAAAATAGGCACTTATTTCCAAATAACCCCTATTTTAGAGCTTTCTTCTGTCATGCCACCTCTTTCCTATCCCCCTAAACTGAAGCCTTTGCAGCGGACCCCAGCACGAGAGCAAAAGGCAAGTCTCCAAATGAACTAACACAGCAGCTGATGAGGACTGAGTCTGCCAGAGACTAGAACTGCCGCAGCGCACCCAGCAGCTCCCACAGTTCGGGCACCGTGTTGGCATCTGGCGTGAGTCAACAACTGTTTTCCCTGGGTCCTGATGTCCGTTCTGAGAGCATAACTACAGTCCAAGAGCACCTCAGTGCTTATTTATCCATACAGTAGTTTCAGAGTTTGTGTTCAAGGAAACGAGAGGAGAACCGAGCAGTTAATGTGAAGCATTGTGGGGTTTTTTTTTTGCATCCAATACACTGGGGAAAAAGTTAAGAAAATCCCTTTGGCATAAGAAGGAAAACTGAGAACACACAAGTCTCTAAAACTTGTTTCAACTGATGACCTGATTTTTTTGCTGGCGACACAATTTTACATCAAAAGTGTGGCACATGTAAAATTGAGCCTTACTGCTCTAAGTCAGGAAACAAGGTGAAATAAGGCACCCAGTAGAAAATCAATTATTTTAAGTGTCTGTGTGCCACAGACAATTAACAAGTTGAAGTCCTGTGTCAGCGGCAAGGACTTCCAAAGAGTAAGAGGAAAAACTCAGTCTACCACTGAGCTCTCAAATCATCTGGCCACTAATTCCTTGTCTTCTGTCACTGTAATGTAGCAGCCTGGAAAGAGAAACTCACTTGATTCCTAGCAAATTTTCACCTGAATTCACACTTTCTGCAATTTGTCAAAGACTTTCAAGTCAGAAAGGCTCCAACAGTACTAACAGCGAGTTCTGCATGGCCAGGGAACTGCCGACCTGGGGTCTGAGTCAATCAGAGTGCACTACACAATTGCACTGGTTCGGACCAAAGAACCATGTAGGTCATGATCTCCTGATAGTAGACAATGAAGGGAGGTGGTTGAGTCCCCATCCCTGAACGTGGTGTTGGGGGATATGGTGTAGGAAAGAACTTTGTAGAGTAGGGTTGACGGTTGGACTCAATGATCCCAAGGGTCTCTTCCAACCTGACTGATTTTATGATTCTAATGGGATGCCCAGGGAAGGGAATTACAGGAGTATAAGTATAGAACAGTATTTGCCTCAAAATAACCTTTGGATCAGAGATTTCCCGAGCCAGACATATCTTTATATTGTATTTTTATTCACTTTTTTCAGCTGCCTCACCTTTAAAGAGAAATGCTGCTGTCCTGCAAGAAAGGAGCTTAGGAAATCATGGGACCAGGCACAGCTTGTTACTAGAGAGGGCAGATGTAATATGTTTTGGAAGGCTGTTGTCCAAAAATTTACTCTGGTAGAGATATCAGATAACACTTGACAATATAATGATAGGACAAGGGGCAATGGGTGCAAGCTGGAACATAAGAGGTTCCACTTAAATATGAGAAAAAACTTCTTCACAGTGTGAGTGACAGAACACTGGAACAGGCTGCCCAGAGAGGTTGTGGAGTCTCCTTCTCTGGAGATACTCAAAACCCTTCCAATCCCTGATATTCCATGATTCTGTGTGATTCTGTGATATTTTCTGTTGGAAGTCAATGGGTAGCTTTCATCAGACTCAGAAAAGCCCAGGCCCTTATTAAATGGACAAAATGAAAGAAGAAAAAGGAAAGGAGATAACTTCATACAGTAGTAAGGACTATAAGTAAAGGTAAAATCTCTCTTTGTCAGAGTGCAAACAGAGAAAGTTTTGGGGGTTAGCAGGCTGTGTATGGAGAAGAGGTGTAGGTGTTACTGTTGGCCAGCAAAAGACCCACACTGCCTGGAATATGGTCCTGCAGCTGGGTGGGAAGGACCTCTTTCCAAACAGGACAGCAGGACTGTGGAGAGCATTACTCAGCTGATCATCAGGAAAACTGCCAATGGAAAGAGAAACTTTCCTTCTCACAGCAAGAAAAGCAAAAAACCTGTGGGCATTTCAGAGAACTGCTGATGGAAACAGATGGAGATGTTGGCCAAGAAGTGGCAAGACCTCAGCTGAGAGAACATCCCCTACATGAGGAGACACCAAGAGGGTTATGAGGAACAGTCTGCCGTAGAGAGACAGATGAGATCCTTGTTCTAGGAAACTCAAGGTCTCCTAATGCCTTACATTTTCCTTTCTTTTGATTTTACCTTCATTTCTTCTCTAATCTACAAAGAGGAAAAGTAGGGCAGTAAGAACTAGTTGAAAGTTGTTACTACATATCACCCTCAAGCTGTCTTTGCTACTTGTCCTGTCTTTTGGGAAGCTACTAGTGTGATGTTCTGTTCTCTGTTACAAAGACACTAAAGAACAAGTCACTTACGAAGCTGACTTCAAATACTTGTGGAGATTGTTTGGAAAGTATGAAGTATGTCAAACTTTCTTTAACAATTTCAAATACAAATTATCTTAGAAGAAAACTGCAAATTTTGTCTATAGCTTACCCAAGCTTTTAAAGAATGTTCAAGTAGCCAGTATGTGTGAAAGAGAGATGGTATCACACACAGAATGACAGCTTTCCCTAAGCAACGACCTTATTTGCCTGCCACTTGGTGTAATTAGGTACAATTTTGCAATGGTGTTGATGAGCAGGTACTCGACGCTAAGAACACAAGAAATTTAGGCTGGTCAGAAGCTTGCAGGAAAAGGACCTTTCCTAACTCATCCATTAGGTGGTGCTCCAAGAGTACCAACGGGGAAGAGGCTTTGCTGCTGTTCAGTAGCTCCAGAAGGAGCAGAAATATGCTTAACTTGATAGGCTTCAAACTATGGTAGCAAAAGTTGGACCACAGCAGTGCACATGTTCAGGAAACAATTCAACATATGACTTTCCCTTCTTGAATGTGTAAAGTCTCTGCAAAACATACTGTTTACATTGCTTATACTTGGCACTTCTATTGTTCATTGTATATTGGATTAGGTCATCTATATTCTTCTCTCATCCTGAGCACGACAAGCAAAAAGTAAATAAATAACATTATTGAGTGCCCATGGTAACCAAACTAACAAAAATAGCTCATTCAGCAAACTGTCATTTTGCATTCAAAGGATTTGTAAAACCTTCTTAAGGCAGCGGTTTGTAAACATTTTTCACTCTCTAGATCTGTATAAATGTAAGCAGATCAGGAATACAAAGTACTGTTTATGCTACCAGCCAGCTCTACACAGCTCCAGGTCCCAACAAAACACACTGGGAATTTTTAAGCTATGAGTCTAATGTAATACATTAGACAATTCAACAGTTTACCCAGATAAAAAAATAAGTGGGACAATATCTCTTCTCACCTTTATCCCAACCCTAAACATAGGAAAACAGTGCAAAAATGCAAACAGCAGCCAAAATGCTGTATAATAGGCAGGTTCTAGCTTTGCAACTCATACTGTGCAGAATTAATTACAGGAGATGGCCAAAGGCTGGGGTCAAGAACTCCATTTTCAGACATGTTTATACATCACACTGCAAGATCAGGGCTTGATTCCTGATCCTTGACCCAATATTTTCAGGCCGTCTGCATCTGCCAATGTCAGTTGGCAGTTGAGCTAAGACGCTCAGCTCACAGTGGTGACCTTCTAAACTTGGGAGAAATCTTGTCAATGTATAGGAACATCTGTTGGCAGGGGAATAAAGACAACCAAGCCAGATTCTTCTCAGTGGTATCCAGAGAAACGACAAGAAGCAATGGGCATGAACTGACATATAAGAAATTCCATCTAAATGCAAGAAAAAAACCCCCACTTGTAAGTACATTACTATAGTTTTGCTGTAAGAATGGCCAAACGTTGGGAATGGTTGCCCAGAGATGTTGTGAAGTCTGCGACGTCTTTGGAGATACTCAATAATCAGCTGGACAAGATTCACCTAGAGCAACCTAGTCTAGGTGACCATGCTTTGAGCAGGTGGGTTGGAACAGACTGATGCCGTGAGGTCCCTTCCAAGCACAGCTCTTCTGTGACTTTAATGTACAGCGAACAATCCCCTTGCCTTGCCAGGCACAGCTGCTCTCAGCCAGAGTCTTCGCCTCTTCCCAAGAAAAGCAAAGATGAGTGAAGTACTCATCCCCTTTCCTCTAACCAGAGTCAACAGCAAAATGGTAAAGACAGACATCAGGTTTAAGGGATATACTTGGCTTGTCCTTCCATCTCAGCTGTGTCTCCTGTGCCACCCTCTGGGAAACAGAGAGAAGAACCAGGCTCAGACCAAACTACTGCTTTCTATCCTGGCTGAACCGAGAACATTTTCCCTGCTTGCATCAAGCTTAGACATGAAAAGATCTGATGGCAAAGATAAAGAGAGCACTATTTTATGAAAAGATAGAAGGTAAAATCTTGTCCCAAATGAAGGCAGCAGGAGCTCTGCTAACATCTCAGGCATAGACAATTGAAAAGTCCTTCTCAGCTGAACAGTTTTGTCCCATTAGATTGTAGGCATCCACCCCATACTACCTCCTTCCTGAACTTAAAGCCATTTGGATTTTCTTCCCACTCCTAATCTTTTTGAAAGACTCTCTACCTTGGCGGTCAGGTTCTTCTTTTAATCTGACCAAGTTAACACGTGGCCAGAGCACAACCACTTGTTCCAGGTCCAATACTGCCTTAGAGCCAACAAGGGTCTTCTCTCCCTACTGGTTGCCATCCCAGATGTGTACAGAGCAGCCACAGCATCCCTCAGTACATCCCACCATGTTCCCATCTGAATATGGGTGACTCGAGCTGCGCATGTTGCTCTAAAGGAGAGTTCAGTGGTGTCCTGCACTGCCACGTTCACATTTCCCCAAAAATAACTCTCAGAAATCCTCAGGTGGCTGCGTTTATTGAAAACCCTGCAGTTCCTGCAGAAGTCTTTTTGATTTTTTTTTTTTTCATTAATAACTGGCTTAATTACACCCACCCCAGCTAATGTGTGTGCTTTTCTCTGCCGCTGTGCAAGGGCAGCTCATCTACACACAAAGTCACCATTGTCGATGGACAGAGCGTGGAGCTGGAGCCAGGAATTTATGAGGTCTTATCCCCAGCCTGCCAGTGGCCTTCCGTGTGGCCTTGGAAAATAACACTTAACATCTTTGTTTTTTTAGCTGTAAAATGGGAATAATAATCTTTATTCATCCACCTCAAAGAGGCGATGAGAGGATTTTATGCAGTGCTCAGGATTTAAATGTTTCCAAACAAATATTATAATAACCAGCCAGGGTTTTTAAATCCATTCTCAGCTCATCTCTTGCCACCTCCTCTGCACTTGGTGATAGTGGTTGCTTTGCTTATTCCCTTGAGCGAGCTGGATTACAGAGCTGTTACAACCAAAATAGGTCTAAATGGAATAATTTGCCCAAACGTTGAATTCTATTCATCACAAATGTATCCGCAGTTTCCAGAATTTAGAACCAATCTTCCTACTAGTGAAGGCAAAAAGGCAGAAGCAAGCCAACTCATCGTTTTCCCATTTAAAGAAAAACGCACCGCATACATACCCTGTTCGCTTATTTGCAGTATCACATCACAGCACAAAAACCTGCGACTTTGTGGGTCCGGCGTAAGGAAAATTCAGAGAGATGCACCAGATATGGAGCAGCCTTTGCAGGAAGCATTTTTCTATCCTATTAAAGGAATTGGTACACGAGCAGGCAGCAGCCAGGCATGCTCAAACCCTTCACATCAGCCCTTCTGGTATGCCAGAGAGCGTTGTTCATTCGTTTGAAGGAGTCAGAGAAAAGTGGGGAGTCAGGAAAGCGCTGGTAGCTTCAGCCTGCCTACCCCAGCCACACACTGCCCTGCCCTCCCCTCGAACACAACACCCGGCGGCCAGTTCAGAGGTGATAACTTACACAAAGTATTAACTCAGTAAAACCATGTCAGAGCTTTTGAATTTGCCCCTGAAGTAATTTAAACCTGTGATCACCAAGGAATGTCTTCCAATTTTTCATCTTACCAAGGCAATTAATGCAATTACTGAAATTACTGAAGCTTTTCAATGTACAATTGCCTGTGTTTGAAAATATTAAAAATAAGTACATTTCAAGGAATGGAGTAGCTTCAAGCAAGAATCACTGGAAAGCTGGTTGCTATGCAACTCGAGTATTGTCCATATTATTCTTATCAACAGATGACATATTGTATAAAATAATATAATCCTCTTTAAAAAAAAAACCACAATACAGTAGAAGGCTGTTCAGGGGTGGAGAATTGGCAGTAGCTCAGAGTGCTGTCATAAACCTGACATTGATGGTACATACTTCATCAATTACAGAACCATAATGTAATTATTATGATTATTTAAACGGTACCCTTGATAATATATATAAATTGCCTACAATGAAGCAAGTGAATCTGAAGAGATTTGCTACATGCTTTCAAAAGAAATGCTCACTCAAACAAGACTTGGATGATACTGTCATATTGTGAAGCCAACCAGGCTGCTTCACTCATGTGCTGCCTGGACTTGTACATGCACCATTCCTTTTATTATGTACTTTGAATATGTATTCCTAAATATTATTAGCACTGGGATGTTTCAGTGGGTTAGTAAAATATTGAAGGATTGCTCTAATTCCTCAGAACAAGTTCAGAAAGTAAGAACTATACAACTTCTCTGCTTTTCCACTGCTAAATAATCCCAACCTTCTGAAAAGAAACCTCCTCACCTTCTGCTCTTGGGTACTAGGCCTCTGATCAGGAACTTTAGAAATATAAACACTAAAAAAATATGTTCTTATACAGCTAGGGCCCCCACACCACCAGGTGGAGGAGCTCTGAAATTATATCTTTTAGGGTAATTTTACTTTTTACAGAAAGCCAAGAATTGCCTTTCATGTAAATAAGAATCAGATAAAGAAATGCAAGAAAAATTATTTTCATGGTGATTTATTTATGGCAAGCTTTTGATACCAGAATTGCTCCGTTTTATGATGTCCCGTTGAAACCAGCAGGGTAACTCAGGAACTGAAACATTGTCCAATGCAGATTATGGATCTAGAATCCAGAAGGAGAGTATCCACAAGCAGATTCCATAGTGCTACCTGCAACCACCCCACTCTCCTCTCTGAGGATGATTAATATGAGATCAATAACTTTCAAATTATTAATGGGCAACTCTTTATTCTTTGCAAGAAAATAAAGATTCTTAAGGTGAAGATTCTACTGTCTGCCTTCAGAAAAATGGCAGAAGTTATCAGACTACAAACTGGTGCAGATCTATAGAGCTAAGGTTGACACCACATAACAATTATGAAATACTTATGAAATATGTACAGTAAGGAAGCAACTACCCCATGTGCAAATCCTGCTGGCTTCCACCACTACTGCAATACCACATTTTTATGACAATTATTAGTCAATCTGCAGTCCCTCAAATTGCTGTCATTACAGCAATCACGAGGGTATTTCACTTATTTTGTAATGGAATGTTAACTACACACACCATGAACTTTCGGTCACAAAATGGCAAATGTGGCCTTTTGTACCATTTATTTTAGGACACACATCTGATTAAGCTGATCCAAAGCACCCAAGTACATCATCATCTATATTGCTGCGGGAAGAGTGGAGATGGATGAGTGCATTTAGTTCTCAGATGGGGAAGCTCCAACAGAAGAATTTATCCCGAATCCAGGTAACAGGTCTTCAGCAGAGTCCAGACTAAAACTCAGATCTCCCTCATTTGCACCAGGGAGGAAAATTCTTAGCTGGTGCCAAGCAGGGTAACAGGTAAATGCCAGCGGAGCTTCGCCACTGACACCATCTGCGCTGGCTCTTCATTGACAACATTTCACCAACTTGTGGGAACATACACGGAGTCTTCCAGAGCCCAGGTGTATTCCATGAACATGCAAACACCAGCAACTCCAATCACAGGAAAAGGGACACCAGGTTGAAAGACTCTGCTTCGGGCATGCTGCTGTACTAGAGAGCACTAAAACTGCATGCCCTTAACCAAAGTATTTACCAACATACTTGAAACACCCCGTTCCTGTTTCTATAGAATCTGATGATGATTTGGGCAAAATAAGACACAGGTACTCAGTAGTTCAATACTTTTGAAAACCATTTAGCATTTCATTCCTTTTCACCCAAGTTTTGCCCTTACATAGAAACAGCAAGAGAACACGTGGTATTCTTAATTACAGATCTGATCTGCAGAGCTCTTGCCTTCTAGCCTCTATTCCACAGAATTTGCACTTAACATTAAGCACACTACACGTGTAGACCCACTAATGTTAAGCCCAAGTTTAAATGAGTTCTTGGAGTGAGGCTGTAGCCCTCAGCATCCTTTAGAATCATGTCTTTATTGTTACGTACACATAGTTGTACCTCATCACCTCATGTTTTCTTTAGGAACCCAAATGTTCACTACATTTCACGGATTATCCCAAACAAACCTGGAAAGAGAGACTGCCAGAGCTAAGCAGCAACTTAAAATGACACAGGGGAAACCCAGAAGAAATAGAAATTCTTTGAAATGTGCAGTTCAAATACACAAAAATGTGAGGTTTTTATATTCACAGACTGCTAAGGGCAACATATGAATTAAAATACAAACCTGACACACGTCACCAGTAACTACATTGTTCACAAAAGAATGAAGTTCAGAGATATTGATATCCTCCATTTCAATTAACCTTTACTTACCTTGCCGTAGCTCAGCAGGATTATCCTCACCAAGACAACGTTAATGTGAGCACCCAGGGACTCATCATGATAAATTTCATTAACCTGCAAAAGAGTTCAGCACTTTAAGCATGGCACTGGCAACAAGTAACTATGAAAGCAGTGATACAGCACTACCTTTTATGCACTGTCATTAAGCCAAAGATCACTTTGTGACCATATATTAAAGGGAAAAATTCCACTGAAGTGAGAGGGAATGTTTTCTTTTCTAAACTCTGGTGTAACCTCTCAACAGGCCATAATTCAGGAAATCATTTAAAATCAAATCATCATCATTGTAGTGATAGGACAAGGGGTAACGGCTTTAAATTAGAAGAAGGGATATTTAGATTAGATACTAGAAAGAAATTCTTTACTGTGAGGGTGGTGAGGCACTGGAACAGGTTGCCCACAGAAGCTGTGGACGCTCCATCCCTGGAGGGGTTTAAGGCCAGGCTGGATGGGGTTTTGAACAACCTGCTCTAGTGGTAGATGTCCCTGCCTGTGTCAGGAGGGTTGGAATTTTATGGTCTTTAAGGTCCCTTCCAAATCTAACCGTTCTATGATTCCATGATCAGAGACTTCGTATTAGCAGGTATTTAAGTGCCAGCCTCAATGGATTTATAATTATTATGGTGCACCCAGACAATAGAGCTGAGTTGATCTAACCACTACTGCTGCTAAGAAGGAAGATTCCCAGCTCCTCCCTATCTCATCCCAGCTGTGTGTGCCCACTGGAACCCAGAGCACAGAAATCCAAGCAAAATCCTGAATATCTCTGCCAGGCAAGACCATGCACGCATAGGGAAGGGGGCAAGGGAGAAGACGGAGAGGACCTCTCTCCAGAGAGCCGTTCACTGGCTCAGTTCAGCTGCGCTGTGACTCTCCCATCTGGGACCCATCACATCACACCCTGACAAGGGAATATACCTCCCTCCAAAAGCACGGTCAGTCACATGGGTTGCCCTTATTGTGCGTCAGAACTAATCAATGTTAAACTTCAGGAGTAGAACAAAAGCTACAAAATGCCAGCAAATTAAAAACTGACGTCTTTTTTTACTTCTTTTACACTAGAGCTACAAAACAGAACATGTATAGGGGGAAATCACCCCAGAACACTCAACACTGTAAATATTTAGAATAGATAATGAAATGTGGATGTACAAAGGCTACTTAAGAAACACTGCTACAAGAAAGCTGGGCTAACACAAACTGTTGAGGCCAATGATGAAGAGTGCATGAGACTTGGCCAAATGGCAGGGGTTTAGCTTTACAAATTAGAAGAGGCAGATGAGATTCCCTGCAAGGCAAGTGTCTTTCCTAAAACCTCCTTCCCTTGGTAAAGGCTGTACCAAACTGGACTGCTTTGCTGGCTGGACCTAAATTGAGTTTATTCCTACAAAACAGATTGATTATTACAACATAGTAAGTAACTTTCAGAAAACCTTTCATTAGAAACATAGTGAATAACACCCTGTTTCTTCATCCAGTCCCAGTTTTAATGGCTCATCTGTAAAAATCATTAAAGCAAAATAAGTCAAGGTAGGTTTTACGAAGCAATCGCCATTGACATGTTGAAGTGAATATTATTCATTGTATCAGTATTTTTGGAAATAAGAGCCTCATTTTATGCCTGGTAAAAGTCCAAGTTTTCAGAAGTCCTGAGCGCCCTGCAGCGATGGCAAGGAGGCAGCGGGGCTGAGCCACAGCTCCAGCAGCAGACTCGCACCCTGCAGGGCATCTGTCCGGGAACATGCTGGGGGATGCTCAGGATCCAGCCTCATCAGCAGCTGATGAACAGATCCTTGGCTGGCTGATGGTGCAGCTTGAGAGCTGCGCCAGGGTAGGTTTAGACTGGACACTAGGAAAGAACTTTTCCCAAAAAGAGTGGTCAGGCACTGGAATAGGCCAGGGAGGGGGTTGAATCCCCATCCCTGCATCTGTTTAAGAGTCGGTGAGATATGGTGTTGGGAGATATGGTGTAGGGGAGAACTTTGTGGTGTAGGGCTGATGGTTGGCCGCGATGATCCCAGGAGTCTCCCCCAACCTGAATGAGTCTATGATTCTATGGTGGGTGAGAAGCCCGTGGCTATGACTGGCTTCAGGGGCCGCTGTTTTCATTGCGGTGTAAAGTAGCAGATGTGTTCAGATCTGCTTTGTAAACAATACCTCTGGAAATCAGTTTTGTCCACCTAAATAAGGCTTTGGAAGACTAACTTTATATTCCTGCATCAAAAAAAAGTATCTTTTCCTTCCACTTTGAGGACCATTACTGAATACAGATCATAAAGAGGTAATATATAAACACGCATTTCACTTTACAAGAATTCTTTCATCCAGGAAAAAGACACTTTTTCTGTCAAGGGAGGCAAGAATATTAATCTGTCTCACTCTGTGTAGTGGGAAGAGAGCACGCATATCATGGATACGAGGCTGAAACAAGCTGTAAATTACCTATACATGAAATGAGTACTGAATGAAACCTCCTGTGTATAGAGGACAGTAAACACAGCATGTAAATAAGTATTTAATTAGTTCATAAAGCATAATCCAAATTGCTGCACACCGCTCTCTCATTAACTTCCAGAATTTACCCTAAGCCTCTTTTAACAATAGCCGAGTAGCAGAACAACCGTATCACCGTTGCGTGCCAAAATGAAACTTGGCCTGAAAACATCGATGGAACAGAACCGAAACACTGTTTGACTGTTCATGCAAATGACATCTAACAAACAAACTGTGAATGAACAGAAAAGCACAAGCACTGTAAAGAGCTGCTTGGTTCTCTTGGGATAGCGGATTTTCTGCAGGACAGTGGGTCTATTCAGAGCTCTGGGTCTTGGTTTCATTGATCAGGGTGAGCCCAGCCCCTCTTCACAGAGCAGCTGAATTGAAACCTCTGTGCCTTTCTCTAAGCTAAACTGTGGCTTTTACTCGTAGTGTCTCGCTGTACACAGATAATACGCTGAAATAGATGCTTTTCTTTTTTTTCATCATGGTCTAAATTACACCTATTTGTTTCAGGAAGTTACTATAAAAAAAAATGAGATCCAAAAGACTGCATGTTGTGCTCTCAAACATTCAAGGAAAGTGCACACACCAAAAAGGCCTCCACAATCCCCACCTCAGAGCCTCCAGATTTCCACCTGCCATTTCAACAGGAAAGTTGAAAGTTAGGCTAATGCAGTTCATATAGGGCAACGACCTACCAAACTGTGGAATCAGAAAGCTCCAGGCTCTCATCCAACACAACTGCTGAATTAGGCGCTGGAATGTTTGTTTCAAAGCACACATAATCAAACAAAGAGTATATAAGTTCAGATGTCTATGTAATAAATACACACTGGTGTGAGAATGATTACATAGTACTTTTGCAGCACTGCATCTCCACGTACTTTAGTAGGATACCCTGGTTCATATCAACACAATTAAAAAATCAGAGTGGGTCTCCTGTTTCTTCCTAGTTAAGTAGGTCTGAAATTATGTTGCTGAGTAGGAAAAGCCAGTACACGAAGACAGTTCCAAAATCACAGCTCCTGAGCTGAAGGCAGTGAAGATTTTGCATTAAATCTTGCTAGATGTCCTACAGTGATTCAGCATTTACAGAGGGCGATGAAGAAGGCTGGGTAAATCTCAAGGAATTGAAAGAGACTTTCATCAAGCTATTGTAGTTCACGAACTATTTTGGGATAACTTTGGTTTATTTTTCTGGGATATTTCAATCAAAGCAAAACATGCATTTCTATTTAAAGTCTGTTTAGAAATCAGGCTGGCACAGATTGGTGCTACGTAAGAAAAACAAAGACCTTATTTATTTCTTTCTTCTGTCCCTCTCTGCTTATTTTCTAACTCTTCTGCCCTGAGTGAGTTTGAAGTCAGCCCAGTAAGCACACAGAATACATCAAAAAACTCCAATTAAAGACAATCTGAGCATCTGTGAGAGTCATCATGCTTTGTAAAGGAAGCACTGCAAAGTTTTTATTATTGAGCAAAGCGGGGCCCAGTCCTAAAGGGGAATTTTGAAAAGTGCTGTAACACAAATAGTAACAAACAGCCTGCAGTTTTGCTAGGCTTGATGCAGAGCATCTTACTTGCTGAGGTAGCTGGTAGGATTCATAGGGAAAGTTCCCTGAATCTCTAATTAAACCAATGCGCAATAGCAGAAAGAATAATCTGCATATTTTGGCAAGTCATTGGCACACTCATTCACATGCAGTTGGAAGGAGATCCCAGCTTGCAAAGTTTGTATCTGCTATGCAAGAGACAGCCCACTTCATCACAACTCTGCTCCGTCCTGCTGAACCATAAATCATCGCAGCTGAGTCCGTCCCGAGGCGCACCCTCTGCGGCTCCATGCACTGCACCGTACGGCTGGGTAAGCACCGCATCCTCAGGCTTCCCGAGCACACATCCCTGACAGACATCTCATAGTTTCAACCCCTGGCTACCATCAACCTCAAACGGATCTGACCCAGCTACAGCAGCCGTCAGAGGGCTTATCTAACCATTTGGAAAGGGCATAATACAGTTTACACATCTGGCTTCTCAGTCACCACAAATTGCTGATCCATCCAACCCAATTAGGCTGCTCTTTGATCACCTCCCATCTTTATGTAACTACTGTTGCAGAAACTCCTGATGGCTACGTGCTCTCGGGCAGAGCAGGGACCACATGCGGATCTCTGCTGGGGCGATAGCGGAGGAGCTGGAAAGCATCAGCGCCTTCCCCGTGGGATAGCAGAGCTCCTGGCAAGCCATTGTTTGAGCCCAGCCCGAGATGCAGCTCATTCATCAGATCATAATTATCTGCAGCAAAGCCTCAGTGCCTGGTGGGCATCCAGTGATTGTCTATTTCTGTAAGAAATGGCTGGTTTGAATTACAGAATAGGAACCAGAAATGTCATGGTGGATACTGAGCATAAACTTTTTGTAATCTGACCCTCCCAAAAGCATTCTCCTCTCACTTTATTTTTCTGTGCTCCCACTTCAAACACCACTATCCTCTTCCATTTTCATCACCTCCTTTATGCTTTTGAAGATCCCAAACTAACATTTCTAACATTCCCAAAGCTTCACCCTAATCCCACGGGAATAACATTACATCAATTCCTCGGGAGCATAAACTACGGTCACAGAGAAAGTCATCAGGCAAAATCCAGGGCTCCCAGTCTCCCTTTCTAGTCCTTACAAGGCATATCCTCATTTCCTCAGAAAGGAACTCTTTATTTTCTGAAATCTTTGTTGAGCATCACAAGGAAAAAAGAATAACGAAAGCACACAACACACATGAAACTTTAAAGGTCAAACTGTGATCTCAGATTTGGAAAGCATCTATCATTCTGCTCAAAACCACAGGCAACAGGCAGTTTTAGAAGAGCTTGGCAACGTGCATTATGAAACGGAGATAAGAATCTGGCATTTTGTATGCAAGTACAAGTTCGAGTCCCGATTTACCTTCCCTGGTGTAAGAGTCAGTAGATGTTACCAACTCCAAGTTAGTTGCTTCTGATCAAAATGAAAAACATTCCCTGGAGCAGATGTGTTGGCAAGGCACTAGGTAGCTTCATGTTACGGGTCTCTATCTCATCTTCGACTGTAACATTGGCTTTAGAAAGGTCATAGAGTTTGTTTTCTGACTTCATGACTAATTTATTTTCCTTAGTTCCTCCCTCAGGCTCTTGGAACTCCTCATTCTTGCCCACAAACCACTTCTCCGAGAAGTTTCTCTAAACACTATAAATTAACTTTGCACCAAAAGACTTAGCATTTGTTTGATTTAATGTCTCAAGATCACTTTAATAAGACTGACTACAGTATCATGAAATAATTAAGCGGATTCATTTATCGTGTTAATATGAGAGACAGGGGTGTGGTATCAATGGAATAAATACGGTGACCTCTTCAAATCTATGTGCTTTGGTTAAGAAAAGCATCCAACATTTGAAAGCTGATACTAATCATGCATACTCCATCACACCAACCACACTGTCACAACTGCAAAGGCCCTGACTGCAACCTTTTTGGCTAAAGTTCATGCTGGTATTTGGAGTAAAGGGGAAAAAAAATAAATCTAGCTTTTAACATTAATTACACTCTGCCTCAAGGTACAGTGTATCACATACCTGTGTGATACTCCGTGTTATGTCCAACAGGGCAGCAAGGCACATTGCAGGCAGCACCAATGACAATGCTCACCTAACTGACACTGGAAATAATGCCCCTGTGAAAGTGAATAAAACCTGTAAGAGTTCAGAGAGGGTACTTCTGCGGGATCTCCCGAATGCCCAGTCACAAGTACAGCTTCCTCTGTAGTGACAATCAAGATAATGAACAAAAATAATCTCCTGAGGCCTTGTCAGAAACTGTTCTTCTCACTAATCACAGCTACTGGTTTAGAATGAACAGTCTAAATGTGGAATTAACTCACACTCATGGATTTAAATTTTCCAACAAGCTGTAATTCAATTGTTGACAGCTCAAGTTCCTCAGATGAATAGAGCTGGACTTGTGTTTGTTATTTGTGGAACTTCTTAGAGTCAGTTCAGATCTAAGTATACCTATTGAAATAAACTGAACTAATGAGTATTTGTGCCTATGAATTATTTAATTTTTGAAAATCCAGTCAATTCTATATTACTGAAATATTCTTCCCATCTACCAAAATGCTTTTTAGTTTAAAAAGCACCATTCTGAATACAGGGTGCACTGTTATTTCAAAGTATTCAATCATCCCTTTCTTTTTAACAGCTTGTATAAGCCATGCTTTCAGGTTTTCATCCAACTGCCAGTTAGAAACCGATGGCATTTCTGCCCTTTCCTCTCATTAGGGACTTGCTGTTCTCTACCTGCAAATCTTCATCCTTCATCAGCCAGAGATACAAAAGCAGAAATCTCATCTATAATAGTAGTATCATGTACATCCTATTAAAGACGATGGATAACATATTCAAAAGTGCCTCAGGGCCACAATTTCAAAGACATGTGTAGTGCTGAAAGATGCAGGTGAAAGACTCCGGGGACTTTCCAAAGCTCCCAGCTGCATAACTCCCATTGATTTCAGTTATTCAAATGAAAAGTTATTTAATGTATTTGTTCCGGAGCTGAAGTTTCACTTAAAGTCTGAGAGAGGTATAATCCCATGGGCTCATTTTTAAAACTGATTCTCACTGATTTCAAAGGCAAGCAAATGACTAAATACTCAGGTAAATCCGGCCCAGAGTGAGGTATAAATCCTACTGAGGGTCTATCTCCCTTTGAAATAATGGCAGTTAGACACGTATCTGCCTTGAGGAGATGGGTTTTAGCATTGCAAGAATTTTGGCCATATAACCATTACACAGATGTAACAGAGGCTAACCCCTAAATATTGCAATATTACTATTACTGTAAATGAATGGAAAGGAAATTAAAGACTTTTGCCCCTGAAAATTGTCCAAAAGTCAAAAAATGTGCATACTTTGTAAGCAAATTCTTCCAAAAAATATACAAGGATGGCAATTGCCAGCATTAGAAGACAAAGTAGTTGAGGGATTCAGGAATACTATGGAGGAAGAGAGACAAAAGATACGATAAAAAGTTAAAACAGGAGCCTTACCAGGAAAAAAAAGAACCACAATCTGGAGAGAAGCATTAAAGTCAAAGACTTGAAGTCAAGACAGGTGAAGCCAATAGATTCAAAACCATTTGTAATTGAGATAATTTCATGAGTCTTTGCGATCTGGAATGGCCAAAATAGTCTAAATTCACATTCTACCACCGCCTGTTTAAGAAGTCTGTTTTGGAGATACCCATCCTGCATGTGACCCTAAACATGGGATTGTAGAAGCTGAAATATTCACTCCAATCAATGCTGCAAGCCCAGTCAGGTCAAGGTACTGGTGAGTGCCAGGTCTGCTGCTCTTCTACCGCAGGCAGCAAATGTCCTGCTTAATACTGAAAACTACTTTAAAAAGGGTTATGAAATGATCAGAGAATTTCAGCCCCAGGGCTGGCTACCACCAATGCCCACTTCAGCTCACTAACACCCATTCAGCACCCTTCTCCTCCTCCCAAAGCATCCCGCAGTGAAATCTTTTCGTTTCTTATAGAACAAGACAATTCTCCAACTCCTCTAGCCTTGCGCTTTTCTAGTATTTCCCAAACACTTGTACGAGCAAATAAAATCCCTGGGATTTTTTAGCTGCCTTTGTACTGAAATTAAATTACTTTCCCCGTTCTTGAGTAAACTACAGAGCTGCAAGATATCGCCCAAGCATCTCTCCTCTGTTGCAACGCTCCTGCATGCTATAAATACTAAGTTAATTTGTGCAATGTGTGGGCTCACGCTTGGAAATGCAGAGGACTGAGCGAGCTAATATCCTTCCCAGGAAAAAAACACAGCATGACGTACGAAAGAAAAAGGTGCAAGCGAGAGGCAGCCGAGGGTCCCTAAAGCCAAAACAACGGAATTTTTTCCAAAGATGGACTGAAGGTCCCGACGGTGCGGAGCAGAGAGAAGAGGGGATGTCAACAGAAAGCAGAGTTTTTGTCTGAGGAAATAACTGGAGGGTGAAAAGGGGATGGCAGGAGGCCGAGCTCACTGCGGTGAAACGGCTGGCGTACAGTCAGGCGATACGTGGCTGCAGCCCAAAGTGTTAAAAATCCTCTGGCGTCTATCACCATTCGTTTGGGACTGACTTCATTTCCAAACTTCGGGATAAATACTAGCACAGCTATTCAAGATAGCCAGGACACCCGGCCTCTGGTTTTTTCCTCACTTTATGGCTTTTAGGTGTGGACTATAACACATCACTAAGCGGCACAAACCAGATTTACTGTGTAAGCTTGAAAAATAAAGATATTGTTTTGATTGGGTTGGTGGTAGGGTTCCACCCAAGATCCCTGGGAAAAGTTAATTAAGGACAACTGCTCATACCATCACACACAGGGAAATCAAGTAAAGCGGGGAGAAGCAGCCATGCTGAGAGTTACTTCTGGGGAACTGATTTCATGCCTCCAGGACCTCAGGCATAAGGGAGGATTCACCTGGGATTTATTTCATTTTTAGAACCACAGATATCCAATTATTTGATCACCCTGTTATCTCCAGTAAATACTTCCACGATTGTATTTACTTACTATGCATTCTTCAATTTTATGCTTAGTACCTTGTTACTGTAGGAAGCTAAGTGATTTTATGCCTACTGCCTTGTTACTGTATGAAACTGATTACATCCATAAAACCAGCAGGGTACACACAATCTGATGGCTATGGTAGGGTCTTCCACCAGATTTTAAAAGACAGCTGGAATTTTTTGTAGCTGTCTCTTCTTTCTCAGCTACCTCTGGACCTATATGTCTGATTAGAAACATACTATCAACACATGACCCCTAACAGCTAAAGACCCCNAAAAAAAAAAAAAAAGCTCAAGGAGGTAGAAAAGAGGACAATGGGGGAGTCACTGTGTGAATTTCAGCAAAAGAGACCAGAGCAATTATCTATACAGAAATTCACCTTGCATCCATCTAGCAACGAGGGCAATAGCTGGAGGAGCTGCCAGCTGGAGTTACACTGCCAAGGAGTTCGGTGTTGTGATGTCCCTCGACACAATACAGGTCCCTAACATCACCTGGTACCTGCAGTAACAGCCCTCTCTTGCCTCTCTGTACTGGTGCAAAGCTTGGACAGCTGGAAACAGAACTGGTTACCAGCACCCATCCCTCTGCTAAAATACAGACTCTAACAACCAGCTGTGTTTTGAAGAAGGAAAGAACAGGACAACACTGATGACTGCTACCCAGAGCTTCCTCAAGAGGCATTGAGGATCTCAAACAGCTCCTCAGATCTTGGACACAAAGCAAGGGACACATCCTCAGTCCCAAGAAGAGATGTTTCCACCTCAGGTCTCCCAACGGAACAACTACTGCCTATGCCAAGAGCAGCTCCAGCCCTGTGGGTACGGTTACACAGGCTGCACTTTCTAAACCACTCGCAGAGACAGAATGCTTAAGAGTTGTTATTTCTTACAATTTGTGTGTTGGATGGTTTGCTAAAATTAGGAAAAAGTATGTTCCAGAGCTGGAACATTTATGGCTTCTTTACCATTGCTGTATATTTTCATTCTTAAAAATAGATTTAAGTGACATGATAAGTAAAGAGTCCAGTTTAATCTATTTCAGCCTGTTTGCCACATTCCTGGTTTGGCCTGTTTGGTTTGGTAATTTAGAGATGTATAAAACCATCTGTTTCACTGTAGACTTTGTTTTAAGTCTCAGAGGAAACAAACCACATAAATAAATGAAATTCACTATGTCATTTCTGTTAGAATATATGTATTTACATCCATCAGAGCAGACACTAAGTATCCTATAACCCTCATGTTAGTGCAGACTTTTAACTATTTACTGTTACAAAAAAAAATCAGTGCAACTGAATTTATATCACACCAGGGATTTTCTTAAATTGTATTCCACCTCTCATTTAAAATGAAAAGTAGTGACGTTCTACACATTGCTAGAAAAATGTAATAAAAAAGGAAAAAAACAAGCTTCATAATTAAAAAAATACATCTTGGGAAACACACAACCCAGGCAAATATACATAATAGCCTCAATTTCTGTCCACGTATCTGCCTCTGTCGTTTCTAATGCCAAGAAGGCAGTTACAGACACTCATCCTCTTGACATGGCTGTAAACTTCAACAGTCATACTCTATTTGTCAAAAACAGAGCAGACCTACAATTTTTTACTCAACAATATTTCACTTATATATTTAGAGAACCTAAAGTTTTTACAGAACTGTGTTTTATTGAGAAGGGACTCCTGTTCCAGATGAGAATGAAAAGGAAGGAAGTCATCCCCATATAATTTGCCTATGAAAAGGGCTACAACTCCCTTCCGTTTTTTTGGCCAGAAGAATAAAATGTATTTTGCTTTTTGATTCATAATAGAGATCATTTTTCAAAACTTTCTCCCACAAAACAGAGTCCTTGCTTGCTGAGTGGGGTACTAGAGGGCTGCTGTGTCTGCTGCACTGATATTTAGAAAGCAAAAGCAGTTCTTTCAAATATAGTATTCTCTAGGGTCTCTTTTAAATCACTACTGCACTATATAGTCTATTGTACAGACAATGGTTCTGAAGATTAAATATTTAACTAAGGAAACCCAAAGATGTCAGTCATGGAATAAATACTAAATCAATTTAAGAAAGTTCAGTGATATACCACATAACATTTTACTGCGAGGTGGAACAAGGACTAGGTAGGTGGCCTGGGACCTAAAGTGGTTATTGAAGAATCAAAGAATTTAACTGAGTAGTTTTAAAAATGTATAAGCCAATCGAAGTTTCTAATAGAACTTTATTTGAAGATACTTCTCCAAACCATGTTTTTCAGCAGGGAGCTTAGGTTAAGGGAATATACATCTAAAACATAATGACTTCCAAGAACCTGAGCCCCTGACCCTGTGCCCCCATCCACCAAAGCATACATCAAGACTTTGAACATTTTAAGAGCCCCACAGTCAGCTTCTTCCTTGGCCCCTTTTTCTTCTTTTCCTTCTCCCCTTTTGGCTTTTTTTTTTTAAAGTGGCCTGGATTTTCCTCCTAGAATTATTTCATCCCCTGCCATGAGAAAAATCTGTTATGTCATATTCAAATGGCCAAACCAACCTACACCTGCTGTCCTTTCAGTGCCTCCCCACAGCGCCGTTAGCGGGGTTGTACTCACAATGTTCATCAGGGTCAGCAGGTACTTCTGAACGTGCTCTTTCCCATGGAACTGAACAACCGAGTCATCAACCCCCAGGAGGACTTCAATGTTGTAATCATCGTCTGTCGCGTGCCTTCGATAGCGCTGCCTTGATCTGTGCACCCCGTCTTCAATAAAGCTCAACGCGCCATCGAGGCTATCCAAATTTGTGAGGTTGGCGGCTGAAATCAAACAGACAAACGAGTTATCAGCCGAGACAGGTTCAGGCTCAGGTCCCAGCAAAGCTGGTATAAATTTGAAGTAGCGGCGTTTGTTATGTTCTCTGTGTTATATAACAGCATTAGTTTCACTCAATGTCAATTAAATGTGACCTAAATGAGACAGAAACTTGACCCAAAGGATTTTCACTTTGCAAAGTAAAAGCAATACTTTCTACAAAGTAATATTGTGTAATAAATACAAGGCCAAAAGGAGAGCAAGTCATACCAGTGTCTTGATGAGAGGAAAGGAGCTGTTTGCAGTAAAATACTTATTGCTTAAAAGTACTTGTAACAAAAATACACCATTCAGGGGTCTTGTGCTACCAAGGATATCCTCCATTTCAGAACCACAATTCAAGGCAGACATCACACTTCAAAATCTGATCTCGCTGCCCACAGAATCCTATTTCAAAGCAAGTGTAGTTGCCAACAGAGCCTTTTCCTAGCCAGGTGGGTAGTAACAAACCCATCCCTCCCACTTCAACACATCAGCTCCTTTCCTAGATACACACATGTAATGCAACATTAGTGACGTGGATCCTCAACATCACTACAAGTCAGGAATACATTTTAGATATGAAATTAATATAGCTACATTAAATTTTTCAAACAGCTTTTCATCCTTCATTCCCAATTTGTCGTGTCATTTTGCATCGTTGTACGTCAAAGACCAATCCATCAGGCACAACAGCAGCCAACTTTATTACTAATGATTTCTAATAGTCCCTGTGATATGAAAAGCACGTTTGCCAACAGGACGGGATACAGTTAATGCAGCACCTACATACTGAAAATTAACATGAGAATATGGAATCTTGACATTTCACCCTATAGAATACCAATGATTTGCATTACAAGACCCCTGGAAGCCCCAGTGAGCACCTCTTGATTTCAGTGAATTTCAGGGAAAGACTTGCTCAAAGAAGCAAAGAAAGGCAGCCAGAGTGCTGTGGATTGATTAAAGGCTCCCAGTGCTTAGTTCAGAGAAAGATAATAGGAAACGAAGGGAGGAAGCTAAAGCCACCACCTTCAAAGCAGAAATAAGAAACAAGTCTTGGAAATGCTACAAAAGTGGATTCTCCGTCTTCATTTATTGAAGTTTCAACATCAAAACTGGCTGCTTGGGAAGGGATGAATGAGTCACCAGATCACTGGGCTCTACAAGAACATCTGTGCTGTTGCCTTGAGACCACTGCCTCAGGCTGCCATTTCAGCAGGTCCTGGGCAATGTGCAGCCCCAGCAGAGCCCCACACAGTTCCATGCTGTGGTGACAACAATGTACCAACCTGTACAGCCTCCAGCATCCAGGAGGGATGCACACCCAGCCTCCCTGGCTCCCACCACCACATTCCTTACTTGCCCTGTACTTCAGGCTGTGCCTTGTGTATGCAATGCCCAAGCTAATGAGATGCTTGTGCCTCCTAAAAGAGACCTCCAGTCAAAGGACAGTCCCTGACAGACACATTTGCCTGGGCAACTTTTTACCATGTCTCCGACAGGTTCCAAGGACATTCTTGTCATAAGGCCCACAGCTAAAGGCCAACCACACTGTGCTGGCAGAGCTCCCCTTGCTCACCAGACAACAGACAGAAGGCCCCACACAGCGGTCATACATCCCCATGGATTCACAACATCCTTCTTCTGGGAGAGCAGGATTTAATGCAGCTAATAAGCACAACCACCATGTTCTTATTGCCAGCCTCAAGGCTCCCAGCAGCTTCTGGCTCCTGGGGCCGCAAGTTTTTAAAATTAGTCTGGTCAGAATCCATGATTCAGCATGAAAATTCACGCTTCACGCAGAGCCCAGCTGTCACTCCCAGGTTCACCATGGAGGGAAAACAGGTCTGGCGTTGCAGCGATGGAGACAGCTCTTTATCAGGGCTCAAATCCTGCTAGGCAGCCAGCTCCAGCCCTACCTTATGATTTGCTCCACCAGGAAAACTTCGGTGTTAATCCTTGCTGGTGCCCAGAATTAACTACCCAGCTACCACAGTGGTCTCAGGAGATTCGCTATGGGATCGCAGGGCAACCATGCATTCATGATCCATAAGGCAAATCACAGTCACTGTAAAATTTGAACGTAAATCTTAAAAGCTCTCTAGAAAAGTAAGACTAGGCCAGCAGGGGCTGCAGGTCGTGTCCTCTCCCTGCTGCTCACAAAAAAACTACAGTAATCAGCAGCCAGGCAAAGCTATCAGAGCTGCTACTGCAAAGCTATTGCAGACCAGCAGTGCTGGGCAGATGGGGAGAGACTGAGCCCTGCACTGTGGCTGCAGACAGGCAGCACTGCTGGCTGGGGGTGCTGTTGTTTGGTGGATTTTGGTCGGTTGTCAAGGTATCTAGAG
The DNA here is from genome assembly GCA_013400055.1 of Nycticryphes semicollaris. Taxonomy (NCBI): domain Eukaryota; kingdom Metazoa; phylum Chordata; class Aves; order Charadriiformes; family Rostratulidae; genus Nycticryphes; species Nycticryphes semicollaris. The sequence goes on along the minus strand of VXBJ01001151.1, from coordinate 406,474 downwards.
CTTTTGTGCTTTCATTTCTTTCCCTTATGTGTCAAAGTCAAACCAGCTCCTTGTGCGGTATCTTTATTCCTGCTGTGAGTAAATCAGCCAGAGGCAAAATGTGATCCTACCATCCCGCATTTCCCATCCTGCAGTGAAAACTGCCTGTCCTCCCTCTTTGCTGCTCACTTCATCACTGTCACTCTATAGTCCTTACTGCCAGCTCCTGAGAAAAGTTATCAGGAGGTTCCCTAGAAGTCATCGCGCTGTCAGTGGGTGCCAACCAACTACTTTAAATTTTGCTTGGAGCATAAGAACCCCACGTTTACCTTCATGCTTCAAGACAACATGCCCAGTGGGCACTGGTACCTCTGAGGCATTGACTCGATGTGCTTCACAGCAGAGAGTGAGCTGCACTGCCTCCAGCTGGCAGTGGAATCATCCCAAGACCAGCATCACAGCTCAAAACACTTAAAACAGTAGCTGCAAGATTTTTGATTCATATCTCAAGTTCCCACCAAGTATCCTTTCCAGGGAGGCTCTCCAGGGACAGGCAGGGATGTCTCAACACATGGTCTGACCGCACATCACACAGACTTCTCTGGCGCTGCTCTGCCCCTCAGTCTCTTGGATGATGACTTGTTGGATTTGGGGGCCTGTGCTGTGTCATACCCACATTGGATTTTCTCCTAAGTAACAGGTACATCCAAATCAAATTCATACCTGCATCTTACCGCAGAGGAAGTGAAATGAAGAGACATCTATCATGTTTTGGCATCTCCATTTCCCTCTGTTAACATCAGTAACTTTGCTGTGTCATTGTACTGCTAACAATATGCTAGAAAAACTCAAGAGAAAAAACTCAAAGAACTAAATAAGGCACCAAACTCTTCCTTCACGTTTTCCATGTTACCTTCCTTCTAATCAGCCCTGCACTTCGCCCAACAACACCCCAGAAGTCATCTCAAACTGCACTGTTTTACTAAATCATGCCAAGACGACTCCATCAGATGTTCATTTTCAGCAACTTTTGCCAAATCAGTGCATCAGCCACTAATTACCAGTGCCAACTTTGTTCTCCATCTCCCAAGAGCAGACACTTGGCATTTGCAGGGGCTAACAATAGCCTGTGTTGAAACCATCTCCTTGCTCCCTCGAGGACGAATTCACATTTGTGAAAATTAACCACTGAGAGACAAGGTTGTACTTCTGTTTTGAGCTGCTCATCTGGAATAAATCAAAAGGACAGCAGCACTGTAACAGTTCATCCAAAAATCCCTCAAAACACCTTTTTTTCTAAAGCCAGCTAAAAACTCATTGATATTTCAGCGATTTTCTCCTAACACTGCAGACCGTCTCTCAGTGAAGGAATAAAAAGGTTGTCCATAGAAGGAAAAACCTGTGCTTCTGGCTTAAGTATAAAATCAGGAGGCAGGCAGCCTGGCTTGTGCTTCTGCCTCTGACACAGACTTTCCCGCGGTGCTGGGAGATGCAGAAGGCAGTGAGACTGCCGAGGGAAAAGCATGTGCCCAACCCTGCTTGATGCTGCAAGCCTGGGGGCGCTGGGGGGGTCGGGGTGTCCCCCATTTTTGCTTGCAGTAACACGGGCAAGTGACCCCAACTGATCCCAGGCAGCAAAGTCCTAGTCACATCCTGCCTCAAGAACCAGACAATGACCCCCAGCTGTGGCAGCCCCAATGATGCTTTAACAGCTGTAGAGCACATCAAAACCGAAAGAGGAAAGGTCTTTATACCGTGCAGGTGCAAATTACTCACAGCAGTATACATCACATAAAACCCCTCTGCTCTGCTCCCTTCTCCCAAGCAATCTGCAACACCCAATCTTTTACCTAAACCGTTCCAACCTCTCAATCTGGTGTTTTAATTTTTATATCTGGGTTCTACCCAAGCTCCCACATCCACTGGGACGAGGGGTCTGAACACCAGGTATCATGGTAGCATCATGCAGCCTGGCTCTGATCTTCATCTCTAGGTCAGGGAAAATTCACATTGACACAAACATCAGGTTTGTCTTTGCAGGTCTTCAGGAAAATTCCCCATCATTGACCATTTGGGATGCCTGACCTCACCTTATTTTCTGGGAATTTTTGCCTCGCTCATTAATCTTTGATATTGTGTGCTTTACAGAAACCTAATTACAGGACATCTCCTGATTCTGCCTTACCCATCGTGGCAGGCAAAGCTCAAACAGATGCTGTGAGTTGCTGAAGCATGAACACACTGCCTGCCACGAAAACCGCCGCTCCCCTTGTTTTCTGTCACTCCCTTTAGGACATCCACCAAAAGCACAGTTGCTGGCATGTGATCTTGTTTTGTTTTTTCATGACCCCTTTTCAAAAAGGCTCAGGGAAATACGGCTGCATCTACAGTTCTTAAAGAGTCCCTTCCGAAGCTACTGCACTGTAATAGTACTGGCTTCAGGGTTCCCTGACCTCACAGCAGCAATATTGTGCTAATAAAGCAGTATGGCATTTTTTACCTCCTCTTTCTGGTAGGGGCAAGGGGACTTTCTGGTAAAGCCCAGAGCAGAGACCAGGACAGGCAGGTGGGAGACTGAACTGCGTGTGTCATGTTCAGAGCCATCATCTGCGGCTCCTCGGCACAGCAACTCACTGGAATTTCTCTTCAAATATTGAGTGTGCAGCTTTCAGACCGGCCAGACACCATTTCAAATGCAGCTTGTTTGCTTTTACGGACACTTCATCTGTCACAGCAGGAGCAGACAAACATCTGAGCCGACTGCTGAGCACCTTCCTTGCAGCCTCACAAGGATGAGCACCTCTGAGCAGCTGTTTTGCTGCTGATCCCCATTCCAGGGACACGCTCCTGAAGGGACTCCCACCTTCCCATTCCTTATTGTGGCTTTCTGCAAGTCTCCAGCTTTTTTTGTTAGTTGGGTTGGGTTTGGTGGGTTTTGTTTTGTTTTGTTTTCTTTTTACCCCCAGTGACTCAGACTGAAACCCAGTAAAGAATAGCTGGAGAGTCCGCACTGATGATTCCCAACCTCCCAGAGGGGAGCACTGACTGCATCTCCCACTGCCTGGGTACCTGTCTTGATCAAGGGGAGCAGGAGCCCAGAGCTCTGTTCTTTAGCGCTTGAGCAGCACACTGTTGTTTGCTGACAGTTTTCCTACCTTCATCTGACACTGTGCATCTTTGTAAAAAGCGTGTTTGAAACAGCAGTTGGGGCAACAAAGGTGACTGAGGGATCGGAGCATCTCCCTTATGAGGAAAGGCTGAGAGAGCTGGGACTCTTTAGCCTGGGAAAGAGAAGGCTGAGAGACTTTGTTAATGCTTACAAGTATCTAAAGAGTGGATTGAAGGAGGATGTAGCCAGACTCTTCTCAGTGGTTCCCAGTGACAGGACAAGGGGCAACAGGCACAGGAAGTTCCGTTCAAATATGAGAAAAAGCTTCTTTATTGGTGAGGGTGCCAGAGCCCTGGAAGTGGCTGCCCGGGGAGGTTGTGGAGATTTTCAACCCCCTCCTGGATGCCTTAGCAGGGGAGTTGGACTGGATGATCTCTAGAGGTCCCTTCCAACTCTGACATTTCTGTGATTCTGTGACAAGCACATCTAGGCACCCAGCCCTGCTCAGCTGCAATGCAGCTGGTGGCAATGCCACCAGGAGCTTGGGACTTGCCGTCCCAGCGCAGGCGTGAGCCCATCCATCACTCAGTGCTGCAGACGCAGGAAGACCAGGCTGTGTGGTGGGGAAGCAGAAGGAGGCAGGGTGGACTCGCTTTAGCTCTCAACTTCCCACTGCTCCTCTGGAAAAGCACCAACACCCCTCGACAGCTTGACAAAGAACTGCTCTTTTGGGAATTGCACTTTAAATCACAAGTCATCCTTCTGTAATGCTCCCAGGCACTCGCATGCTGTAGGCTTCTGTCGTGTCTACCCTCTATGATCAACTGACTCCCCAATTAGCCCCCAATTACCCTGTCCATGTATTCTACCAAAATCCTCATCTGTCTTCCATGGTAAATTAATGCCCTGCCCACAGAGACTGGAGGCAACAATGAACAGTCAACAATTTGTGCTCTTTATCCCCTGGCAATTTTTTCTCCCATTTTTAAGTTCCTCAGTTTGGAGTTTTGTTTTGCATTCCAGTTGCACACAATCGTGATGCGTGTTGTCCATTTGCGAATCAATAGTTTCTCTGATTCTTTACAGTTTTTTCAACTTTTTTTCTGCTGGTTTTGTAGCCCTGCTCATCTCCCTCATTGCTTTCTGCTTTGTTTTCCAAATGTCCTCTACTCGCCTTTCTTCTCCCCCTTCACCATCCTGATCAGCTACACTGGTCTTTCATAATTTATAAATCCCTTTCCCATACTGAAATCTGCTTTCGGACCCTTCTGCCATAGATCATTCATACGAAAACTGGGTAAATCCAGCAAGGTGAATTAAAATGGAAGAGAGCTCCTGTGAGGTGAAAGCAAATTGAAAATGGTCCAAACAAGGGAAGCAGATCACACACAGTGCACTGGGTGCATGATACAAAGTTAGTCCTGTTTAAAAATCATCCCCAGGAGGACATTGCCTCAACACAATCTTAAATTAGAACTCAGTTTTCACAGGGTTCTTGTGATTTCTTGAATCACAGGTTAACACAGCGGCTGCTACTTGGTAAATTCTTAACCAAGAGCAATTATTGCAGCAGAACTCTCTTTGGGTGTGTGTTCAAATTCCTCCTCTTACACTTTGTTATATAAACCAAAAGCAAGACTGAACTAGTGGTCTATAGACCAGGCACGCACCAGGCATCATCACCGAGGTTATGAATCCTTGTCCTGCCCTTATCTGCAGAAAAGCAGCAATTTAAAAGGAAACTCTTGTGCCATGCGCCTTCCTAACCATATGATCTCATTACCAGCTCCCTGCCTCTTAGTCTACAGCAATGCCATTTCGAGTCAAATCACATTTTAATACAGAGCCTGCTGCACCTTTCACCTGCCTGGGTGAAGTTTGCCACAGGTAGGGCAAGGCTCTAGGTCTCAAACTCCAGCTGCGAGAAGGCCAGCAGATGTGGCAGCTGAACTCCTGCTGGGACGATCTGGTTGTAGCTGTTGAAATCAGGAGGAGTTCAAAGCATTTAAGAGCATTTAAGAGCAGTGTGTATTTAGGCCTTTATAGTGCAATCCTTGTAAACTTCCTGGGACAGGAAAACTGTCCCGTATTTGCAGAATGAGCACACTTTCCTGCAAACACACAGGCACAATCACCGCTCCCTTTCTTTCTTGTCACCTACGCAACAGCACAGTGACTAAAAATCTCAGGACATACTCAAGCACCCGCTTGAGTAAGAGGTATGAAGAATAACGAAGGCGAAGCCTATCAAAGTGGCAAAATAGAGAAGAACTTTCAAAACTGGAAAAAAAATAAAAATAAAAATTGTCTTTTCCGAAGGATAAACCAATTAGCGCAGTGACAATGGCCAGGTGGACACCATGGCAAACGGCCAGGTGAGAGGCACTAAGAATAACCACAGCTAGATGTTGCCAAGGAGATATTTTCCAGCACGTCACAACAAAGAGAAAAGGTATTACAATACTAAAAAGAAAAGCTGAAAACTAAATTGATCTCATCAGGGCCACAGTCCTATGAGTAACAAAGATGAGAGATAATTGCACTGTTAAACGATTAAGTGAGAGCAAAGTTAATAGAATACCCCAGGCTAAAATATACTTTTTTTCCTGCAAAATGGTGAAACTTATTGTGTTACAATTTTAACTTTCATATTACAATATAATGGTCAAAAAAGGGGAAATGAAAGGAACAGCAAAGCAGCCAGGCAAACCAGTCTGTGTGACCTGGTTGAAATGGAGCTCTTTGAAAACCAAATAGAAAGTTTTTCCAACAGCAGAACTTGCCCTTTGGAAAATTTTCAGCTATCAACCTCACTAATGCAAACACAGGTTTCACAATTTAGCAGCAAATAATGAATGAGCAAGATGTTTCTAACTTAATGCTTAAAAGCAAGCTCAAAAAAGGGGCAAAAAAAAGCTGTTCTGTAGAAAATTAATTTGTGGGCCAATCTCTAAGTTTCACTGACTTAACTGATTGCATCTGGGAAACGCTTATCTTGCAAATATTTTGGTAAGTCACTGTAAACTGGCCTGTACCACACAGCCTGTGATTTGCAAAAGATGTTGCCTGATTCACCACATCCCACCCACTGGGAGAGCCCCTGGCTGCCCCGGGGAACCGGGCTCCATCCCTGGAAGCCCTCCAGCACCCAGTGCCACCGTGCAAGTGGGATTTGCTTTACCTGACTCACGTAGAGCTACAAAGGGAACTCAACACTCTCAATCACATTTGCGGCTAACAAGTAATTAATGAACTGCAGAGGTCAGCCCCGTGTGGGTACTTGGTATAGGGCCATGGCTCCACGGAGCTATAGGAGCTCCAGAGATCCCACCTGAAGTCACAAACCTGAGCCTTCTCACTTTCCCTTCAAACAAAGGATCAGGATCCGACTCACAACTTGCTTTCCCTGACCAGGCTTTAACAGAGTGTTTACAGCTTATTTGAGCCCAAATCTGCCACCGAGATACTCGAACATCCAATCCATATTCCAAGCATGATTGAATTGCAGCAAATTAGCACATTAAGTAAGCTGCCTAGCTGACCCCCTGGCTTTGTAGGTGACATGTCTAACAATCCCACTTGCATTTTTAACAGAACAAAATGCCAAACTATGGTACAGGACCTGAATAACAACAGGTTACAGTGGATGGCAGTTGTCTTTCCATAAACCAACTATTCTGCAAGAAGGGGAAATTAAGTTTAATTACAGTTAAAAAAAAACAAACCACCAAACCATTAAAAAACCACACAGGTTAAAAAAGGCCAGATTCCCAGCCAGGGCAGAGAGGGTGAGAAGAGGGAGAAAAGACAAACAAATGCACACAATAACCATACAGCATTGGAAATACTATCAAAAAAGACTCGCTGAAGAAAATACACATCTTTCCAATGTGTTTCAGTTTGAACTACAGAACATCAATTCTTGCCTTTTGGTAACACTTTGAAGTGGAATTATTCCATCCTTTTAAAAAGAGAGCTCTTCTGTCAAGTATAAAGTCTCACAAAGTTGTGAATGATCCAATTAAATGTTCTCAATGTCAAGTATAACGAACATATAAATTTCATCAGTGTAAATAATGTATCACACAGATGACAATGCAAACTGCTCCTGGTTTATATAATCATAATGATCTTTTAATTAGACAAAGTAAACTATCTGCTTGTTTAACCTTGTAAAGAAAAGCACAGGAAGAAAGTTCTCCGAATTCTAAGGTGAAAAATATGCACAACTTGAACTACCTTTAAGTTCAACCAACTTCTTGTACATGTAAAAATTATGCCAGAAATCAGCAGTCAGGGAGGAAAAAAACATTAATTGGAGTTTCACAAGGAAAAAACCCATCATCCAGGCTGTCTGAGCAATGGCCCTGTGATGCAGGATGCCCTGGATACTTACACAGGCAAGATTTGAATCAGAGCAAGAAGGAGTTATAATTTTATCTATGTTTTGAAAATATCCTTATTGCTAAATCTGCTTGGACTTTCTGCAATAACAAAACCAGCTGCAATTGATTACAGCCTGTAAGAAAGACAAAGCTAACTTGGAGGACACAGGATTTTCTGAAACTTCAAAATGACAGTAAAAAACCCCGAAAGGGAGAAGCAGTCTCTGCTCCAGTGAAAGCCCACGAGGTTTATTCCCAAGGCGTTTCAAAAATCAAGGGCAAAGGCTTCTTTTGTCATTTCCACAAGAGCTCTGAATCTGTCCAGCCCTGTAAAAGGCAAACTGCTAAATGCTGCCCTTCCCCCTGCAGCGTGTGGGTGGAAGCTGGGGTCCCAATGACAGCGGCTGGGAAGAGATACTTCCAAAATGCAGCACTTCTCATGACCACGTAATGGGGATGGAGAGAGGGTGCAGGAAGGGAGGGAGGAAAGAATCTGGATGGATGCACGGATACCAAAACCCTCTGGGGAGAAGGCGAATCAAGAAGCAGAGGTTAGAACAAAGAAAGTGAAAAGAAATCATGGTCGGGCTTCCTGCTGCAGTTCCCCACTGCCTCCAGGAAGGCAAAGCCAGGGCTTGGTGCCACCTCCTGCTCCCCAGCCCTGCAGCCCCCAAACAGCTTCTGAGCTCCTGGGACGAGAGCCCAGGTTTGCAGGGCAATCCATCTCCCCAGCACATACGGGCAGGGCTTTAATGTTTCTTTTCAAGATAAATCTAGCATTCTATCTGTGGACTTCAAAGGGAACAGGGCAGGTCATCATGCAGTTGTTTTGTTTTCTGGCAGGTCCAAGATATTTTTAATGCTTTTTGGGTCAAATGGACTTGAATACTCAATCTTTTTTTAAAGTGATAACACAAACAAATCATTTTATTTCTTCTGAAATCATGTTTTACTCATTTGATATGGAACCAAGTGCTTAAGTCTCAATTCAGAGACTAATTTAAAAAAACACGACATTTCAAGGGAAAGAAGGGAAATGTTTGGTTTTTTTAACCCCCCTGCCATGAAATCCTTTATTTTCTGTTATTTTCTTTCTTCATCTGTGTGAAGTTGAGCAAAAATTCAGTATCTTCTATCTCAATAAATTTTTTCACCCAACTCAACTGCCAGGCCTAAAAGGAATTGCCATTTGCCTCTTTCTACCACCTATTCTCCTTCCCCCAAAGGAACAATTGTCATTTCAGGACCTCTGTATTTTTGTCCGGTTATTCACAGATTATTGATAAGCTGCTGTACTCAGTGCTGTCTGACTTGTCCTTCAGATCGGCCTCCGGCTTAATCAAACTGAGGTTGTTTGTCTATTAAATGATATGTAGCCAGTAGGACGTAACGCTCCTTGGCAGGCGATAGGGAACTCTCCTATAGGGACAGATCAGACCCACCACATCTCTAAATAAAAGCCTTTCAAGAATTATGTAGGAAGGAATTTATCTCCTGAGATAAAGACAGTATCATCTTTGTCTGTGTAAATAAGGCTTAAAGTGGTCTGAAATTGCATCTGTATTCACTTTGCAGAGCATTATAAAACTGTGTTAGTATTAATGACAACTCTGCTCTTACTGCAGAGAATGAAATAAGGCTTTGGAAAATGAATGCACATTGTCCAGTAAGAAGGGATGGGAAGCCTTAAACATATATTTCTGTACGCATATATATAGGTACACACATATAATAATTGCTAAAATGAAAGAAATCTGTATTTTAACAAGGTAGAGTAATGTTTGGAAGGTTAGTGGACAACTCACTTGTTAGCTAACATTTCTAATAGAAAGGTTTTTAAAAGGCGTCAAACCTATCAGAAAGCTATCAAGAAAAACAGCAAATTGAGATATTAAATTTCTTAAAATTCAATTTAATTCTGTTAAAATTGTATTAACTCAAACTGATGCTGAAAAGGCTAGATAAGTCAACGGCTGTCAGAGAGACAGCAGCAGCTCTTAAGGGCAGAACCAGACAGTTGCTCCAAAGCTTCAAGTAGTTTCTGCCTCCTGAACTGGAGCAGTGTATACACACCATTTGGCCTCTAACTAGTTACTTTTGCAGAGTAAATGGCAAATGTCAAAGCCAACACCAAAAAAAACCACCAAACTTTCCAATTGCCTTACAAAGCAGTTGCTAGAGTAATCAAGAAGTTAACTGAGATCTCTGCTGACGTAAGCAGTAAAGGCTACCAGTAATTAACACATTCTCTCTAAAACTGGTACAAACACCGCCACTTAAAATCTGAGTTTCTGCAATGAGTTATGGGTTTTATTTAAATATCAGATTTGAATTACCTGTAGCATATCCTATGTTTCCATGCAGTTTACTTGATTCTAAAAAAGCCTGTGATCAGTTAAACGCTGACCACAGGAAGAGAGGGAACAAATAAGAAAACCTTCCACAAATCATCGACGCTAACATCATAATTTGTCTTTCGTTTTAGGAACCAAGAGGCAAAAAGCTATCCAGCAGTATATCCCACTTCTAAATGTTTAGATAAAAATACTGATCATACAAAATACTAATTATTAACACATACTACGCTGACAGAGTAGTAACGTAGTCCCCTCATCTGAAGTCAGAACACACTATCTTCTTTCAGTTCTGGCTCAGCAAGACAATAATACTTCTTCAGTTGTTCAACAGAAATTCTTTACATTTTCCTATTAGCCCCTAAAAGAGATATCTACAAAGCTAAACAGCCAAGCAAACACCAATTGAACTTACTTTAAAGAAATAAAGTGACATATCGTAGCATCGGGGAAGCAAGGCTGGGGGGAAAAGTAGTATTTTTTGGTAGTTGAAGGCGGCACATTTTGGCTGTCAGGGTCTCTTCAAAGGATTACTTTAGAGCTTTCTACCTGTCTCCTCAGCAACACAAGTACCAAAAACGCTGTCTGCTTCAGTCCTCCTATAGTATCCATTCATGCAGATCTGAGACCAGAAATCAGTGCTGAAAATTAATGTTTTGGAAAGTCAGATAAAACAGCAATTACTTGGCCAACAACAGCTCTGTTGAATTGCGCAATAAGACATGAAAGTACCACAGTCAATAGAGACTCCTGGGCTTGGCTTTGGTGCACTGGAAGTCCCCACAAGTCCCATACAATTATTTTGGACTTGCAGGACTCTTCACGATCTTCTGCAGTGTGGGAGCTGGACATGTATTTATTGAAGCTGATACTAATCAATACCCATCACTTTCGCACTGGGTTCAACTTTATTAGAGAAATGGTATCAAAAGCTGCTACCGACCCTCCTGAGCTTCAACAGAAAGCAGAGGGTTGATGCTATCCAGGTGCTCTCATTGCCTGGTTCTCCAGTTTATCTTCACCTGAGCTCCAGGTTGCCTTCAATACAAAGTTTTCCATTTACCTTTCCTAGACCTCTCTTAGGATCAGATTACTTTTTCACTCTTTCCAGTCTACTGTCTAATCATCTCGAAAAATCCCTGAAGCGTCCAAAAAGGTTTCTTACATTGTGATTTCAGTCCAAGGTGCCTCAGTCTGAAACACAGCACTGCAGATGGGCAACCCTGATGTTTTGCCAAATAAGTAGTTCACCAAAACCAAGTTTTGATTGTTTTGAAACTATTTTCAAATTGAAGCACAAGCTTTTTGAGGGGCAAAATAAAATAGAATAAAATAAAATGGAACAAGGACTCATGTTTCATTTCAGTGAACATACACTCCATGATACGAAAGTGCCCAACTAAAGCAACAAGGAGGAGAGGAGGACATAGAACCATGCAAGCACCTCGGGGTGTTCATCTTCAGATGACAGAAGCCAGCTCTAGCGTACAGTGTCGCAAATTCAGTCCATGACTTAGTTCTCTGAAGTATAAAGCATATGAAAGGAGAAGGAGTAGGAGGGCAGGGTCAAAAGGAGGGCTGCACCTTGCCAAAGGCTTGGTATCTCGGGGGGTTTGACACAACCAGGCAATACAAGGGAGGCCCCCAGTCCTCCAGCCTAAGAGCTTGTTTTTTGCAGAGACTGTCTAGCTTCAAGCTATTACCTGCTTCTTGACCCAATGTGAAAGGGAGGATGTTATCCAAGTCTTTAGTGACATTTTTCAGCCTTGCTAAAAATGTGGAAATACTGATTCTGAGCAGCCAGCTGCACCACGGAGGGCAGGGAGACCTCAAAAATACCCCATACACTGAATAAAAAGTTAAAAAAAAAAAAAATCACAATATGAAAAGAGGGGAAGGAGAGCAGCTGGCAAAGGGAAGACCTTTTAAAGGTGAAACCACAAAGGAGGGGTGTCAAACCGCGGTATGAAATTAGTGCAGCAACCATTACACACAGCAGAACGTTCAGCTGCCTCTTCTGACCAAGCCGTAGCTGTGGGCTCCACACCAGGGTTTTTCTCTGGGGAGGCTAAATATTGTCAGATAATTGCCCTAAAATTATGTTTATAAAATTCATCTGGAAAGCCAAGCCATGCCCTGGAAGACAAAAGGGAACATCAGTATTTGGATCACCTGAAGTATGAGGAAAGTCAGCGAAGAACAAAATGTCTGAAGCATTAACCTGCCAGGATTATTTCTAAACGCCACAAATTTCAGGTCCATTTGAAGTCTCACAACACAGAAACTAAGGCAGCCGATTGAACTTCCTTCTGAAAAGATTAAAAAAAAAAAATCCTATAGAGTACAGCATGTGGTCTGGCAGATATGTCCTGAATTCACCCAGGGAGACTGGTGCCTGTTGCAGAAACCCTCTGTTGCCATTAATCAAGGCAAAAAGAGGGCAAAAAAATGTACTTTCTCATCCAGCTGCAAATGCAGCTCTTCTCTTTGTTTCCCAGTCTTCCAGGCCTGGATCTAGCTCCATCTAGACATTACCTATAGCTATCTCTCTCATCAAGGCCAAAAACATGCCCGGTGGCCTGTGAGCAATATTCTGCCCCACTGGTATGAACAGCTTAACTTCAACAGAGCTGTGTTTCCACCTTCTCCTTGCGACTCAGAATAACCTCCAGAACACCAACGCCCTTCCCCAAAGACAAGTTATGGCAAAACCCCAACAGGTTCTGTAGGTAACCATCTGGGCAAGGAAAAGGTTCACACCAAAACCCATGTGTGAGGGGGAAGAAGGGTTTTTTGGGCCCGGGGAGAAGAGTTGCTGTGTTTGGCAGATACATGGAGCCAGAGCTGGGCTTTGGGAAGACAGATCTGACGTGTTTCCAAATGCTGGACCACTGATGGAAATGCCAGTGAAGAACTGCAAGAAAAGAGGCAAAAAAAGAGACACTAATGGCACAGAAGTGTAGAGGTCTGAAATAACATTTGAAAGGAACAGAGGAATGAACAGAGAGAAAAAAACAAGTGACAAAAGCAATGCTGAGCTCCCAGCATGGGGCTGCTGACCACTTGTGGTTTCACGCTCTCCTGCACAGCAGTTTGTCATTTGCAGGCTCTGGGTAATGCAGGGTAGGTCCCACTAAGCACCTGCTAGGGATGAAAATTTCCTGCAGGAACCCTAAGCAGCCAGTGGATTGGCAGGTAATTGTAAAGGAAGGAGCAGCACTAACCCTCTGCCCCTGAAGCTGGCGCTCAGGGCTGCTTCTTCTGCCAGTGGCTGAAGCCTTGCTGCTGCTCCTGACAGGAGCGAGCACAGCAGGGGCACCTCTGCAAAGGGACAGGATCACAGGTGGTGACACAAACGCCTTGGAAGACTGATGAAAAATGCTGTGGAGAGAAACAGCCACACCAGACAAGCCTGATGGCAAGGATAAGGCGGCCAAATGGAGCCATTTAGTGTCTGTGGGATTATTAAACTCAGCTGGCACCTTCCTCAGCCTTCCTGAGACACCTTATCTTGGAACAATGTGCATGTACAGTAATACCAATGAAGTTTATGGAGTTTCCCCAGACTTACTGCTCCCTGGGAAAGCAGGGAGCCAACACAGGAATAGGAGATGCCAGTTAGCATCCTTCGCTTCCCAGCTCTTCCCCTTGGCACCCCTGGAGGGAAGAGGCCGGGAAGAGCCAGGCAGGGATTGAGCTTGTCCCAGGGCAGCCAAGGCAGGGCTGCAGCCTGTAAATGCTGCAGGGCAGGGACCGTCCCCTGCTCAGTGCTGACACCCTGTTACTAGAAGGTTCTTCCAGTCCAGGCTGGGCTTTAGGCACAACCATCATGTAAACAGCTGGGAGCAACAAGCCCTTTGTTCCCCAGAGCCAACTGCTTCCTCAAACTTCTGTAAATCCCTGCCTCCTAACATGAAGTTAGCACAGCTCCATAATTATGGATGGAGCATAAGGAGCAGACAAGCTGAATTAGGCTTCTGATTGCATGTCTAATTTATGTACAACTGCAGCAATTACAGATGCAAATTAAATAACTGTGCAGAAAATGGGTTTTATTAGCCATAACTAAAACCCAATAAAACTCAGTAGCTCATGCACATCTCTGCACTGAATGTGCCTCTTTAGAACGCCAATTAGAAATGTGAGAAATGACTGGGATTGTCTATTTCCTAATCTGAATTTGGAAAAAAAAAAATAATATAAACTGTCAGAGCACATGTCTTTCTTCCACAACAAAATGAACAGGAGCTCTAATTGCCAATTTCAGAGCAACACTGTTTTACAGACAGCAGCTCTATGAGGCTTTTAAACACATTATTTATACTCAGTCTTTCATACCTGACATAGCTGAGAAAAGTCTCATCTAACAAAACCACGTGCTAAATGTAATGCAGCTTCAGAAGAGGCCCTCTCTCACTGCCTGGCAGGTTGGGATTTAAAAGTTTAAACTCAAAGCTGAGGAGCACCATGCTTAACTTCACAGCATTTCTGAGATTTGGGAAGTTGGGGGCTTCTTAGCATCATGTCAACTGGGTCCAGGGCTGTGAAAAGCCTCTCTGGATATTTTAACGCTGAAACCACTCAAATCTTCCGTCATTCAGACTTAGCACGAGTGCTGCCATGTCTAAGGAGCCAGTGCTAACCTGTCAATTTGTTTAAAAGCAATAAAAAAAAAAAAAATGTTCCCATTAAATCAAGGTTAATCCCTCCTGCACAGTTCTTATATAATTCCCCGCTATGTGTGATTAAACCTACTCCATCTATATGTAGCACAAACACCTGGATAAAAAGCTTATATATACCACAGTGTAACTACACTGCCCATTTGCTTCATTCCTTGTTTTGAAAGGAAGAGGGGATTTTCCTGGCTGGTGCACTGCACACGTGAGTCTATCACTCCGGCTCGGCCCAGGAGTGACTGTCACCCCTCAAGCAAGGGAATCCTGGCATGTTCCTGTCCAGCTGCCTACAGAGAGCAGGTCAGAGTATACCACTGATGCACAGCATAGAGACAAGGCAGCATTTCCAACCACAGGATAGATAATTCCCACTATATATCATACACCCTTCCTTCTCCACCCAGCTGCAGGCAGAGGCTTAAGAAGAGCTCCGTGTATGGAGCACGGTGGGATTGCCTAAGTCCCTCCCAAGGATGCTCTGGCAGCTGCCAAGCAGGACCAGTCCCTGGACACTGGATAAGACAGGACCACCCAGCTTCTCATATGGGGCAGGCAGCAGACACCCAAAGGAGAGAAGGCAGCGTGACACTGTTAGTGGGTCCCCTTGATCATGGCTTTCACTGGTGCCCTCTTCTCCCACTGACGGCCACAGATGCTCTCTGCTTCTTCATCTGTCCCACTTTGTGGTGCATCACTTCCAACACAGCACTGTCCTCAGCGCTCACAGCGATAAAGGTGGGGCTCAGCACATTAGATTAGCAGGATCATTCCTATTCCTATGCTGCTTCCCAATGGACCTGGTCCTGCATGGGGTGCCCTCCCAGCTGTTGCCCTGTGCTTCTCCTGCCAGACCACAGCATGGACACTCATTCTGGATGCAGAAAACTCCTTCAAAATTTAAACATACCACATCCACTGCCTTCCCCATATCTCTTGTGGCAGTTATATCCTCAAACAACTCCAACAAATTACTTAAGCATGACCTCCCTTGCCTGAATGTCTGCCAGGTAGTCTTAATTAAACTGTGCACTCCCATATACACTCTCCACAACACCCTGAGGACAGGTTTCCAAGATCTCCTCATTTTGTATATTCCCTTGGATCATCTATCATTAAACAGCAATAATGATAAGCAAAATGAAAAAGACAAGAATAGTTCTGTATCCGCAGGAAGATAGCACACACAAAATAAATAACTAGAAATCAGTTATTAGATGGGTCATCATGCCTCTCCCTAAACAGAGATCCTGAGATGCAGAGCACTTCACTACAGCTGAAGTAAAAGATTTTCAAGCATCACGGTGATGAACATCAAGTAAAATCCAAAGAAAATGCATTCAAAACAGGTCTTGTCATAAGAAGGATAAACTAAGCTGCTAAAAGAACAGAAGGACCCAAAATATTGATTCTGTTTATGATCTAAATAATAGGAGCACTTACATGGAATCATTTTCAGCTTTCATAACTAAGAGACTCATATCAGAGCCATTATCATATGATAATTTTTTTACATTGCAGCTCTAGATTCAGATGTTCCAGAGTCCATAAAAAAGATTTAAAAAAACCAATCCTGAATGAGCCCACTCCTCTTCCCAAACTGGCTCCCTCCTCTTTAATCCATGTTTGATCTCCTGGCAGTCTGAGCAGGTTCAGGAGCATCCTGCAGCCACCAGCAGCACCCAGCTCCACAAAAGCAGAGGGGCAGGTAGAGCTCAGCACGGATGCCTCAGCACTTGAAAGAAACACCTTCTCTTTGAGGTGAATTGTTCTGAAAATGGTAATTTTGTAATAATGGAAACAGCCAAGGCACAGAGACTGAACCTCCGAAGCTCCAGGTGACAGTCACATCAGCAGGGCTGTAACACAACAGCAGCAACATCCCCGTCCCTGGAGCGTGTAACATCCAAAGCAGGGGAGCAAGGTAATGCAAGGGACACGTTTATTAATCCCGTCAAAAAACAATTTAAGGAGATTTAGGATTTACACTTATCCCATGCCTGATTTAAAAAGATATTTTAAGTCATGCCTCTGTTTCCAGCTGTATTTTGCCACTGACCTATTTCTGTTCATAATTAACACTGGAGTTTTGTTTTACTTCAGGATCAAGATATGTACGGTAAAATGCTCTGGGTTGTATTTGGACTGTTGCAACAAGATTGTTACCTAAGTTCTAAATACAAGGCTCTGTTGCTGCTGATGAAAGAACAGGAATGAAGTCAACTTGATTTTGTGATCCAAGCTTGACTTTACATAGCTCAGCACTCAAAAGAAATGCTCTAACACTGCAATGAAATCTGGCAGCATTTCCACAGCAATGCATATGGAAGTCCACAATGTCATCTCTGCAAAGTCATTTTTCAGAAGAGAACTACACCCACAACTGAATCACGCCATCAAAAAATTCCTCCACTGCAGCCTAGCCCAGGGAATGTTAGGCAAATAAAAACCCAGCTGGTCACACCACAGCTATCCCATTCACGTAACACGGAAGTAGATGAAGAGGAAAAAAATGCATTTAATTAAACTGACGTTTTAATAACATTCAAGAAACTACCTACTCCTACATCTACTGCTAGTGGTGGGTTGGCTGAGGACACCAAGGTGGGAGCAGAGGGTTAGGATGTTGAGGAGGGAGATAAGAGGCAAATGATGTAAAAGTGGGAGGAGGAGAGTTATACACATGGCCAAATTTTGCCTCCTTAAAATAGCCGAAAAAAATATGGGGATACTCTTTTACAGACCAATGGATCTAATAAGAGGGTAGTTATAGTTATTCATGGTGGTCTAGAGAACAGGAAACTCTATGTGAGATAAATGAATTACACCACAGTAAATGCCCAGGCACATCCATTTTGGATTTGGACCTTGTACGTGCAACTGGTGTGAAACCACAGACAAGACTCGCCATTGACACCCGTGGTTTGTGGGCAGCACTTCCATTACCCTGGGCAGGACAGAGACTCAACTGGACTCAACTGCAGCCAGAAGACCTATTGGGATCAAATAGCTAGAAGACATTTATTTTCTTACATTGCATACAGTACATCTATGTTAAAAATTAATGAGGACTCAGGTACAGCTATCAATAGAGACAGACAAAAGTGAATACCATGTGCAAGAGGTTTCTGGGCACCTGAGGAAAAGGGTCACGTCCAGCCTTCCAAGCAGAATACCACACACGGATACTTTGCTAGTGCAGCATCCCCAAAAATCAGTGCATCACCAGCTGCTATTGATCCAAGCCAGGTTATGCAAGGTCTAGAGCACACTTCCTATAGAAACTTGCCAAAAAAGAAATCCTTTTAGTACTTAACTTGAGATTTTGTTAAGATTCACTTAATCTGCCTTCTTAAAGTACATTTGCAAAAGCAAAAATGATCAATAACTCCACCATTAAATTGAATTACTTTGCATAAGTAATTTGGGACAATACATTAAGTAAATGAATGAATAATCCTTGAAATCTACATAGAGAAGGACAACAGCTTTAATAGCAAATCTCTGCTGGAAGGAAAACTAGCAATCCAGAGGACACAAGGCAACTTAGAAAAACCAGAAAACAATTGGTTTCATACTGGAAGCAAGTGGATTAGCTTTAGAAGACACCAGCATAGCAATTTATAGCTATTACAATTCTTTTGACAACATAAATTTCCAATTTCAGCAGCCAGAATAGGTGAAGCTTCAAGCACAAAGAGTTCATTGATTCAATATGTCTGTAAAGTTTAATTCTGAAAAAAAATCGATCATCGTGCATTTCCTCCAACACTTTTTTCTTTATAGCATCCTCCTAAACAATTTATTATTATTGCTTATTGCTAAAATAGAAATGGTGGTTCCACCGCTCTCAGCCCTACTACATCATTATTTAACACTGCGTGGCTGCCCTCCTTATATAAAGAGATAGCTTAGTTTATTATGAGGAACATTATTATTAACCAATTCGCAGTTGTGTTTATAGTTGGTGGCTATTATTTTAAGGATTCTCTATTTTTTTTGAATACATGTCCCGTGCCCCGCCTATGTCATGTCAGATTTTTGGAATCGCCTCTGAGGGAAAGGGTCACTTTGGGCTTATGAAGTATCCCTGAGCAAAAGCCAGAAGATATAAACATGAATTTTTCATTACATTAATTGTCCTAGTTTAACTATGCAACATGACTCTTCAAGATAACAGATAGAGAATTTTAATTGTGTGTGAAATATGCAGTCTTTATAAACCCCTTTCCTAACCTTTTTTTTATACTGGAGGGAGCTTCTGCCAACAAACACTGCCTCTTAGCTTGTGTTCAACTTTCTTTGTAATTCACTTTCCTAACCTTTTATTTTGACATTTTCACCTCATATATTAATTTCTGCCTGCACTGAATACTGCAGCATTATAATTACTTACGTGTAAACCTTTCATCACTCCTTTCTTCGGACTTTGTTAGAAGATGCTGTATATCAAATAACAGCAAATTTCACATTAATCAGCTGGCCTTTGAGAAGAACAGGCTGCCAGCAGCCAGGAGATGATCCCACCTGGGTCAGAGGAGCCTCCTGCTTGGAGAGCACAACATGGGGCACCCCAAAGAGAGAAACCAGCCTTCCCAGACCTCCCAGGGCACCTGTGGATGTGTCCCCAGCCTTGCCCTCGCCCATCTTTAGGGCAGCAATAAATTAAGCAGGACATTGAACGCCCTCCCCGAGCACCCTAGGAGCCCCACCACCTCAAGAAGAGTTACCTTTCTCATCCTGCTCTCACCATTAATGGATATTTTGGGTAATATAAACCACAGTTTCTAGTGGGTTTATTACACATATCAAGAAAAAAAAAAGTCACATAAATCATGTAGGGTTTATTGTATATTTTTATCTGTGGGATATTCACACACAATCTATTCAACCGGGTAATTTGCTATAACACACTGAAACAGTCACATTCAAGAAATGTTTTTCTCAGCTGGTTTCCACGTTAGAAACAAGGAACAGAAACTGCACAAGGCAAAATTCAGGGGATCAGCTCTAGTAAGCCAGCATCCATTGGACCTGACACCTCCCTAAAACCAGCCCAGTGATGCCCCTGAGGCTGTGCCACAGCAAGGTGGCATTCAGCAAATCTCTGTGTCCCCCTGTATGCATCAAACCACCACACAAAGGTCTGACCTGCTTCGCTGGACCAGAGGAGACCTGTCCTGTTGGTAACAAGCACCCAGTGCAGCAGCTGTTCTCCACGGTATTTATGATTCTTTGGGACAGAGATGAAAGCTTCCAAACTGCCCAGGTGACTGCAATATCCTGCAGTGACTTCCACACCAGCATGGATTTCAGCCCTCCTCTACCTTGCTGGCTCCTCTTCCCACAGTACAGCGGTGTTTAAAGCAGCATCTTTCCAGGGACAGGCAGGTGGTGGGATGACAACCCACAGCAAGCAAGAGTGAGAGATTTAATTTCTCAACGTCCCAGCCTAACTGCTTTCTAGTCCTGTTCCATAAGATATCATAAAAAGTATTTAAATTTTTTCCACAGCAGCTGCCTTCAGAAATTCCCTTGGATGCATCTGCTCTAAATACAATTCCAGCCTTTTTGGGTTTTTAATCTTTTAGCTGCACTGGAGAAACTGTAGGACCTTCACAGCTGTCACAAATTTTTGATACCTAGACAGAAGAGATTTTCAAATAACGTGTACAAGCAACACAGATGTTATTGCATTGTTCTTCCAGCTTCCATTCAGCCAAAGCCTTAGTTCTTTCTGTTACTTACCATGGAGACTAGTGGAAAAACTCACCCAAATATGTGGGTGAATCGAAGTAACCTTGTCAGTAGTTCTGTGAAGTGGATATGTGCTCAGCTGAGCAAAAGAGACAGAAAAACACACCAAAGCCATTTCAAATATCACACAGCGTGAGCTGCCGTCACACTGAAACTATGCGTCAGTGGAAAATATCCACAATTCTGTTATCCATCCTTCTATTTTACTGGCTAATAAAGATATAACCCAATTGTTTGCAGGCAGACACAGCTGAGTGTTATTCATGTAGAGATCTAAGTCATTATCTGGTATCCTGAACATTAAACAGACTGAGACTCTGGAGAGATGCTTGATGTGCAAGATGAAACTGCCCAAGAGAGAAAGAGAAAGATGCACCAGCTGATTATGTACATGCTGCCATATTTTAAATACATTTTCTTGACTAGAAAAGTATATAGGGATGACATCACAGAGATGTTCATGGGTTGCTCAGCCTTGCTGGTTCCCCTGAGGCATTTCAAATTTCTCTTCCTTCCTTTTGTCAAGGTCCCTCTCCTGCACCCAGTTTAGGTCTAGTCCTTAAAAAAAATAAAAATCTCCACTCCAAAATTTACAAGCACATTTTCAACTCCTGACACTAATAAGAGATTTTCCCACTAACTTAGAGAGCAATGTTTTCATCCTAATCTTTGCAAAATAACCAAAGTGCAACTAAGAACATAAGCATTACTAAGCAGACATCATCTGTGCCAGAGATAATCCTGTCGCTGCGAGGACTGTGCGATATTTATCCCATATTTGTGCTTTCCAAGACCACCAGAATACTGTTTTGTTAGTTCACTTGGAGATATCATTAGCTGAACCGACATGGTATTTCATTGTCTCAAATTCAAAAGACAAGTCAGCTCAAAACTCCAGCCACGATCTTTGCTTCTAACTTGCTAAGAAGAAGTGAAGAGCTTACAATCAATGTCCCACTATTTTTTAAACACCATTTCAAATCTCTCTCGGCAGATTATTTCAAAGCTTGATTCCAGCTCACCGCAGAGTGATGCTCTTGTGGAACTCCTGGTAATGGGAAAAGAGCAAGCAACACAATGGCTATTTATCAGAGCACATTGTAGGAGAGAACTTTGTGCCCATAAAAGCACAGCTGGGCCCCTTGGGTCTGTCCAGACACCAGCGCTGCTATTTAATTGCCGAAAGCTGGAGGAACATTCAGAATCCTGGAATGCAAGTCAGTAAATTAAACAAGCAAAGCTTCTCTCTTCTTTAACTGTTAAAAGGAATTTTCAGCAAAATTCTGAAACCCAGGCAATATGGATGCTTTACTCCCAGCACAAGGAAACGGAGACAAACCTTCCCAGGCTTGGAAAAGGGCGAATGAAGGACTCGTTTTGGGGTCTGCAGTGTGGTTCAATGCATGCCTGCACAGTCTGGGGACATTTCTGAAGTCACAGTTGCCATTCCATAGGCTGAGCCAAGTCTGGAATTCAGAGTGAAGCTCCAGCCATCTTCATATGAAGGATACAGCATGTCACACCCAAAGTTACAAAACTTCATCTCTAAGAATAGCACCCTGCCCTGAGAAAGTAGAAGCAAGTCTATTTTTTAACTTACAACTTCAAATTAATAAAAAATTGGCCCTCCAAGATGCTTGGCACCGCGTGTCATCCCAGATATTTGTTCTTTCTGACTGAACAATTGAGCTGTTCTTTTCAGCCTTCCTGCTTACACAGAACTCACACTTTATGCCAGTTTGTTTAATAAATATGAGTTTAATAAATAGACTAAAAGATCCTTTTGTGTTATTCTTCATAGATAAAAGTCTCCTCATAGAAGAGCTAAAGCAAATATTTCTAATCACACCGATCTGTTTTATACAGCACCACTATGGATATCATCACTACCACTGCTGCTGCAGATAGTTCCAAAACAAACTCACATCCTTAGGAAAAGCTTCATCCCCTATGGCTGGACAGGACAGATCTTAAGGTCCATAAATTATATCCTGTCACTATCCCAACACTTTGCCACTGTCCAGGACAAAGTCCTTGGCATAACAGGCCACTTCAGATACCCCAACAGCGGGTGCTCAGCAGGACACCAGGCTTGCTTTGCAGAACCACCCCTCTTGGGTTGCTTCTGATGGAAATTGGAGCAGCAGTTCCAAGGAAAGAGGCAGGCAGCACCTTGCAACAGAAAGCCCTGCTGTCTTTTCCAAGTACTCTTCCAAGGGAAAACACGTTTTATGTGTCCTTTACATTTCTTTGTCTTTACTTGCTTGGATTTCTTCGAATTTAACATCGTTATCAGATACACCTCATTTTTGTGACTCCTAATTTAGGGATAATTGCATCACCCCTGAAATATATTATCATTTTAGCTAATTCCTAATTGTAAGTTCAATATACATAGTCATTTTTGGAAATGTGTTATTACCAATCAAAACATACTCTCTCTGTTTCTTCTCTCTTGAAGTTGGGAGTAACTGCAGTCTGTTAAATTGGTTCTAGAGAAAACCTAGGTTAAACTTATCTAACCTGAAATGCAGTAAGATGCTGCCTGCGTGGCTAATGAGACGCTATTTAAAACCAGGAACACATCCTGTGCTATCCCAACCCCATATATTAACTGAAAGTTGGCTCAGTAACAGCATAAGCATTTTGTTTTGTTTAGTGTCGGAATGGCCTCCAGTTAAGTGCAGTAACAGAGATTGTATTCTGCACAGAGGGTAACGAGCCCTGGGAGAGGCAAACACACAGCCATCGCCATAAAGCAAAACTGTCTGCGCGAAAGTTTGTTAATCTCTGCTATGAGACATTTCCATTAAAACATGTTTCATAAAGCCACAGGTTCGTCCTGCCAAAACCAGGCAGCTAGACCGACTCGGCAGCGAGCAGAGCCGTGGAAGACCTCAGTCTCCTTTTAACGATCGTTTCAACAAAACCTGCATTTACCCAAAGGCCAACAGCAAATCCTGTTCTGCCCCGTTTCCCAAGGCAGATATCTGAATCTGAACCTATGCCCTCACTATTTCGCTACAGAAGCAGGGGATAAATTCTTCTAAGACCTGAATACTCATGAATCAGTTGGAAAGAGCACTCCAAAAAGCAACTGATTTTTATATTCACCATAATATTCAAGGAGATCCTTAACACTGACTTTACAGTAAGAGATAGTATAAATTTAAGAGACTGAATTAAGATAAAGAATAAACAAGACAGAAGGGAAGGCTAATGCCATTTATTACAAATACACAAAAGAAATATCACTACAACTTCTAGAAATGATAGATTACTTTTTTTTTTTTCCCCAACAGTCCCCAAAGGTCAGTGGATTTCAATGACTTTGGAAAAAGGGAACATGTTAAGTCTGAAGCTGAAAATCCACCACAGAGAACGTCTAGACAGTGAGTCTTAAATCTCACTCCTAAATCAACCAAGCTGCAGCTCAGCCATCCCTGCTATGTCGTCATGCCGCGTGAGAGACAAGTCTCAGCAAGGAGGAGTCCCCAAACACCACCACAAAGATGAGCTCCGAGCACCTGGGGCTCTGCCCCGAGGGCAGGAGACAGCTTGTCCCTCCCTGAAGCGGGGATGCTCTCCATAACCGGTACCATCTTGGAGTGGGATTTTCTTAAGGAGTCAGTAATGTCCTCCCCGAGCTTCCAGGTGGATTTAACAAGCACTTCTGCAGCAGCAAAAGCAAAGCCAACTTTTTAATCTACAAAAAACATGATGTCGTTACACCATGGTACAGAGAGAGAAAATGCAGCCCTGGGAGAGGAGCGAATGGAGAGCAGACGTCCCAGCCCAGTGCCACCACAACTTCCCCACCTCCACTGCTGCACGTCCTCTGAAGATGCCCACTGGCTGTTCTCCACCTTTAATAACAGCAGGTCTTCCAGCTGTTCATTTCAGGTATACTCTGAAAGCAGCATAAGAAAACTCAACGTCATCAAATGTTTAGTGGCTGTTTTTCCCCCATGGAAGATCATATAAAATTCCTTTTACTAATTTCTGATTCCTCTGGCTTCACAGACCTCCTTCAGAGACCTAGACACAAAGCTGTGTTTTGTACACCGGAGGGTAAAGAGCTGTAAATTGTATCACTTTGGGTGCTGTCTTCTTCAAATGTGATTTATCAGACCCAGCTCACCGTGAGGAATATTATGCAGGGAAAGAAAAGTGATAAATGCCATTAATGACCCAGTCTGAGAAGACGCAGGATGAAACAGTGGGATAATGAATAGTGTGGGACTCCTACCTCCCGGTCACGGCTTAGACCATTAGACAAAGACGTTGTTTTATGCTACAACAGGTTCAGACACGCTCCAATCTTCTGTTTAATTCATGAAAAATAGATTTAGCAGAGAAACAGGCATCCAGAAACTAAAAAATAACAGGAGTTTTGCCTTCTTCCTACTTTTACTTTTTTTTTTTTTTTCTTACTTTGTCCCTTTCATTAATTCCTTTGCTTGTTCTTCCTCCTCTCCCCATCAAAAATACCCTTTTATTTGTTGTTGGATTTTTTTCCCCCCAGTTAAAGACAGAAAGAAATCTTAATCTTTGCTAGTCCTTGGTTTGACTCTCTCTAATTTCAGAAAAGATCCTGAAGCTTATAAACAATTAAACCACAGAGGAAAGCCACCTGGAAGATGTATTGCAGAAGGAATTAAACAGAGATTACTTTTTTTTTTTTGGTTAAGCAGCCAGAAAATGCAAAAATATTCTGAACAGTCTGATGGCTTTGGGAATCAGAAGGTGAGAGGCATGAATTTGGGAGCAGTCGTATGCAAATATCAATGGTTTAGCATAGCTGTTGTAGTGAGGAGGAAAAGATACAAATAATAAAAGCTAATCTTAAAGAATAAATGGAGAGAGAAAGAAACTAAGGGGTGGTGCAGAAATCGAAATGTCAGAGAATGTCGCAGGCAGAGGGTAGGGATGGGAATAACAGATCCAGAGCAAATCTGCTGGAGATGTTAAGAGCTGGCAAAAGATCAAAGCGATAAGAAGCAGGAATGGAAATAACCTTTAATTCTGTGCCTATAAGAGGACATGAAAAAAAACCAAACGTTGCAGTAAAGGCCAGCCAAGGTAACATGGAAAGGGGCCTAGTCATGCGCTGGGAGCTCTGCTCGTCTCAGTCCAAACCTAAGGCTTTTGTCCTACTTTAAAAAGGACTTCACTAAAAACATAGCATAGAAAAGCTCAGAAACAAAGCTGAAATACTTTGGTTGTTGGTTGTTTTTTTTTTTTCCTTTAGTAAATCAAGACTTCAATTGCAATGTTCTAACTCTTCAGACATCCCAGCTCTGAAGATGTGTTTTCACTCCTCTCCCAGATATGAAGGCAAGCCTCTTCCACTCTCCATCGGGAGGGCTATTTATGGCACCATGTTTAATTAGGTGCCAGAATACAGAGAGACAAATGGCCAAATCCTGCCTTTCCTCCCAGCACCCTGCTCCACCTCTAAAAACATTCAAAAAGCAGTTACTCCTCAGACACCAGCTACTGTCCCTAAGAAGCTGTACACAGCCCCGACTGACCACTGTCCGCTTAATCAAAAGACAAGCAATGAGGAGACTATCTTTTCATTTGAAATATGGTCATTATTGCTTTCCTTCAGAGCAGGTATGAGCCTGCCCAGGTGTGCCACTAGTACAAACCCTACAGCTCAAGTCCCCTTTTTGGGGTGCACACCTGCTCAGCCAAACCCTTATCTACTTGTCTTCCAAGCAGAGGAATGGAGCTTTGCTGGAGCACAGGCAAATGATGATCTTTTGGGGCCAGCCTTTTTTCAGTGGTGGCCAGTGAGAAGACAAGAGGAAATGGACACAAACTTGAACATAAGAAGTTCCATCTAAATATGAGGAGGAATTTCTTCACTTTGAGGATGGCAGAGCCCTGGAAGAGGCTGCCCAGAGAGGTGGTGGAGTCTCCACCTCTGGAGACATTCAAAACCCACCTGGACAAGTTCCTGTGCAACCTACTCTAGGAGGACCTGCTTTGGGAGAGGGGTGGACTAAATGATCTCCAGAGGTCCCTTCCAACACCACATCATTCTGTGATTCGCCAAACTTGAGCTAAGATTTTCCTGAATTCAGAAGAGTGCATGAAGCTGACACAGAATATAGTCTCCGATCCAAACATTTCTGTCTTTAAAACTCCTGTTTTTATCTTCCTCATCCTCATCACAGAGTGCCAAATCACTACCAGGGAACGGCTGAGAATTTTACAGCTCTATCCCAATCTAGAAATCCCAGAAAAAAACCAAACCAAACCAAAACCACCACTTTACTAGAGTAACAGCTCAGTTTTGCAAAACTTGAGATGCTTCAAAAAACTTGGCTAAAACCTGGAGAATTGCTGAGCTTTTGAGCAGTATCCGAACTGAACCACAAAGAAAAACTGAGGTTTGTTCATCACTAATTAAGGGCTCAACTGACATTACCAATGCTTAGCATCTGTTCTTCCCTATTAGCTTCCAAGAACAACAACAGGCCCACAAGATTATTTTGAGCTTGAGTTGAAATAAGGTGAACCATACCTTAGGCCAACAAAGTTCTCCAGAAGGAACAAACACTTTGTTTACTCTGAAGTCAATTCTAAGACACAAAGTGTTTACCCAACTTCAGCACACATGGCCACTGACCCGCCACATTTCCAGCAAACTGAATTCAGCTTTATTCTTATTTCTTCACTTCAGCAATTTCCATGTGCTCATATAAGCCTGAATGGCGATAAAAAGATATTATAATAATGCCCATTCCATTACATAAGCACAGTTTTTCAAGTTGCAAAGGTTTTCCAGCAGAATACTGTACAGAATCTTGTGGTTATAATAGGGCTGATATCCTGGGAAACCTGCAGGATGCTTTCTCTAATGCACAGAGATGCAATATACAATACGCAATGAACATACAACACAAACAATGAACATTTGTGATGGGAACTACCTACACCGAGCCTGACCAAAGGCCTCAAAATGGCTAAAATGAGGTTCTGTGGAGCACAGAAGTTGCTCCACAGGAAAAAGTTAATCCTAAAGTGGATTTCTTGCCATATTATGGTCTAAAACTACACGGTGCTCACTAACATCCTTATCTGTAGGCACATATGGAGTTCCAGAGAACTTGCTACGACGCTTTTATATTTAAAGGTTTATTCGGTCAGAGGCTCAGATGTCATTATTCATGAGCAAATAAAATTTCAGAACTGCAAGGCACCATGGAAAATATCAAATGCAGTTGACCTCATTTTCACTAAGTTTTTATCATTATTTCATCAACATCATTTAATGTTATTTTTTGTTACACAGCAAAAAAATACCACTCCTATCATTAATTCAGAACACTCAGTTAATCAAACAGTATATCTATTTCTTAAGTTTTAAAAATCAATCTGGTTCCTATTCAAGACAAGAAAATTTCATTGATTCCACCAGGAAGAACATCAGGCTTCCAAATACAGGCCAAAAAAAAAGTAAGGTTTCCTACAAATGTAGAATAAGTATATTGCTGAAAGGCCTAAAGCCATCAGGTGCCAGATCACTTGCAAAGGCTGGGTGGTGGGATGGGGTGGAACGGGAGGTCTCTCCTGTCCTGTTCAGGACCACCCAGCTCCAGTGCAAGGGGAAGGACTCAGACACTTTTGTAACACAGCCCAGATTTGGAACATGCACCTGAAGGGAAAAACAAGCAAAAAATCTCATCATTTTCTTCAGGGATTAAAAATTTCATCATTGAAAGGTGTTGCCATTTATTTTATAATGTCCTGCCACGCACCAGTTTAATACGCTTACGGCTGAAATCCTGCCTGCCCTCCCCACCACCACTCTGTTTCTTTTGCTAGAAAACCAGTACCACTGGCATAAATACGTAGTTGGCACCAGGCAGACTTCCATCCACTGTGAAAAGGTCAGACACATCCCAGGCTATTTTTAGTGCATATTTAGGCACACTTGGGCTTGATGTATGCCTCCTTTTAATTCAGAGAGTTAACAATAGCATAGTGTTACAGTACTTTAACACTCATTTAGAAAACATCTAAATAGAAAACCTAATGACCTTCCACTGACGCAAGATGGATTTAAGTGTGATTAGTAACAGAAATGAAAATTCATTTTTCTTTTGATAGAGAACAGTCAGCTTCATTACTATGATTTAGTCTTAAACCAATTATATTTACAGTCTTACTAGTGTTTTATGCCACGTCTGGCAAAATATCTTTATCTATCAAAATCCAAACACAGCCTCAGTATCCAGGATCTTCTCAGGGAACAAGTGTTTTTTGGTGACTGAAATGTCCATAAGCCTGAGTTCTCCAGCCAGTATGGCTCAGCAGTTTTTGAAAGTGAGGCCTTTGCAAAAATATTTAAAAAACTGAACTTTAGCAGCTACCTTCAGAAGTGTAGGCCACTTGTTGCATTCAGTGGAAAAATAATCAGGATGCTTGTTCTCAAATCTTCAAGCAAGCCAAACCGGCTACGAAATACAACTTCCCTTCCACAGATTGCCAAAGTCGACGATCTGGTGTAAGAGATGCTCAGTTTTGAAGCTGCTCCTGTGAGGAAAGACTATGTGCTAAGAAGACCTTACGGAGACTTGCAGTAACAAGTACATCCCAGGACACAGTCCTCCAAGAGAGAGAAAGACATGCTGCTGAATTCAGACGTAGGCATTCAGAGTTAATTCGGGGGTTGAAGAGAGGAAGCTTGTCAAGTGGTGTGGCTTAGCATTTTGTTGCAGTAGATGAACTAGAAAACACAGGATATACACCAGTAAAGCTTTGAGATACCATAATGAAATTCAAAATCACAGTTGTCCACCCCAGTGTTTGCAGTCTGAGAAAGACTTCAGGAGCCCTGTACTCTAGGACTGTCCGGTAGCAGCACAGGGGAACACTAGTTGGACCCTATGTCCTTAAAGGTCTTTTCCAACCTAAATGCTTCTACAACTCTGTGGTTATCCTACTGGAAGCTTGTGTTTGCAGCTTGGCACATGTTTTGTGGATAGGAGATGTAGGATGTCAAGCTGGACAGCAGTGTTTATAGCCAAAAATGTTCTGCAGCTCATCAGCGAATGAAAAAATCAAGTCAGGAACCTCTTTTTCTGTCGAGGCATAAGAAATTTTCCATTCCCATCAGACATATTTCAAAGCAATTCTAATATAGAACAGGAAAAGAAATTTCCATCGTTGCACTCCGTAGTGGGGAAGGTGGGGAAAGATTAGAAGAATTCAGATTTTACCTCTCTCTGAAGAGGTTCCCTTTTTTTTTTTATACAATATATATATATAAAATATACACACACATAGATACATATATGTATATTTGTGTGTTTCCAGGAAAGAGTCTTTCACCCATCCAGAGCAACAAATGCCAACCTAAAAATCCGCCACTGGAGACTTTACCTGTCCCCCCAGAAACTGTAATTGCTTTCTTGGTATCACTAAAGAATGGAAACCCCGTAACCTACATTCCAAGCTGTCAAATCTTGCAGCATACTAATATACACAAAAACTAACATACCTCTTTTCTCTCCATACAACATACAATATTTTCACTAATTATAGAAAACAGAAGCATTTTAACTGACTTTTCATTTCTCAGACACATGCTGCTTTACTTTACAAAAATATTTTTTATCTGCAAAAAAGACATTAACTTCAGGAAAACAACCACAAGAGCAGGTTGGCAAATTTATATGATGGCATTCAGACAAGAACTGTATTAAAAATGGCATTTCTAGCAGCAAACCAAAAAAATGTTTAATATTACATTTTGTTTTCACAAATCCAGAGGAAACACAGCTGTACTGCCCTCCCATACAGCCAGACATTCTCCTGTCACTTGCATCACGTGAGTCAAAACACTTCACTGAAATTTACGGCAAAACAAAGCAGACCACTACCACTTATTTGGAGGCCTGGATAGACTAAAATTATTGCTTCACCAAGTTCATGCACACGAGGAGGGATTCAGGTGACGCAACTACATGCAGTCCATTTTCCAAACTAGTGGCCTGATGGCCTTAGAAGTCCACCACGCCTCCTTAAAGCTGAGGTTAAGTAGAGAGAAAAATAAGGTCAATGAAATGAATTTCTGGCAAAATGGAACAGAAGGTAAGGGCTTAGCTGGCTGCTGCCACTCATTGACCGGTCATTTCACCGGGATGACACAAGAGAACATTAGTTGGGTAGCATCGCAGGTGAGCTACGTTTTGTGAAGGTCTTTAAGTGCAACCTGGTGCCAGGGTAAGGAGCCTTCTCATTTCACCTTCGACTAATGGTTGCACACAGCCTAACTAGATGCACAAGCGATACTCACCCATTAGCATTTTAATAGCTCTTTATGGGTAAACACAACAAGCATTTAAATATGACAAACATTTAGGAAGCTGCCCTCTTGGCTACGTAAACTTTAATTCAGCAATATTAGCTGCATGGAATAAGAAAGAGGAGCTGCAGGTTTTTAGCTCAGCAAATGAGATGGGATCATTTGTCTTTATTCCTTTCTGGACACTAGCGATTTCTGTTTGACTTTTCCAGCTTTTCAGTAACAGTCCATCAAGGGCCTTAGCTCAGTGGTTCCACAAAACTGGCCTTTGGGTTGAAGGTCTGCACGAACTTCATGCATTCACCCCAGTGAGAAACCCTTTATATATCATCTTCTTCATGTGTTTGCTGCACAACCCATCCGTAAGGACCATCCAACCCCAGGACTTCCAGTAGGAAAGTCAATTCACTCCTGTATAGTTTATGAGACCTTGGCTTTCCTAAGTGTCTTTACATCCGGGAACCTGTCATACAAAAGGTTTGTTCTACAGAACCACTACATACCTACAGTAGAATTTCCCTGACTTGCCCAGCTCCACAGCAGTTGTTATCCTTACAACAGCCTCTACATTTGTCACACACCTTCCCCTGCAGACAACCCAAACTGGGTCACTATCCTCACAGTGAGTCATCCTGCCTAACTTTAGCATCAGATGCAGCTCGCTGTTCAGGAATCTACTCACCTTAGACCCTATAAATAGCCAGCAAAGGAAAAAAAGGCATCTCCAGACAGTGACTCAGAAAAAGACACCAACCTTGATGCTCCGAGTCCTTTTCCAGAGGAATTTCTCTGTGTCTGCTGAGTGCGTAAAATGAAAGCCAAGGGACAAGGGATGGGGTGGCTGTGTGTCAGAGCTGGGTGCTATGCAGGGTGCCTTAGTGAAAGCAAAACCTGATATCAATCTCCATTTAAACCCTTGAGAGCAGGCACAGACTATTTTCCTGTAAAACAAAGCTCAAAGCATCCATACCTAATAAATGTTCTCACACAGTCACATCTTCAAGGATCCATAATTCTGGCCAGATGCTGCCTGCGCTCTCACCACTGGTTACTCAGATCCCTCCACTGGAGGACGGGGGAGAAAAACCACTCTCTTCTCATGGAGGGCTATGAAAACAAATGCATTAATGGCTGTGAAATGTTCAGACAGACCACTGATTAGCATCAGGGAAAAACCCTGGAGAAAGCTCAGTCATTAGAGCAGGGTCTGGATAAGGATCAGGAATGAAGGCATGAAGGGACACCCTGGACAGCAAAAAGAAAGCAAAATGCTGAGTGGATGCTCCCCTGGTGAACCTTGTTTACTCTGTTCATCAAGCAGGACCTAAAGAGCGTTGCCAGCAACCAGTCTGGCTGAAGTCTCCGGTGTAACTTCTCCCTGGCAGACACCTGACGCAAAAAACTTCAGCCTTGACCAGCAAAGCCTGGCAAATTTCTAGCAAAATTAAATCAGAGTGCAATAATAGGAAGCATCATGCAAACTCGGTGATAGCTGATACTACCCACTCTGCTTACAACCCTGCCATCTCTCAAGATAAACCGCCAGCTTCAAACTGCCCACACAGAGATTCATTGAGGCGCCCGGAGGAACGAACCGCTTTGCTTTGTTCAGGGAAAAGTGTGAAATTTATCATATGCCTCTTTTTTTTTTTTTCTTCTTTTGCTTTTCCCCTTACTTCAGACTGACAAGTGCAAATTAGAATTTCACACCCAGCCTCAAGCAGGGAGCATAAAACTCTGATTTGGGAGATTTAGGTAGATTTCTCCAGGATTACACAGACGGCAGCTGTCCAAGTCAGTGCAACCAAACCTGCCCTGCTCTCCAGCAAAAACTTCTGGGTGCAAGTGTTTAACCATGATAAAATGCAGGTGTAGCACCAAGAGCATTATTGCACATTCGTATTTCTATGTTTGATAACAATAATAAATATTGATACTGTAAAGTACCCTCAGATCAGTCAAATTGGGGCCATAGACACTACAAAAACAGATGGCTGGTTCTCAATGTCAGTGCAGAAGGGCCACCAGAAGGTGTTTACATTTAAATGTATAAAACTTACTACATTAATAGTATTGAACAGAGATTTTTATTGGCCCGCTTCTATAAACAATAAAGGATTTGTTATTTTGGACCGTTTTTTAGATATATTACAGGTAGAAGTTTGCATTTGGCACCGCAGCATTTCTGATAGACAATTTTTGACTTTCCAATTATTTTAGTAAAAAAAGGTCATTTTGAAATCACTGGGGTCAATAACATTAATGTTTTCAACTTCCCCAACTTCTTTCTTATCCCCATGGCCAAACAAGCACAGCAGCACTGGAGGAGAAAACACATGTGGATGCTAGCAAGTGCCACTCGCTTCTGGACTTTTCATTACCTTGAATGGTGGAGCTCCATTTCTATAACGTTAAATTCCCACCAGTTCCTGCTGACATTCATGATTTAACTGGCAAGGGCTCCAGCAAACTGCTGAGCAATCCATTTAAAGGAATAGGTTGGATATATTAGCTAGGAATTTCCTGGCACCGGTGCCTGTGTTTTCGTTAGAATATACCGCAGCACACACATTCAATGATCTATTTTCCCTCTTTGCAGAGAGCAACATTCTCCCCATTTTTGGAGACAATTTAGCACCTGGAAAATAAAGGGGTGGGACCAGAGTCACCTCTCAGTCGTGCTGGTAGCTATTTAGTGTATTCTTAATGAAGTCAATGGTTTTGGAGAGTTTTGCAGCATCATGAGCATAGCTGAGAGAAGCTATGGACTCACTAACTCTTAAAAAAAACCCTTTGTATGACACAGACCTAGGAATAAAACACCTGCACTATTAAGGTTTTCATTGTTATGTTTGATTAATTCTGGGTTTTTTTTTAAAAAAATTCAAAGTCAGGGTATGCCTCCATTCCGACACCACGCTGCCACGACACTTCCGGACAAGTATTCCTTAAAGAAAACAACTACTCCCAATGTCAGGCCAGCGCTGCAGGACTAACAGCATCCTCTACAACTAAATATCGCTTTGGCCCAATTCTGAATCTATAAAAAACCAGCCCTGCTCACTCCGTGTGTTTTGATCACTGAGACTTATTTGGGAATACAAATGTATGAATAAGTCATTCCTCCTTCCAAACACTACCAAGCCACAGAAGAACATGAACTCTGCTCAAGGACACACATTTACTCAGCTGATGACTATGTTGCCAAGCTGCCTACCCATTTGCTTTATTTTTCTTCCTTAAGGGTGTGGAAATCTTTGTTCACTTCAAGGCATCCTTCTGGTTTATTGTCCTACATCACTCGCTCACCTTCTGGGTAATGATTAGCACTACAAGCAGCAGTAGGGGTCCTGGGATAAAGGAGCCTTATCCCAAGCAGAATTTGTCCTCCCACAGAATCAAGTTACACAACAACACAAGCGAGGCTGCATCATTTTCACTACAGGAGGTTACATTAGTATGATTTCTGTATTTACATAAAGATGAAGAAAAAAAAATAATCATGTGCAGGAACTAAAAAGTACATCTTGATTGATAGATGGCTGAGACAACCTGATAACAGCTTATGTGTCTAGAAAACACTGGCACATGGAAGGGAAGGAAACTTTTTTTAAGAAAAAAAGTGGGGGAGGGTTAGCTACAAAGGATAGATTGTAAAAAAATTATTAAACATAGACCCAAGAAAACATTTTCAAGCAGTGAGATCATTTAGACTACAATGTAGGCTCCAAGTGCAAATTGTTGGATTTCTTTCTCCGGAATTCTTTTAAGTAAGTCTGAACAATGCACAGGAGGGAGTGGTGGTCCAGGGCTCGGGGTGCACCAAAGTACCACAGAGATCGTCTCCACAGTAGACAGAGGATACTGATACTGCTATACAAGCAACCTCAAAGATCATTTGGCTTCTGAATCATAAAGGACAATAAACATCTCGCATTCTAATCCCATTTCTAAGGTTTTGCTTATACTGAAAGAATCATACATCAGATGGTACGCAGAGCGGTGTGAGGCAGAGAGACAGAGGCAAAGAGAGAGGAACCATTTGTAACCACCACAAAGTCTCCCTCCGCAGGGAATCCTGCATTTCTTGAGGCTACACAGAAATTATTACATACATTTCCTACCCATTTGGTCAGATGAAGCAACTATGCAGAATGGAAAGCAACAGCCTCTCAAGACAAGTAAAATTCGAGAATACCAACCGACAAGAAACAGATTGGAAATCCCAAGTCAAAACAGGACTTTTGTTTTAATCCAGCAAAGCATTATCAAACACTCAAAGCTAGAAGAAAAATACAGCCAAAACCAACTAATGGCAAGGAAAATACCTTCAACCAACAGTCTGACTGAATGTTTCTCCACACTTATAAGAGCAATGCTGGTATGTATGAGTCTGTCTGGTCAAGAACTTAGAGCCTTCGTGATAAATCATTTGCACCAAATTTTCAACCTAATTTTTAATTTTTTTTCTTTCAGCTAATTATTCATTACTTGGAAAATTCAAACTACATTTCACTCCTGCTCTGATAAGAATGCTTATAAAATCAAAATGAGTTCTGATTTTGGCCAAAAGGTATTGCATTTTTCCAGAGGGGGGAGAAAAAAAAAAAAACAAACTAGAAACAGAAAAATAGCAGATATACCTTTGTGGGTGGCCTCCTGCAAAACTGGCAAAAGACACCCACTGCTTTCCAGTTTCACTTCTATATTCAGGCATGTTTGCATAACTCTTGCATTTGGAAAGGATCTTTCATATTTCAGGGGAGGATGCTTCTAGTAACAAAGAAAAAAAAATCTTTACCCAATAACAAGTTCCTTTTGAATTCTTCATTTTTAGTTTAGCAAAGAAAGCTTCATCTTGTTCAATAACAATCCAAAAACCACCAAAACCTGATTCTTATCAAACACAATCCTAACAAAGCTCTTGAGAACAGTACATCCTTGAGACTAAGGTTTTGACAGTAGTTTCTTCATCCAGGTTTCCTCCTACTTCTGCTCTTTATCTTCCCAGAAATTTTGCCCAGGTGGAATTAGAGAACACTGGCTGCTTGTCTCACATTTCTGGATGTCCAGATGTCTGACCAAGCTACTGTTGTTTTGGACCACTCCACCGCGGAAGAGCACTGGTCATGAAGTAAACTCCACAAGTGCAGTAAATCTAGTGCAGCTGCAAGGTACTGGAACAAGTGAGCAACACGTGGACCCAGCACATTTGAGACATCCTTCAACGCTGTCTCACACGTGCAGAACATACTCTAAAGCTTCTTGAGCACAAGCAGTAAGCTGGACACAGCTGGTATGTACTGGGTTTACAGGAGGTGAACTGGTGGTGCAGGACATGCACACCAAGTCCCCCACGTCTTGCATATGAAGTCCCACACAATTTGGGACATTGAAGATTCGCTCTGGTCAAAGCACACACAGATCCTGCTCTGGAAAAATCACAGACAGAATGATGACACCCAGGGTCTAGCATATTTGCCCAAGTCCTACCACAATGTCTCAAAAAAATCAGGTGACACTGAAATGCTTTATGAAACATGATCATTTAGCCATAAGGATATATACTTCTTGCAAGATACAGCTAAATCAGCAAAGAACAACACTTCAGATTGGAAGGCAGATTGGAAGAATCGAGTTTTTTGACACTGCTTAATTAAGCTATGCTGCTTTTCGCACCAGGACTGCCAGCAGAAGGCAAAACATATTGCAAGCATACAGTTCTCTCTACAACCAGACACTAAATGGCACTCCTCCTTCACTTCCTCACTCTTGCTACGTGCCGTTCCACCTTGTCCTACCAACCGTCCTGGCAGGGAACCATCATGCACCAGAGCTGCTCTTCCCCAGGGATAAGGTGAGTTGTGCTGCTGTCCCCAACCAGGGTGGCCAGGAGCTAACAGAGCCCCTCGGCAGCGACAGGGCACGACATGTCTATACTCTAAGCAGGATGGTTTTCTCCTGGCAAAGGGCAAAAGCACCAAGCGGTGAAAGCACCTGCAGCAGTGGTGTGTGTCTTTAGACCCCTCTGCAAAGGGAGAGCAGATCCCAGCCCAGATGTGCACAGCAGCCCCCTCTTCCAGCCCAAGCTCGGCACTTCCAATGGAAGGAAATTCACCCACAGCTCTTGGCACCATTTCTGAAACATCCTGTTAATCACTTTGCGGGTTTCAAGAGCAAAAAGTGAAATGAAATGAAGTCCAAGGGCTTATCCTGACTTTGTCATTAAGGTAACTGCAAGGGGGAGAAACAAGAGCAGAGCAGCTAATGCTTACACAGAGGTCAGCGCAGGAGCTTCAAAGTGTGGTGGTGCCTTATTGATTCTCCCTTCAGATCCTGAAACCAGTAAAATTCCTTCCTTTAGATCCTTTCTATAAAGGTTGAAGACAGTAATTTCTCCTGGGTATCTGAAGAACTTGCAGTTTGTTTTGAAAAACTTCAGCTATTTACATTTATTATAAAGGAAGCAAGAAGGGTATTTGCAGGTGACAATGATTTCTGTCAGAATGGGCAGAGATCAATACTGCAAGAAACTTTTGGTGCTAAGAGCATGGGGAACTGTGTTTCAGTCCTTCTCAGCTATAACAGAACTGAAAGCTGCTTTGCTTGGATTTAATGGCTATTTTAAGGTTTGGGGAGCAAGGATTCCCTTTTGAGCCAAATTTGTCCATAAGTGAAAAAGTTCTCTTGTTAACACAATGATATCAAATTCTTACCACAATTTTACTACAAATAGGAAGAAAATAAGAGTAGTAAAGGCCTCGGGGAACAGGACATCTTGGTATACAGTGGTCAAAATATTGAGGCAGTGTGACTGGTTCCTTGAAAAAATGTGGATGAGAAGCCAAAAACATACCAGGATACCCAGGAAAGATGGAAGTCACCAAGACATCATCTGGACATCTAAAGTAGTCTTAGCTAATTGGCTAGAAGTGGTTCAGCTGGATGAGACAAAGAGAGGAGCTGGAAGAACAACCAGTAGCAACAGGGCTGAGGAGTAAGAATTTTAGACTTCTTACAGTTACACTATAGAAGTTCACATAGTTTTGTTGAACTGAAGAAACATACAAAAAACCAGCCCAACGCTAAGACCATCACTTATTGAAATCTGTTGACCAGCTTTCAGAAAATTTGAGCAGAGGGTTGACAAGAAGGTACTGCCACACGAACACAAAGCAGTGATTTTTGGAAAGTACTATGGGAAAGAAAGGCACTATGTATGTCCTGCAAATTGGATTAAAAATTAAGCATGAATGGAATAATGAGATTAAGCACAATGAAGTGTATGTCCCAAAAAGAGGGCTATACAAAGAAAATTCAGAAAATCATTTAATCAGAAAGCACCAGAAGGAATGAAGGTACGATTATTACTGACAAAGCTTAACAAAATTATATCCCAAGTCTGAATGCATCTGTAACCAAGGCTGGAGGAAGGCATACCTGACCAGGTGATAGGAAGAAAGGCTGCACTCATTAAAAAGGAGAAGGAGCAGCTTGCTCTGAAAGCCCAAGATGTATAACTTGGTGGCTTATGATCTGGAAGCTTCTTATCAGATTCATTAATGACGAATTGGTTGAATTAGTTGAAACTAATGATGTGTTTCTTGAGATGAGTAAGGGTATTCACAAAGCGTAAATGGGAGGGGAGGGAAATCATCTCACGGAGGCACAGCTGCCAAAGACTCTGCCTGAACGCTGAGCAAATTACCTGAATGCGTATGGCGTTGTCATAAGCCTGTGTGCTAAGCGATGAAAGCACATCTGTTGCAACTGTAATATCTGTAAAAAAAGCACATAAAAGTGTACAATCTGTGCATGGAATATAGCAGCAAAGCATTAAGAAAAATAATGTATTTTCCAAGGGGCTCTGATAATTTTTCATGAACAATGAAAGATGTTCCTGTCTCTCAACAGACATAAAAGAGGGGTCAGGGAGTGAGGAACCATGTCTGTGGTTTCATTGGGAACACGTAGGTCCATTCCATCACATCTACAGGTACACTCCATCATTAAGAATATATAAGTCATTCTCAATGCTTATCACAGCTTCTAGTTCCAGATGAGATTAACTTGAACACAATGAAACTAAAAGTAAATCATGAAACCCAGAAAGTACAAAATTAAGCAAAACAGAAGCAGTTTGCAATTAAGGCAAATTCAGCCACCCCGTTTCCCACAACCTTGCACCGGGTCTGCCCCAACTAAACTCACTGGGAACTTTTCCATTAAAATCAGTGTGAAGAGGATCAAGTGTATGGCTTGGCTGAACCTTATCCACTTGCCAACCAGTAATTTATTATTACAAAGCAGTTCCCAGAAAACACAATTCCTGTAAGGTCTGTGAGAATTAGCTATCACATAACATGCACTGCCTACGGGGATTTTGAAAGAGACACTGTAATTTATTTGAGGGGCGCACCGTTCCATCTCACATTGCAGAGACTCTGAGCTCTCCTTTGAAAACTTCAAAAAAATTGAAGAGAAATAATCTCAAGGAAGAAATGTGGCCTTTTAGCTAAGGGATTCTTTCTCCCCGAGCTTCTTGGAAATGCCCCCACCA
Source organism: Nycticryphes semicollaris (assembly GCA_013400055.1). Taxonomy (NCBI): domain Eukaryota; kingdom Metazoa; phylum Chordata; class Aves; order Charadriiformes; family Rostratulidae; genus Nycticryphes; species Nycticryphes semicollaris. The sequence continues at coordinate 367,330 of VXBJ01001151.1, read as the reverse complement.
TCACTTCAGAGACAATCAGGCTTTCCAGTTGTCTGACCCGAGACCCATAAGGATTGTAAATCCTACTAGCGCAATCAATCTTATCTCCTGCAAATCTTTGGAGCTTAGATGCACCAGCTTTCTTGCAAGGAACGCTCTACCCTTTGCCCATGCTTTCCACCAGGCTTTCAACAGCACGGAAGACCATTCAATTCTCTTCAGGACGTCTGATAAGAGGGTCCCAAACGGAACAGCTGGCAATCAGTTATTATGGAGCAGTAAACACCTCCACATAGATCTAAGGCTTAGCTAATTCAGGCCGTGTGCCCTTCCCACCTACATCCTACCATCACTGCCCACAGCCAGCGTAACAGCAGCAGGAAGGCAGCCAGGTGAGGCTCTCTTCAAGTCTGTTAGCACCTCTAATAAAAGCGTAATAGAGCTGCTACAACATTTTCACAGTCGGCCCACTTCTACTACACATCCAGCCACAAATACAAGCCAGATCCACAGGGAAAAAAAAAAACAAACCAACAAAAAAGCCCCACACAGCAGAAATTAACCCCTCTGTGCTGTCACTTGATGTTACTCGCTGTCAGCGGAGCCTTACACTTCCAAAACTTCCACTTAACTTTCAGCCCAGACCTTATTCCAATGCCCGTGTTTTCTCATCTGCATTTTGTTGTTATGCTCTTGTCCGTACCTCTTGCAGCAGGCTGATAGATTTTGCCAGTCTTCCAAAAAAATATTCTGCTTCAGTAATTTATGACCTGCAGGTCAATATTTGAAACGCTACAATGGGTTGCCATGGAAATGTCAATATCATCCGTTTCTCTGCACGCATGTAATTGGGATATCCAAGAAAAATACCTGGAAATTTAGAAATTATATTCAAATCATCTTATGTTGACTCAAAATCAGATTTTCCCCCTTTATTATATTTTACGCTGGAGACTGAGTAGCATTTTGGGCTGCCTAGGACATTTAACACCCCTAGCTAGAGCCCTTGGGCTGCCTTTTTCTAACCATTTCATAGTTTAACAAGTCTCCAGAGACTCTGCTTAAAGAAAAACAAAGCAAAAAATACCTCAGCTTGCAAGTGGAATATAAAGTTAAAATACATGATTTTCAGCCTGCTCTTTAATCAGGTTTCTTAACAGGGACTGGGAAAAGTCTGAGTTGATCTGGCTGGAAGAATGGCCAGCGAGCGTGTGAACAAGGATTCAAGCCCAGAATTAATCGATGGCTTTAGACAATACATCATTTTAAGCTCAGATCCCTGAAAGAACCGATTCCCCAATCCCCATAAAATCCATTTTTCAACATATTGGCAAAAAGTCTGCTTTAAAAGCCACTGGACAAATATATTCAAGCCCCAGATATCTAGGGTTTGGCATTCCCAGCTTCAACAGGAAGAAACGGGCGTGAAAGCACTGAGTCGCAGAGAAAATTTCTGTAAAATGGGGACTGAACCTCTGCCCTACTCCACAGGGAGAAAGAAATGAATGACTGTGGTATGTTCGTTACTATAAAGAACAGTGTCTGTCTAAAAATGGAAAACCCTAGAAAGAAAGCAACCCAGTAGGATGAATGAACTCTGAACACTATGATATAGTGAAGCTCAATTAGACAAACAGTATTGCTGCCCACTCAGCAACACAAAACACAGCTCAGAAACTGCAATTCTCAGTGCCTGTTAATTCCATATATGTTAATGGTCACTCAAGGGTCATTTCTCATGTCATTATTTAATTACTGCTGCTACCACTCATACCAGATGCTTTCCTAGGAAGTAGCCTGGGTTTGCTAACCTATGGAAGAATGACTTTTCCAAAATGCCACCACTTCCCACATCCAAAGACCCATTCAAAGCCCCACATCACTTTAAACCATGCAGTCAATTTGTTACAAAGAATGAAAGAGATCAGACAGAGAAAACAAAACAAGGGTTGATATTTCTTTAAGAGTTGGGAGGCGGGGGGAAAAATCCCTCCCCAGCCATGGGAAACTTTCTGTGCTGACTTCCCTGCTAAGTGTGTGAGGTGGTTTTTGATGGGAGGCACAGGGATGGGCGTTTCGGAGGCAGCTGCTTCAGGCATAAAGCATTTCTCAGTGTCTCTCACCATTCAGAGTCAGCAAGCACCTTCAACAACTGTTATATGCCTCCACATGTACAACAGGAAAAAAGATCTTGACAGGCAAACAGACACGGTCACAAAGCACACAGATACCTAACAAGATTATAAGTTTAAAAAATTCCCCACAGGTGGAACTTCATGGAAACCACTATTAGGCTTTTCAAGTTACTTTTAGGATTGAGTACGTTCAACTCATTCTTTGGATGAAAGAATCCTTCCTAAAATGTTCTGTAAATAATACCCCCATTTTTAAAAAGCTACTCCTGTTGAAGCAATGTTAAAATGTTAGAGTTACCAGAAGAAAACTCGTACCATCGTACCAAAAATTGACAGCCTGCAGTGGCCAAACCCTGCAAAATGGAGCAAAGCCCAGGGAAATGAATCTTGTTCCAAGGACAACTGTCTGAAGCCCAGCAGTGCTAAAGAAAGCAATCCTTAGCACGGCAAGGCTCCTGCAACATGACAGCCTCCAAGCGGGCCAGCAGCGGGGGACAGCCGGAGGCTGAGCCACCAAGGACCATTGCTCCCAACAACTCCTCGATGCTTAGTCCTTCGGGATTTTGGGCTGCCTTTCCTCGCACACCCATCAGGCAATATCGCAAAGGGCTGCTGAGAAACCTTCTCTGAAGAGCTACCTACCTGTGGAACTGTCAGCTCAGGAGTTGAAACAAAACCAATTTCTAACCCCCTCGCCATCCAGATTGTGATTAATAATTTTTCCCCTTGAAAGCACCACACATTGCTGGGCAGGCGAGTCATGCCAGATGGTCCGAGCACACACAGAGAGCTGGAACGAGTAAGTGACTGCACAAAAAAACCTCTCAGATAAAAGGAAGAGCAAAGATGCATACCAGGCTTTTAATCAAAGAACCCGCTGAAAAATAAAGTGCGTGGTGTTTAACCCATGAACAAGCACAGCAGTTCCAAGAGCTGTGCAACATCAGAGTGAAAGAGGAACCTCTTGGTCTGCAAGAGACCGTAGCCTTTGCCACGGGAATGGGGCAAGTGGACAAGGGAACTGGGTGCCACTGCCTGCAGGGGTCTCTTTGAAGACACGTAACCAGAAGAGGACACAAGCATTGAAGAAAACACTGCAATGACCCTGTTGCCTGCCTTGGCATTGTTTGACCACACAACCCCCTCCAGCTGGTGACAGCATCCCTTTCAGCAATGTGGCTCAGGCAGCAACAGCTGGCAGAGGGACGGCGTGGCCAGCAAAAGACTAGTGTGTCATTAGTACAGAGCTAGACTGGATTAAACTAATTACCAAGCTATGCCCTTGTTCTTATTATGACAGTAGAGTTTCAGCAATAAAGTGTCAGGATGCAGTTCTGTGCAGGCAGTGCTGCAGGTTCGAACTGGGCAAGGGCATCATGTCATGTCTGGGATGTGACAGCAAGTCACTGAGTCACAGAGTGGTTCCTGCTCACGAATGGGCCTTTACAGAAGCGCTTCAAATCCAGGAAGGCACCTCTGCATTAACCAAGTTATCGTTGTTTGGCTTAACATTGTTTGTCCAAGTCAGTCCTGCAGACACAATATTTTAAGTCTACTTGGCAATTATTAGGTAACAACTCCTGAGGTTTGTATTCAAATCATAGAACAGTTAAAGTTGGAAGGGACCTTAAAGATCACCGAGTTCCAACCCCCCTGCCATGGGCAGGGACACCTCCCACCAGAGCAGGTTGCTCAAAGCCCCATCCAACGTGGCCTTGAACCCCTCCAGGGATGGGGCAGCCACAGCTTCTCTGGGCAACCTGTTCCAGTGTCTCACCACCCTCAGAGTGAAGAATTTCTTTCAGGTGTCTAATTTAAATCTCCCCTCTTCTAATTTAAAGCCGTTACCCCTTGTCCTAGCACTACACTCCCTGACAAAACGTCCCCTCCAGCTCTCATTGAGCAAAGACAATTACATTAAGATATGGCTGATGGTTGGACTTGATGATCCCAAGGGTCTTTTCCAACCTGAATGATGATTCTATGAAATTTAAACTGTTACAAGCAACACACACGCGAGACATTGTGCCACACACAGTTAGGACAAAATATGTTGAAAATAATTATAAATCAATCATTTGTAACATCAGCATTTAGGAAAATCAGTTTGATGTCATAGTTTGCAGTAACACAGTTTTTGCTACTACCTTAAACTTATCCCACTGTATCAAAACAGTGTTTGTGCTTCACAGAAAAGCACAAGTTTTCAAGAAGAAATTAATTTACTACTGTGCCAAAGTGCTGATTCAAAGCAATTGAAATCAGAAATTTCACTGGCTTTTTCCTGGGTTGAGATCCTCTTACTTGTTGTAATTTCAAGAAAGCACAGGGGAAAGGAGACTTGCACTAGCCGAAATGAAAGCTAGCGCTGCTATTGCTTACTTTTCAAGTGAAAGTTATTTTTACCTAGAAAGTCCAGGCAGCCCCAAGCATTGCTTAGGGAATTCAAAACACAGAGAACACAAATATTTTCGCAAGAGTTACACAACAGCTACAGAAAGTTATTGCCCAATACAGGCTCTAGCTATAAACCACGGCTCTGTAGACCAATTCGTACCAACCAGCGGGTTACTACAGGTGTCCTCTGCAGCCTCCCACTGAGCACAACACATGCTTTGCTAAAACACATGCTTCCCTGCCCATCACTGCAACCTGCACACACCAGGGCAAGAATCAGGCCCAAAGAACTGCACTCCCCCCCCTCTCGCCCTGTCTACAAAAAGCAGGTGAAATGCTCTGTATCCTCTCCCTCTGGCCAGTTCACCCAGCAGGTATAGTGGTGAGCAGTACTGGTCTGCACTGCTGCGTCTCACGAAGTGAAGTTGGGCTGTGATTGCAACAGGGAGGGGAGCAGTACAAGCAGTCGTGGCGACACTGGGAGATGGGGTTTGGGCAGTGGGACTGGATGGGGCTTTGAGCAACCTGCTCTAGTGGGAGGTGTTCCTGGAACTTGATGGTCTTTAAGGTCCCTTCCAAATCTAACCATTCTATGGTTCAGCTCAGGCATTAGCTACCCAGGCTTTCCCTGCAAATATGTCCAATGATGACTGTCTACACAGCACCAGCTCTGAGGCACTGAAATACTCCCACTATAAGTGGTGTTGAGCTCATGAGCAACACCGCACTTGCTTGTAGAGACATGCTTGGTGTACAGTAGCCACTCTTAATTAAATTAGAAAGAGAAAGACCAAGCAATTTCTTTCTCATCCTTCAGCTGCATCTCACACAGCTATAGAGGCAGTGACCCTTCCTGTGCCTCTTCTGCAAGCACTGAGATACCAGCAGCACACAGCATTGCTTCGGTGGCCGGCCACCAAGGAGCAGATTTCACACAGCTGAGAACAGTCAGAACCAGCTGGAATACATTTTTAATCCTTTGACTGCTTCACAAGGCCTCATATGTGGCTCTTCTGTTTCTTCTGTTGCAAACAATGACAGAAATTTAGATGTTTGAGGGATATCCATCTCCCTTGCAACTCTGGGCTTGCCCATTGCTTTCATTTGATGATGCCTGGAGCTTTTAGCCTGATCAAACCACTTTATCATCATTATCATGGACAGCAGACAAAATTTATGCCATGTTTAGTCAGAAAACATTTTAAACAGAAGATGTTTATCGGCATTTTCTACTAGAGCTTATTTTAGTGACGCATACCAGATGCTATTTTGCGTATTGTTATTAAACACAGAGTTTGAATCCCATGGTACAAAACAGCAAACACTACATGCTACCCATATTTTTGAATTCTCAGTTCCAGAATCCATTTCCTAAACAGAGATATGGGGATATGGGTTACAGAACTCTTTCAGTTTGTCAGGACAGAATACTAAGGTCTTTCTGCGAACAAGTTTCTCCCCCTTTGTGCCGGGCAGAGACACCAGAACCCGCTGGATCACTGCCATCCTCTGTCTCTCTCAGCAGGTTGGACAACGCGAGCACAGCTTGTAAATAAACAAACCCCTATAGGATGACACTTTGGGGAAAAACTCACCAGTAGATGTGAAATTGCAGAAAGCGTGTGGGTGTGCACATGCATTTTCATAAGCAGAAACTCCTCGCACGCCTGTGGGCGGCTGCACACACTCACACATGCAAGCGCTCGCACGGGTTCTGAAGGCAGGGGCTGGCTTAGGAAGCCCTGCTCCACTGAACTCTGCTCTCACACCAGGCTCTTACCAGCAAGAAACAGCATCAGCTTTCAGGAAAAACAAGGTTTCTGTTACTCTTGTCCAAAAAGCAAATATTTTGCTCTCTCCTTCCTCCCAGGAGACTGAGAGGTTAAATTCATTAAGGATTGTGAGATCAATGGATATTTTAAGGGAGAATAAAAAACAAACCTTAATGAAATCTGTTGCAAAATGTTTTGTCTCTATAAACAAACAAGTGTTAACTAAATGTAAACATAAACAAACAAGTGATTAATCAAAGCTTAGTTTCACACACCCCTAGTGCTGAATTAATTGATAGAAAAATGTGAAAAAAATAGAGTGAGCACGTTCCCCATGCTTTCATCAGCGCTTCTCACTAAACTTTTGCAGGGTTAATTGTACACTAGCTGGAAACTATTGTTTTATAGACTAATATGAGCTTTATAATCATTTTGTTATCTTTAGCAACATTGGGTAATACTCAACTCCAGCTGTAAGCTGTTTGCAGCAATCACTTAGGAGAGCTTTATCACGGTCTTTGAATTTAATAGAGAGGCTAAAATGAACTCATCAGTTCATAATTAAATTAATTTTATTTTTACCTTTGCTAATGATACAAGCAAATCAGTGATATTTAAACGAACACAATTAATCAAGCTGTTTGCCTATAATTCACGCATATCTGAATGGAAGCAACCTGCTTCAATAACTTGCTTTGTAACCCTAACAGGTTCCAAAACAGGAACCCACCTCCATTTGAAATGAAAACCATTTAGCCCAAGGTACGTATCTGAATCCCACTTAAGTCAATTTGACTTAAATACCTGCTTAAAGTTAAGCAAGCACTTCAGCGTCTCCTCAAAGTCTATGCAAATCTCAAACTACATAATGAGAAAGGTGGGGGCAAATCCAGAAACTGAGCTTCTTAACGTAAAGCTACTACATGCCTGTATTCCCCGTCCAGCGGGAGTTTGAGGAAGGACTGCAGCTTTGTGGAAGGGGTGGGAGAGGGAGATGACAGCTCAGGGCCAGGACTCCAGCACGGAGTCAGCCCTAGGAGCAATTCTCAGCTCCATCCTCTTCCTGCTCCGTGGCGCTCTGCACCGCTCCCTGCTGCCCCAGCAATTTTACTTATCTACAAGAGGATTTCTGTTCCTGGCAAAAGAAAACGGTGTTTCAGTGACCACAGCATTAGACATCATGAAGAAATAATGACGAGAAACTATTTGATGCACGTTCAACTGTTCCGAAAGTGGTATTTAGTATCCAGGAAAAGGAGATGTTTCATTACAAGCAAAAATCATTTGAAGCTGCAATATACTTTCCAAAGTACTCCAGAATTCAAAAAAGCCCACTGTAAAAGTAGCCCACACAGCTTTCCTGTGGTCTCGGTACACACACGCATCACTACGCAACTCTAGTTACATGAGCACTTCCCTTCCCTCCACCTCCTGAAAAAACACAGCAAAATTACTAGCATTCCAAAAAAATTAAAAAAAAAAATATATTTTATCTTCATTATAACTCTGTTTCCAGGCAAAAAGAAGACTGACTGTCCCAGAAGCATGGGACAGGTTGACTTTTCTACCCGAGACCATTCTGTGCCACAGCTAAGGCCACCCGCTGGGGAGGTCTATGCTAGAAAATTCCATCAACTCTAGAAAAACGAGGCTATTCCTTGTGTTTCACACCAAGCATATGTAAGATCGTTGTTCACTAGCATTCACCTAATCATCCCAGATGATTTATTGCACTGTTCTAAAAATAGAAACCTTTAGATTCATTCTAAAGTTTCATATTAACATTGCCGTAAGAGTCTCATTTGCCTGTGCTAGCAAAGAACTGCTTCACCAGCTGTGCCTACAGCTGGGAAGGGTGACATCCCATGGCCAAACACCACTCTCTGGAGACCTGTTTTTTCATGAGTGCATAACCTTGCTTCTTATAAAAAATGTTGAATCGCAACTGAATTCTCAATCTTTCTCTTCCCAGAAAAGCCCCATGAATCTGCAACGTGAAATTCAGAGAAAAGCCAAGACAGGAGAAAGACAGATGTATTTATCATGCACAGATGATGTAGGAAGGAGACAAAAAATATTGTCATCAGTGCCTTACTGACTGCAAAATAAGGGAACAGTAATTAATCAGCAGGAGTACAGGCTGAGAGGAAATATTGATTGAATTGGGAGAAACTTCAGTTTCCTGAAGGAACTGTTCTCCTGCAAAGGTAACCAGGAAAGTTTCTGTAAATTAGAATGGCAACCAGCCAGCCTGCAGCCAATCTGAGTGTCATTTCAGGCAACCCAGAAAAATATACACCAGATGCACATTGGTTTCTAAAAAGTAATTTAAATACATTAGTAAATCAATGGCATCGACAGTTTGATGGGCTATAATGGAGGAGTCTTCCTCTGAAACGCCATCTTTAAAACCTGCAAAGCTCTGGCAACCGAGTTGTTACAACTTTATCATGTTTTTAACTTTTTCATCTTTTCTAACAGCTTCTAGCGTTTGACGATTTCAACTTAAATCAACATGGATTTCTCTCCTATTGAGGTGGTCCCCAACCCCTCGGGACTCCCAAACATCCGTGAGTGTGAAGAGGAAGAAAGGCTTTTGTCCTTCTGCACCATGGAGGGGCAGGAGATGCCAGTAACAGGACTGAGGAGCTCTGCTCTGACCAGGTCTGGGTATCCAGAAAGGAGCTGGTTGCCTTTAATCAAGTAGAAACAGCAATCTATTTCAGTCCTTTTACCTCACTGGGATGTGTTTGTGGCTGGGTCATGTCAGCCAANGTAATAGACATTAAAAAGCCATAAAGGACATTTTTCACCCCAAAAAGTGCATCACAGGGTCACACAAAACTATCGCTTCTTTCAGCACCGAGCTACCACCCCTCTAAAGGTCTGACCACAAGCAAAAACGAGTATTGCCTTGGGAAGGGGTCACGGGTCTCCAGCAGAGGCCGTGAGCCTGGCCATCCCATTAGCCCACAGTATATTCATGGTGGGACTTAGGTCAGATTGGGTTTTGTCCATTTCAAGGGATTTAATTAGCAGCTGAAAGAAATAACAACCTGCCCAGTTTAAGCACATTTGGAGAGGTACCTTGCTGTCTTCCTTGGTAATAAACTGTTCTCAGCTAAAGTCATCTTTCATCTGCCCAGTAAATAAAGCTGTCAACTAAAGGTGGGTTTCTGGTTTTCATCAGTCAAGCAATACAATAAGACTCAGAGCAGCGTACTTGGACAATGATTTTGAGAGGGAAGGCAAATCTTAAGGAAGTTTTAGCATAATTATTTCCTCTCATTTGACCAACATAACAGACACGGTAATTTAGCTGGGGAAATGTGATATAAAGCTTACAAGCCTAATAATCAGGTTGTCTTTAGAGACAAAGATCAAGCTGGTTTTCCAGACCTCACTATACCCATTTATTAAATACCTCCCATCTCTTCACTTAAGATCTAAGGAAGATTTAAGCAAAAATCCATCAGTTTTAACAAAAAAACCCCAGCCTCCTCTAGCTCGTCTATTTAATTCTAACTCTATCATGTAGGAAGTTTTACTGCTGTCAAGCAATATTTCTCATCTTTTTAAGAAGGAATTCAACTGGAAATATTAAAGTATTTTCAACATGCTACTTATTTTTATCTAGAGGAAGATAAATTATTATATGCATGCAAGTAGTAAAAGCGGTTGCCAGAAAAAATAGGGTTTATTCCCACCGTACCTGCAATACATCAACTACTGCATGAAAATATTTCTCTTTCCAAAACAATTAGCCTAATTTGCAGTGAGCTCACGCAGACTTTCACCCTGCTGAAGATTATTACTTACCTAAAATATGACATTCACATTTTTCCAATACATTAAGAAATAGTATTGTTTGAGAGGGGAAAACCAGGTAGAAATACCCTTTATTCTGCGATTCTCGCAAACGCCACATAATCCTACCCCAGTCAAAACACACTGATTCAGGCTGCCAAAGTAAGTATTTACTTCTCCCAATATTCTGATAGCATTTTACGTAAATGCAAAAGCAAACCTGGTACAGCCTGAAATCAGACGTTGGCTGTGCCACTCGTTTCACGCCCATCCTCTCCCAGCACATTCCACTACATAAAACCCAGCACGTCAGCAGAGCCTTCATGAAAGAAGATGCACACCTTGATCTCTTCAGGGCTTAGGGGGTTGTGGGTTTTGTTTGTTCGTAATTTTTTTAAACAGATGGAATAAAAATCTCAATTTTCCTTACTATTATGTAAAGTTAGATAACAACATATGGAAAATGCTAGAAAAGCCCTGCTGACAGGTCCACCTCACCATACCCATCAGCACAATCAAGAATTTACTCCCACAGTTGGGAAAACATATCTTTTTTTTTTTTTTCTGTTATGCATGAATCCACCCTCACAACTAGTTGATGGATCTTCCATTAGTCCCCAGTGCTGTTTCAGGGAAGTTCAGCTGCCCATCGGCTTCAGAGACCTCTCCCCTGCTGTCCTGCAGCTCCACGTTGCAGGTCTCTGCCTGGGAAGCTATGGGGACATGTATGTTCAGATCTCCAATAAACCACGATCCAGAACAACTACATTTAGGAGGTTATGTCCCCATATAGATTTACTAACAGAATAACTAAAGCTACAGAACATTTTCCCTCAAAGGCTCAAATAAATGACTAAAGAAGACCACCTGCTCAGACAGCATGTTGGGAATGAAGAGCTCCTCGGTTCTGTATGGAGAGAGAAGACACAAAGAGACCCCCCCGCAGCACCACACAGCCCTGTGCCCTGCATCACAGAAGGCCCTCTGCACCCTGCTGGGATCTTCTGCTCCACAGACCCAGCCCTACTTCTGCAAGCGGGAGTCTGGAGAGGCTTCCCTAAGGGCAGCATCCAAACAGACCCGTCGGCTGTGAAGTAAATCCCAAAGCTCTTGCACCGTTCAAGGTCTCACATAATCAGGGCCCAGCACAAGCCCCGAGTCCTTGAAATGACAACTGACCCAACCCAACTCCAAGTTCTTGAAGATTTCAATTCCTCCACCTCCTGTTCCACTGGGGAGAGAACAGCTTGTTCTATTTCTTGTGAAAACAGTGCCAAAGATAGGAATATTTATAAGGAATTCATATCTATCTATCCAAACCCAAACATTCAAAAAACATGACTCACAATCCCCTCCCAAATCATGGGATTAAATTAACATATCACAGGATTTTGAAAGATGTTGTCTTAAAAACTATGGAATACTGTATACTTTGTGTTACTCATTACTTTAAGATATTTAGACGGTCAGAAACTACAAAGTTTTTATCAACAGTTAAAATAGCCAGAAGCTCACCTTAGGGGAGAGAGGGGGGGGGGAAATAATCACATATTCATAAGATTCCTGGAGGCTGGACCTTTAAAAATAGTCCAAGTGTTACAATTCATCACATGTAAATTTATGGGATTTGGCAACAATGCAGTTGTCTCCAGGGATGGTGGAAGAGGGGGAGTGCTCTTGGTTAACCTCTNTTTACGTAAATGCAAAAGCAAACCTGGTACAGCCTGAAATCAGACGTTGGCTGTGCCACTCGTTTCACGCCCATCCTCTCCCAGCACATTCCACTACATAAAACCCAGCACGTCAGCAGAGCCTTCATGAAAGAAGATGCACACCTTGATCTCTTCAGGGCTTAGGGGGTTGTGGGTTTTGTTTGTTCGTAATTTTTTTAAACAGATGGAATAAAAATCTCAATTTTCCTTACTATTATGTAAAGTTAGATAACAACATATGGAAAATGCTAGAAAAGCCCTGCTGACAGGTCCACCTCACCATACCCATCAGCACAATCAAGAATTTACTCCCACAGTTGGGAAAACATATCTTTTTTTTTTTTTTCTGTTATGCATGAATCCACCCTCACAACTAGTTGATGGATCTTCCATTAGTCCCCAGTGCTGTTTCAGGGAAGTTCAACTGCCCATCGGCTTCAGAGACCTCTCCCCTGCTGTCCTGCAGCTCCATGTTGCAGGTCTCTGCCTGGGAAGCTATGGGGACATGTATGTTCAGATCTCCAATAAACCACGATCCAGAACAACTACATTTAGGAGGTTATGTCCCCATATAGATTTACTAACAGAATAACTAAAGCTACAGAACATTTTCCCTCAAAGGCTCAAATAAATGACTAAAGAAGACCACCTGCTCAGACAGCATGTTGGGAATGAAGAGCTCCTCGGTTCTGTATGGAGAGAGAAGACACAAAGAGACCCCCCCGCAGCACCACACAGCCCTGTGCCCTGCATCACAGAAGGCCCTCTGCACCCTGCTGGGATCTTCTGCTCCACAGACCCAGCCCTACTTCTGCAAGCGGGAGTCTGGAGAGGCTTCCCTAAGGGCAGCATCCAAACAGACCCGTCGGCTGTGAAGTAAATCCCAAAGCTCTTGCACCGTTCAAGGTCTCACATAATCAGGGCCCAGCACAAGCCCCGAGTCCTTGAAATGACAACTGACCCAACCCAACTCCAAGTTCTTGAAGATTTCAATTCCTCCACCTCCTGTTCCACTGGGGAGAGAACAGCTTGTTCTATTTCTTGTGAAAACAGTGCCAAAGATAGGAATATTTATAAGGAATTCATATCTATCTATCCAAACCCAAACATTCAAAAAACATGACTCACAATCCCCTCCCAAATCATGGGATTAAATTAACATATCACAGGATTTTGAAAGATGTTGTCTTAAAAACTATGGAATACTGTATACTTTGTGTTACTCATTACTTTAGGATATTTACACGGTCAGAAACTACAAAGTTTTTATCAACAGTTAAAATAGCCAGAAGCTCACCTTAGGGGAGAGAGGGGGGGGGGAAATAATCACATATTCATAAGATTCCTGGAGGCTGGACCTTTAAAAATAGTCCAAGTGTTACAATTCATCACATGTAAATTTATGGGATTTGGCAACAATGCAGTTGTCTCCAGGGATGGTGGAAGAGGGGGAGTGCTCTTGGTTAACCTCTTCCTTTTTTTTTTTTTTTTTTTTTTAATATAGC
>VXBJ01001151.1:336523-354014 GCA_013400055.1 Nycticryphes semicollaris | reverse complement strand
TTTTTAATAGATACAGCATGCTGAAAGTGTCCTAAGTATTTCCTAAATAAACCCATTGATTAATTTAGAGCACTATGGAAACACACAGCACAGAGAGCTTATCAACGCCCAGTCACTAAATATTTTGACGTTTGTTAACCAAAATTAAATGCATTCTGGAAAGAGACAAACTGGAAAACAAAATTACAAATTTTGAAAGCTTGTCCTTTCCACGCCTGTTGCCTAGAGCAAATCAGTGGGAAGCCAGGTTTAATAAAAAGTAGATGAGAACAGACCAGTTTTGTAGTGGACGTTGCTAAAGGCAAAGAGAATTTAATGGAAAAAAAACCAAACCTGTATAGTATTTGGGGACGGGGAGGGGTGGGGGTGTGTGTGTTCCAAAATAAAAAGTGATCTTTAATTAATTTTACAAATTCAAAGATGGCGGATAGAAGGGAAGATTACTAGTCTTAGCATTTATTTTTTTTTCCTTATTTTACAATATGAAATACAAAAAAATCACAACAATTCCTACCTATCACCAACACCTGCTGTTCTGGACACAGTCAGTGCCACGTCTCAGCCTGGCCTGCATGAGTTCAGCCTCTCTTTTGCTTTTTAATCCCACAGCCTTGGCTGATGGCTGTTATTACTTTGTGCCTTTGTACCAGAGCCTACAAACTTCAATCCTTACCCAAGCGCACAGCACAAGCGAGGTGACACAGAGGCAGATGTCTGGGGGCATCCCACACCACACGGAGCTTTGGCTGCTGGTCACGGCGGGCAGCCCACAAGCATCCCCATCATCACTCCAGGAGAAGCTCCACAGCACGATGCTGCCTTTTGGAGCAGTGGTTTCAGATACCACTGTCAGAGCCTTCCACTAGCAGGTACCGCATGCCAATAACTGGAGCTGATCTACAATTTATGCTTTCCTGTGTACCAGACTCCTACTCCTGAGGAATATTTACCATCCAAAAACAAAAATACTGCCATAAGGTGTGAATAAAATCAAGTCTCTTTTGTTTAAGAAGCAGCACAGTGACTGGCTGATATTTTCCAACACTGCAATAATTTTATAAACATCTACTAACAGAACAACTTCCATCCTATGACGCTGGGATTGTGGCACTCAGACTCCTGCATCCCCCAGCTCTGCTCCAGACCAAGTACAAGGGCAACCAGACAACACAGCACTGCATCAGTCACAAAACTCATGGGGCATTTTGATAACCAAAGTGGAAAAAGGAGTTAGTTGCATGCTATTGCTTGCTTCCTTTTTTCTCCCAGTTCCAACATGAACACTGAGAAATTTGTATCGTTCATTTGATCCTAATTTCAGTGCCCCACCTCTGTGACTACCAGTTTCTCCCAGTTGTTTATGGGCATCATTATATACATCAGTGATGGTAGAGTTTTCACAACAGATACCAGATTCTTTGTCTTTTGAAAATGCTGAAGGGTGCCTAGTAGAGGGATAAGGATCATTGCAAAGATTTCTACAAAAGACAACCTAACACCCTATTTTATACTTAAAAACATATTTTACTGCAGTAAGATAATATTAGGGTATTTGTTGCAAATAATTCTGCAGCTCAGTACACACATTTGGAACAAAAATGTAGCTATTTTGTTGTTTCCACTCAAATGACCCAGTTAGTCTCAGTGTTAACATCAGCTGTCAAAACATCCACTTACCAGATTTGCATCCCTTATTTATTCAGAAAAAAAAGGTGCAACATCCAAGCATTTACCAGAGAAAGAGAAAATACTACATAGAATAAGTGTTTATGTTTAGTTCTTGTTATTCCATCACTGTCTATCACATCCTTAGTAGGTGAAATTCCACACTTTGAAACACATAAATAAATCAAGAAAGTTTGTGTTCATAACTGAAGATACCATTCTTTCCCTGTTAAAATTAAATACAGCCCAGTGAAGACACCCTGAGCAAGAAGGCTGTGTAGCGTGTTGGTCTTGGTGCAGCCTTCCAACATGGCCTTTCCAATACCAGTGCTGGTACCTGTCCCTGCTGCTCCATCCACCATCCCTCCTCTGACACGGGGACGCAGTGGGACACACAACTTTATGCTGGCTGTCTCCAGAGCCAAAGCAACTCTTTAAAGCATGCACGGTTCCACCATCCTGGAGATGTTTTTGGCTGCTGCAATGCTTGCTTACCCCAGGTAAAGAGTTCAACTCCCTCCCTACCTTTTCATTCAGTGTGAGAGAAGAACACAGTTCTGTTTTCAAGGATTAAAAAAAAAAAAGCCAGAAATAGCAGATCACATTGGCTGCATGCCTTCAGCTACACTTTATACATCAGCTGGCATTAACATCTCTGCCTTACCTTTATACAGGGTATCCGCACTCTCAGTAGGAAGCTGCTTCTTGGCAGCTGCTCTGCGATAAACCACGTGCGTTCTGCCTCCTCCCTCCTCCTCCTCCTGGGCCCCCTTCTGCAGAGGTTCAATGAAGAACTCGTCCTTGTCCGTGCGAATCATGCCAGCCTGCAGCGACAGGGCAGAGATCGAACATTTCGCGTTACTGCACATACAGCAGACCTTGTGAGTAAACAGTTACAATATGCTTAAGCACACTTTAGTGCTCTCTAGAGAGCAATTAGGACGCAGAGAGGAAACCAGGTGAATTCTTTATTAGAGCAAAACGAAGCATCATTTCCCCAGCTTGACAAGAAAGGACAAAAGGTACAACCCTGAACCAAAAGGACTTCTCCTCAAACCACAGGAGCAAAGTACAGGTCTAAGAATCTGTCTAGGAAATACATTTTCCATTAGAAACCAGCTACAATGAACGTTACTACAACCTTAGCTATCTCTCAGCCCCAGACCTCTCCAGTGTTTACTATCACTGCTAAATAAAGGACCAGTTCAGCACCCTGAGCTGGACCCAATGTGCAGTTCAACAGTCAAAAAAATGTGGAGTCATCATCCCTTCTGTTCAGAAGCGGGATGGAAAAGTACTACATCTGATTTGCAGGCAACACAGCTTTGTTATTATTTTCCCCTTGACACAAAGGGTATAACTGACAAAATACTCTTTTGAGAGTTAGCCACAACTGGTTTAGAAAAGGTGTCAGTACTGCATTGCTAAGAGATTAAAACTTACTCAGACTGGACCAGATCCCTTGGTATGAAAACAAGCGACATTTGCACTTCTACAGAGCACCTCAAAGGAACATCCCGCAAGTGATTACCACTGTGTTCAGGGGAAACCTTCATAAAGATTGAAAACTTTTTCTTTTAAAGTCTTTTCATCATTTTCATGCAGGTGAAACAGCTTAGGCACCTGGATTGCCTGCACGGGTCTCCTCTTGCAGTCCTGCCCTACTGCAGAAGGTCACAGCAGCCAGTCGCTGGCTCACAGAAGTAGTTGGCTTGAATCATTTCTTTTGCATATGTTTGCACATCTGTGTTTGAGAATTTAAACTAATGAATTCTTAGCTTGTAAACCAAAAGTCTTACTATTAAAGTAAAAGAAATTGCTTAGATGATTATTGAGATAAGGCCCAGATCTCATCTTTAGAAGCTCCTTCATCATACTCTTACCACTCTGCCCACTGATGACCCCAAAGTCACTGGGATTTCAGATTGATCGCAGGAGAACATTTTGACACTGTGACACTCTTCATCCTGCTCTCTGAACTTCTGGGAGCCTAAATCCTCTGCTGGGCAAAGCCCAACCTGAAGTTTACAGGAGAACCAGTTTGCCTCCTTTAAACCCAATATCCTCACTTGAAACAAGTACCATCTAAACACTCCTATCATATCCCAGCACTAACGTTCTCATACAACACATATTTTTCTTCCACAAGCAGCAAACTATATTCCTACTGCTATAAATACAGTATGTTCTTTGGTTCCCTCCTTGGAAAAATGTCAGGTTCATTTGTCATGTCTTAACTTACATTAGGCAAGATTTCCAGTCCCAGATTTCATATATATATATATATATGTATATATAATGTATACAAAAACAGATTGAAGAGGAAGGATTAAAGAAGCAAAATTATATCGAAGCAATTTAAACTGATGCCATCCTGCCTGTATAGAGGAAACTGAATTTGAAATCCTGTCCTGTTTCTTCTTATCTAATTTAGATTCTACATCAGACACAAAAAAGGTGAGACAGGCTCAGCAGCTCAAGGAAGCCAAGACAACCAAGAAAATCAGTGCTGAACCCAGAGAGACAGCAACTGATCTTTCACTGTAAAAAGGAATATATGAAAAATTCAGAATCTATGTTATTCTCTGTTTAATGTATATTTTAATTGTATACACACACACTTCTTCTGGATATTAAATATTGTATCCAGAAATTGTAAAGTCTTTTTATAAGGACTGCACAATTAAAGATGAAGAAGGAACAAGGGTTTGCATGGAATACGATGCACACACCATACATACGCCCAGGAGAAACACAAAGAGGCATGACCGTGGTGGGAAAAAAAAGGTGATTTTGCTTTTTGCAACTAAGCTGAATGGTGGCATGCGTGTTCGTATGTATTTTTAGTTTTATGAAACCTACTGCAAGGTTTATTAAACCTAAACTCTTTATTAAACCTAAGCTATTTATTAAACCTAAGACTAAGCAGCTAGTGCCAGATCTTAGTTTAAAATACAGACTGTACCTCAGGATCCTGGGGAAAACACTGGATGCACTAGTGGGTACTGATGGGAGTTCAGAGGAATTAACAGGTAGGCAACATTTACAGTCAGCAGTTGAAGTGATTAGACAGCAGAACAACTTATATAGGTGAACTTTAGCTTCCAGGGCACGGTGGCTTTTTGGAAAAAAAAAACCCAAAAACCATCTGTTCAGAGTGAAGACTCCCCCCTGGGAAGGTGAAGGCAATCCCCTGGGACACACTGTAAGATTAAACCAAAGAGATATTTGAGTGCTGGTTCCCAGGACATAAAACCAGTGGTCAAACACTGACGTTTCCTGCAGGTCCTTGAGCCTGGTGCTGGCTCTTTTGCAGGCAGGAGGATTCATGGGGCACTGACTACAGCAGGGCATCCATCAGGGCTCGCTCTTCACACTTCGCTTCGCAGGCAGACATGACACCACTCTGTACATCCTCGTGGCAGTATCCTCCCTAATCCTCTTGGAGTGTAGAAAGGAAGGAATTTTACCTTCAAACACAGATGAACATTTTTTTTTTTTACATTTTAATCTTGGACTAAAATAAGTTGGTCTCTTACGCTGGAATTTCTCTTCTTCTTTAGTCTTGAGAAGCACGTCAATTATTTTTGGTCAGAAGTATTAGGAATGAATTAGTGTGTGTTCAAATAGTAAAAGCATTATATATTTTTATGTATTGTATATCCTACACAGTCTTCGAATCGGCCAACGTATTCTCATGAAATAAAATAAGGCTGTTTAAGACTTTAAGAAGAAAATTCATTTAGACTGCAAACCAAAGTTCTACAGCAACCCACAGTTCAACCCAGCCGCCTAATAATATACCCATAGTTATAAATGATTCATTAAGAAATACGTGGGGCTCCTGAATGTCTCCACCACACATTTCCTTGCTGCTTTGAGCAAGACATTTAACCTCTTTACTTTCATTTCTCCACCTCTGAACCAGCATAACATCAGCTTTGCAGGATAATTACAACGGCTGATTTGTTTTGGGGGTTTTTTTTGCCAAGTGCTTTGAACACGAAAAGCTCAAGATGAATTACCTAACACATTTGTTGTTTTTTTTTTTCTGATAGTACTCAAAACACCCTCAAAAAGCCACCATGAAAGTGGGATTGCTTTTAGTCATCAACCAAACACTAGTGTTGAGCACAGTCAAGCAAAAACTGCTCTGGCAGCACGGGATTGCCCATGCCCTTCACCTATCAGTCCTGTTCCCATCCATGGATGCCAGCACCCTTGTGCAAGCTCGGCACACCACAACAAGTGTCACACAACCAACTGAGTTTATAAGGACAGAGAGCATTAAGTTGCTGCAATTTCCTGGCGAATGCCTTTGGATGACTAAAATAGAAACACTGTATTGTTTGAGCAAATCTGTGCATTTCCTTCAACAAAGCTTAGACTAAAAGGACTTCAGAAAATTCTTGGGTCATCATTTCAGAGGACATGAAAGAAGAATTGAGGCTTATTAAATTATCAGTTTTGCCAAGTTCTGAACAGAAGAACTGCAGCTGCTTTTGGCTCGCAAGAGTGTTTTTTCTATCCTACACTGCTTGCGGCCTGTCCTGGGACTGCTGGATGTCCAGGAGTTACAGATGAGCAGTGACTCCCCTGAGTGACCACCATCCTGCAGTCACACACGTGCTGTGCAACTCAGAACTAGGTGTGGGACAGAGCATCTGCCATGAAAAGGATTTCCAGTTCCAGAAAAAAAAAAAAGAAAAAAAAAAAAGGCAAGATAACTGTTATCTCTTTCTCTCCTCTTCTGGGATTTTTACCTTGAAAGTGAAGTGAATACAGGAATATTGCTAAACAACAATGGCAGCAGCGACCATGCCCTGTGACTAATAGAAACAAATGAATTGAAAAGGTGTTTGCCTTTGGAACGCACCAAACTGTAGCAAAGAGCCTATAATATCCCACTATTTTCCAACGAGGGACATCCTCAGGCTTTCCTTCCAAGGGTTTTTAGATCCCAGCTGCAAATTACTCAAGTCAAGCACTGCTTAGCACTCATTAATATGCATTAAAGAATAGAGTAGAAAACACTTAATCAAAAGGAAATTGCAGTTCAGAGAATCAAAACCTCTGCTGAGGTTAGCAAGGCGGTTATTTAGAAGTGAAAGCTACACTGGAAAAAATTCTCAAGGAAGGCAGAGAGTGACTGTCCTGTCTGATTAAGACAAGAAGTACATCTATAAGCCACAAATGAGGCCATTACAACATACACAGTTGGTGTTTAGAGCTCCACTAATCTCCTTCGGGGGTATCGAGGCTCCTGCACATTCCTGAAGATCTGCTTCCAAGGCTTGCAAGGACTATCAGCAATGGCAGTGGCCACATGGACCCTTCTCTGTCACTCAAGCTTTACAAGGCAAATCCACTCTGCTACCAAGTCTACTATCTCTACCTGGGGCTTTCTGCCCAAGGATGGGACGCCAGAGCCATCCCACGATGGAGACCTCCTCTCTAGCCCAGGGGACATGCCAACGGTTTGTCACCACACAGCTCGGCTGAAACGCAGGTCTCTTCCTCAGTCTCTTCAACATCTCCAACTCCTCTTGCATTTCTAAAGGCGTTCTTTAAAAGTCTAATTTGACAGAAAAACTGCCAGACATATTTAGATCTACAGAAACCTCCAGGTTTTAGAGCGTTAGCTCCTGTGGATAATTAAATGTCTCGCTGGCTCTGCATTTGGTGAGCGACTTAATTGTCTCCTCATTCCCATTCCCATCACAGCTCCCTGTTCTAGGCTGTAATGAAGTAACCCATCTTGCTGCTGCTTCAGGACTCCAGAGCCTCAGCCCATCCTGTAACCGCAAGTTTAATTAATGTTCATTTTCTTCCTCATTAGTACAGCTTTACAAAGTTTCTTATTGCCATAGAAAGGCAAATTTATTTCCCAGTCTCCAAGCACATGATACAGAAAGGAAGCTAAAATTAAATGTGCAATTAATATAAAAAAATATATCTGTCTTAGTTAATTAAATCAGTAAACTACAAAAACAGAGTGTTTCAGAAACTCTTGGAAACAGTATTGCTGTAAATAGAGAGCACTAATTTTTTGGAGTGTTTGATTCTGAAAAAGGTAACCAGCCACACAATGTACTGGGGCACGAACAAGTCCTAAACACAGTCCTGAATTTCAGGTGATTTTCTTAAGACCAAAAGGAGCTTTAAACTACCTGGTATTTAACCCCAGTGCCTGGGCTTGGGAGCCTGCACTCCCTGTGACATCAGTGAAGCCTCCAGAGGGGAATTTGCAATATGGGATTCTCCCAACAATCAATTTGCAGAGAAACAGAGAGAGAAGATTTACATTCCACTGAATTGTTGCCAAAAAATACTCTGTAGGTAACTTGAAAGAGAAAATATTTATATTTGTAGGACAGCATATTGGGCAAGGTCTTATTCTATTTTTATATCAATGTGCTTGTACTTTAAATACATGACTGCTATACATTGGACCAAAACCAGCACTAGTACAGCACTTTCAGCAGTGAATTTGAAAGCAAATTCCAATAGTTGTTTATATTTATGATCCTTCTCTAGGTCTTAGAACCACAGGAACATGCTTTTTTCCAAGCAGCCACAAATGTGTCCTCCCAACACTGAAAAGTACGAAAATATTACTTCTTCAAAGTACATTAGAATGGACCTATTGCTCCAGGAGCTCCAATGACTGGAGCGAGATTTCCAAGGAAGTAAGGACATAACAGACCTTCCAAACCCACCCCCGCCCACAAGGGATCTATTTCTCAGCATTTTCAGTTCTGCAATGTATTCATTCCCAATCATACAGTATATTAATGCAGGAGCAGACACACTTGGTGGTTTATTTCCATTTAGCATCATTCATACAGGTAACAATGCAAAAAAAAAAAAAAAGGCTTCTTATGTTGTATTTGCATTCAATCCATTGAGAACATGCCTCAAAGTAGAAGGAAGAATTGTGCAGTGCTGCAAATTCATCTTTCTTTACAGTGAATGGAGGTACTGAAGGAATTGTAGCAAACATTTGGAACACGCTGCCACTTACTATGCTATATATGATGCTGCTGCCCTAAAGCTACACTGATTTATTCAGTCTCAGGCTGGATGGGGAAGGGCAGGAAAGGAAAGTTTTTAACTAAGCATATCTATTTTTATTACTGTTAAAGTAGTACTTTTATCAGGTGTTTTTTTTTAACATCAGTTTGCAATTAATTATCATTATTTTCACATAGCCTCCAAAAATTAAGGGGGATAAATAATTATTTATACACACAGGGATTACACAGACAGACTGACCTGAGCCTGCTCAGCAGAGCCTGCTGGGTAACCCTGTGAAAGCTGCATGTGACTTAGGACCCCTATTTATCCTCTACAGAATGGGGATAAAGTTGTGTTTTAATGCACTTTGAGACCGACTAATGAGAAGCACCATACAAGAGCTACTCGTGCCCAGAGTGCTTTCATGATAGGCTGCTCTCGTGCAGTCCTTGTAGCTCAAGGGAGGACGGGTATCCATCCATTCATACAGCTATACTCTTCCACTGCTACCAAAAATAAAGCTTTGTCCCTGGAGCCCAGCTTAGTCACTCCACAGTTGCAGGTATGATTAATAATAGCAGTAGGACAAAACTGCAGCCCATGTAACCTGAAGCTAAGAGAACTGCATTGGTTTATAGCAGATGAGAATCCATACCTAAACCTTGCACCTGTACAGTATCGGTATAATTCATTTTAGAAGCTCAGAAGGGTTTTCTGTGGTTTTTAAGAGACACAATAGCAAGACAGACCATGTCTCATTCTCACTGAGCCATCAAGAAAACAGACACAATTGAAGTGATTTCACAAAGTAAAACCCACGGTGCTTGGCTTTTACCAGTGGACAACATTAAAAACGTTGCTTACAACTTCTCTGCCTTTACAAGGAAATTACCAGATTCTCACCTCTGTCACTCCGTGCCTGCCCGGGGCCAAGAGCAGCGCAGGAGACCAGGGCCAGGACCCTGAGTGTCACTTGCCTTCAGTAAATCTCCTGCCTCTGTCCCCCACAACCTGCTCCATCCTGGCAGCCGCTCACCTCTGAATCCTGGTAGATTACAAGAGGTAAATTTCATTTTCAAAATGTTTTGGTAATACACAAAAACATGGCTTTCTGCAAACTAAGTATCTGCAGAAAATACAGAGTACAGCCTGCAGAAGTGTAACAGAGACTTGTAGCTTTTTAAACTGAGACAAGCAGTTCTTTTAGCTAAAATAATGCTTAAGCAAGAACATTTTGAAAAGTCTCTAGGCTTGATGTCTACAGGTATGTGTAATTCCAAGTGGGAAAGAGGTGAATTATTAAATAGCTGCAAAGAATGAAAATGATAAACGTGGCAGATCTTGCAGACTCAGGGGATTGTAAACTTGATTGCTGTTGTTGCAAGCAGGGAATAGTAATTGCAGTTCCCTGCAACAGAATTTCTCAATTTTAATCTTTCAGGGAGGAAACGCATGAATATCAAGTCCATGAATTTGCTAACAGCAAGAACCAAAAATATTAACTTTCCCAATTTTAACACAAGGAACCATTTGAAATGAAGGATTTCTGAGGCCACTTTGACAAAATGCATAGTTGAGTTGCACCCTCAGCAATAAAAATGAACTGACATTCTGCAAGGAAACAAAACCAGTCTGACTGGGAAGCTCTTCAGCTCAAACTCTCACAAAATGAGATAGTTGCTACACAAGTTTCTTTCAGAAATATATTTGCTTAAGGCACAAATCACCACCCACTGAAGTCAAAGGGTGTCACATTCATAAATCTCAAGGGCAGGATTCATAAATGGATTCATAAATATTAAAGCAGTTTAGTTTGACCTTCTCTATAAGACAGGCCAAAGACTTTCACCCAAGCATCCCAAAAACAGGCTTCATCCTGAATTCAGCAAGGCTGAATCAGATCCATTAACGGGTAGGAAACAGAGTGTAGGTCTTTGCTACGGTAAACAAGATTAAAGGATCCAGACCACAAACCGGAGGAAAAAAAAAAAAGGTTTAATATATTGAAAAGTAGTTTAATATATTAAATTCATCCAAGTTGAAACTTAGCATTTAAAGTAATTTTAAATTACATTAGAGAAATCCTGAGTCTTCTCTTCAGAGGATGTCACTGCAGCAACATGAGTGCATGAGCTGCAGAGCACAACCCGCCGAGCAGTAGTGGCCAGCTCAGGCCTGGGCCATTACATCTCCTCCTCCTCAGCTGTGCTCCACCACCCCTTCTCGCACAGCAGCCCCAGCACCCACCCAACCACACAATCAGCACATTTGCAAACCTGACACCAAAATCACCATCCTAGAAAGATGTGCAGCTTGTCAGAACCAGGACTCTCTGGTCTGCAGCCCCTGACGCTGGCTACTTCAGCAAAAGCAAGACCCCCAGCAGGTAGAAGTTCCCACCTGGGAATGAGGATCTCACATCCACATCTCACCATTCCATGCAACAGCTCAAAACCCAAATCCAGCCACAGCTCCAGGGGTGACCAACACAGTTACTCGTGGCTTGGAAATCAGACAGTGTCCTTCTCTGCCAAATACAAGTTTTACTTAAACTGGATGCCCATAAGGGTGAGGGGAAACAAAAACCCTGAACGTTTGCTACAGCTGGGGCTCATTTTCCTTTCCACATCCTAAGAAGAGGCTTATTTTAAACTTTCCTTCTCTTACTCTGTGTTGAAGGAATCAACCTGGAAAGGGTTTATTAAAATGAGAGCATGAAAAACTAATGAGAGATGAGCTTTCAATTTTATACCGCACTCAGTTGTAGGCTCCCAGTACAAGATGTCAACAAAGTGCAAGATTCAGTACAGAAACTAAAATAATTAATCCCTGGAGGAACAGGCTTATTAAGAAGGATTAAATCAAAGAATTAATGTGCACTATTTGTCTATATGACAAAGAGGAAGGGAGGCATACAATAACACTCCAAGATTTGAAAGCATAGAGATAATAGGAATAACTGATGAGAAAAGCTTGGACATACTAGCATACTAGGAAACAAACAAACAAAAAACCAAAACAGTATAGATAGGTTAGGGTCACCACCACCACATTCTCGTAAATTTACAAGTGGCATGTGTTTATTTGGATAATACTATTACCACAAAAGATATTAAGGAAGTTCTTCAAGAGGCAGTTTCCATATTTTACACATGTTCTATAAAATGATGTGGCTCTCTTATTTAACATTGCCTGTAAATCTCAGGAGATTGCTTTAGAATTAAGCAGACATTATTAAGTTAAACTACTAGACAGAGAGAAAAAAAAAAACCAAACTATCTGTAGCTGTTGAGCCAACAGCAATGCCTACAAACTTCTCAAAGTCAGTTATCTAAATACAGACGCAAGAACTACAAGCCAGGAATCTGGATCAGAGAAAATAATGTAGTAAGAAAGGTGGTTATCTCCCATTATTAAGGCAAAAAATGTTAGTTTTCAAAAGAAATTATTATATAATCTGTATCAGCTCCATGACCCAAACCAAAGTTGGCTTCTACAATCATCTCACTCAGTCCTGCCTAGAGAAGGAACAAACATCCAGCACAGGGCAAAACGTGCTGCTCTGTGTCTCCTCAGGGCATCCAGAATGCTGATGAAGATATCCTTAAGTTACATGAAGGCATCTAGGGCCTGGCAGTAAACTATCCCTCACCTAGAAAACAGAGGTTCCAATCAACTCATGTGCACCCCAGACCAGATAGATGAACATGCTGGTGGCAAGACATCGTCTTATCAGCAGTGAGCCACAAAGCATCACAATTGAACTCAATTCAAAATTCAACAAAATCCTCACTTTTCCACTTTAAATTTGCTGCCAAGTGCACAATTCAGGTTAGAGACAGCACTATCAGGAGCCCAAGAGACACAACTCAGGAAGATGAGGGAATGAACACACAGGAAACTATCATATGGAAGCTAATGCTAACAAAAAAAAGACTAAAATGTTTTGGCAGGAGCATTTAACCAACCTACACGTCTGAAAGAGTCCTAAATTAGCTACTTCCAACTCAGGTGAGGGATGGATGACTATGGCAACAAGTTCAACAAAGATTTCCTCTCACTCTACAGTCAAAGTCAGCCAGCACCAAAAAAAAAAAAAAAAAAAAAAAAAAATGAAAAAATGGGGAAAAAAAAAAAAAAAAATGTGTAAATATGGGATAAAAAAAAAAGACAAGACAGATGGCATTATTATTCTGTTACACAAGTCAGTGGCAAAGCTGTATTGAAAACACTGGACCTCAAAACCACCCTCGTGGAAACAAGGAAACTGAAGACATGAAGACATCAAATATTTACTTTAATATGAATGAGAAAGAGAAAATGGTGCAGTAATGAATACCTGAAAGTCATCTCTTCATTTCACATTAAAGAGGAAGAGAGTATCAATGGAATTAAAACATTATTTCCCCTGCCTCCCTCTGCCTAAAACAAATCAGAGTAACTCCATGGTTCTCATTCTCCAGCTGACATCTTACAGCAAATTAAAGATCTTTAATACAAACAGTGAGGAGCCTCAAGCTCCAGGGTGCCCCAGAAAGAACAGAAGCAGGTCTGGACTTCTTGGTCTTGGACTCCTGCCAGACCAAAAGACTTTATCAAATGAAAGTGCCCAGAGGATCCTGAAGAGAAAAATCTCTTTTAGTTTATTTGCCTAACTAGTGATATTACTTCACATGTACAGGTTGAGTTTGTACTGGTAGCTCTTTGTTTTTACAAGTCTGTGTTCCAGCTGACCCTGGTTTCACAGTACTTACACCTACTGTGACAGTTTTACAACCTGTTGTAGCTGCCCCACGCAACACAGTCAAAGCCGAGCTGTTCTTTTGGTAACACCATCAGGTTTCATAGCTCTCCTTCAACAGGTTTCAAATTCTATTTAGATACCTCATCTCTATGGTAACTGCCAGCCCTACGAGCCTCACAGCATCGTGCCAGAGGAAAACAATCCCCCATCCCTCACTGGGGAAATGGGATGCAGGAAAACTAGATAACTTGCCCAAGGACATGCAGGAACTCTGTGGCAGAGATGGGAAAGCAGATGACCTGAAGGCCAAGTCCAGAGCACGAACCTCAAGATACCCTTTTCTCTCCTACCAGCTAAACCTGACCCTCCAAGCGGCTCACAGCACCCAAGTCAGTTCCGACCACACCACAGTTCTCAGTTTACAAAGCAGAAGCCTTAAGGGATACGTCATTACATGCTCCATCCCTTTGTGACTCGGCTGCAAAGAGTCAGCCAACAACCAACCCTCTCTTCCAGCTTCTCAACCCCAGCACGGCCACCAGCCCCGGCCGGTCACTGCAGTGCAACAAGGAGGCTTAACGCAATTAAACTTCCATAGGATTCATCCGAACTCTGGGGAAGCAGGAATTTCACAAAGCTATAAAGGTTGTTTTAAAAAGTTTTCCAGATTTTATCATTTTTCACACAGTCTGCAGTTCTCCTTCCTGGCTTTTGAAAAATGACACACAGCTGTGCTTTGGATCACAGCTGTGCCTTTTGGCAGCAGGCGGGGGGAGGCCCGGTGCTTGGCCGGGGTAGCCGGCGTCACTCCGAGCCACTCGGCACTTCTCATCAGCAAGGAGGGACCGGTCCTCCTCACCGGCACGGCAGGGAGCAGCATCGCGGGTTCCTGCTGTATCACAGCATTTCTGACCTACTAAGTACCCATTGGCATCTGCTCTCCTGAGTAGAATCAATGTGAAAAAAATGAACACACCCGTGAAAGCCCATGGGGAAGATACCGGAGAAAAATCTAATGAGTGTTGGGTTTCACCCCATTTTATGG
Source organism: Nycticryphes semicollaris (assembly GCA_013400055.1). Classification (NCBI taxonomy): domain Eukaryota; kingdom Metazoa; phylum Chordata; class Aves; order Charadriiformes; family Rostratulidae; genus Nycticryphes; species Nycticryphes semicollaris. The sequence goes on along the minus strand of VXBJ01001151.1, from coordinate 339,543 downwards.
CAGTTTTCTTTCTTGTATATTCTACCTCAAGTTCGTTATTTTTGGTCTGTTCTGGTGTTATCCAGGCTCCTCCCAGTTCTCAGCATCTTATTTTCACATCCATCTTCTCCCCAGATTCTGAACATATTTTCTGCCTTTTCCAAAGAGCTCGCTGGGTTTCATGTAGTTACAGAACAGATGGCACAACACTTAGATTTGCTTTAGTAAACGGACAAATATGATCGCTTTGTTCTTCTCCCCTCACGTCTGCGCTTGGTGGAGTCTGTCTCTGCAAGCCAGGTGGCCAGGGACAGCGAAGCTGTCACCATCAGCTGGCAGCGGGGCAGGACCGGGCACTTGCCAAATCTCCCAGAGCCAAACCAGCCCTTGGGCAGCAAGGGTGGGTGCAGATGCAGCATCTCCCAGTCGGCAGCACAAAACCCAAATGGGAATGGCCACCTTCCCCCCAGGCCTAGAGGAATAAAAAAAAAAGAAAACCACCTTGGGAGTGCATTTATGTACAAGGGGAGGTGGGGAGAATGAGGAGCACAAAAGAAGATGATCTACTGACTCTCCCAGAAGAGCCTGAGGACAAGTACTGTCATTTTTAGCCATATTTCAACCTCTTAAGCAGCCTTCCATCAGTCAGAATTACAGTATGTGGAAGGAACCTGTTCCGTCTTGGAAAGCCAGAGGCCACTTAGGCTTATGACAGCAGACTGTGATCAGACCCAGCTTCTTGCCCAGAGTATGGAGCGAGCGGTGAGAATTAACCCCTTGCCTGCTAAGTGGTCTCTTGTGGTGGCAGACACAAGCAGCAAAGTCATCCCAGAAAGTTCTGATTGATGAATGATGGATGAAAAACTCTTTGAAAATCCAGGGATGGCTAGGTCACATCATGCCTGTGTTATATAGAGGACCCCACTCATTCTTTGAGTGGTCTCTCGCCCATAAAGTACAAATATATAGGGCCCATAGTGGTATCTCCAGGTCTCAGGTGCCCAGAAGAAATATAGACCAAAAATGCCTCATGAGAGATGATGATAATGATGATGAGTTTGTGTTTCCAACTGATCACATCAGCAATCAGGTATGTGTTTGAAAGAGGTCTGGGCTATAAGAACATTACGAGTCACCCTTGTTTATTCTTCCTAAAAAGGCTTAAAATTGAACAACAATGCTTCCAGCCCTCATATGTGATGCTCATCTTCCTCTTACTCTGGTCTATCAGCCTTTCCTCCTTCTCCACAGAATCACCAGCTCATTTCAGAGGGACCAATGAGAAGTACTTCACCCCACTTTTGTTCAGTAAAGAATTCTCAGATACTAATTTTTGGCTTCCAGTTGGGCTAATACCCATTTAGAAATAGCATAAATTACCATGAGAAGGAGCTGTCACTTTTCAACCCATGGGGATAATCGCAGAGGAGGAAAAGAAGAGGTAGAAGGAAGGTTAATTAGCCCTGAGGCCTTGCTTTGGGAAAAAAACATCGCACATGAAGCGAAGGATTATTAAAACATCTCTGTGCTCCCAGAGCTCAGATTCCTCACGATTTTACATTGGGCTAGTGATCCTTGACAAACTACATTTGGGATGTCTTCGCTCTATCAGCCAGCATTAATACAGACAAGATTTTGAGTGTACTAACACATCCTTGGTTAGAAAGGCACTAGTATGTTCATGGGAACCAAGAGGATTTTAACACGAGCCAACTTGTTCATCTTGTAGATTCACAAGCATGTTGTATTTGTAACACTGGTCACTGCAGGTACCAACCTTTAACCACAACTCTGACAGAAACAATCTTTGGTAGCTACTTCCTACCTTGAGGAAAAGGTGGGAAGAAAAGAGAGCAGAGTAGTGAATGCCAATATTTTTCTATCAATTTTTAATGGGTTTTCTTACAGAGTGTGTGCTGAATTTTTATAGTTTATTGGAGGAAAAGGAAAAAAATCATTTTAGTTCAGTTTCACAGGAGTTGAAACTACTTTTTTTTTTTATTTGACAAGTCCCTTGTAGCTCTCAAGAGTGAACAAACCTTTGCTTTTTTCCACATCCTGCAGAGATTTTTTTAAAGTTAGCATAATGCTTTAAAATTAATTGCACTTTTAAAATAAGAATAATTTCAGCTTTCTTGCAGGCAGCTACTGAAGTGAATCACATGATTATGCAAACCACAACCAATATTTTGGTGCCAAAAATACAGCTCCGCAGAGAAATGCATAAACACTGGCCAAACCATGGAAAAATAAGGGTTACAGAAGCAGATAACAGAACTCTCCTTTCAGCGACTATTCAAATTTCCTTCCTTCTTAACTTCCTTGGAAAGGAATCAATTAAGAAACAAATATTTCTTCAGAGTCTGCACCATCCTTTCTTATTGCTTCTGTCTCACAAGGGAAACTAAAATCACACCTTAAAAATTCTCCTAGAGTTTCCTTTCAGAAAGCAAAGTCACTCGCTGTGGCCAGAACTCTCAATGCTCAGCTCCTGCGCCCAGGCAGCCATGGGGATATAAATGCAAAACCTCAAGGACTACAAAATTCAGGTGGCAGCAATTGGTCTTGGGGACTTTGTTCTTCTCTGAAACCTGCATGCGAGTACAGAAATCAAGACACTAGGCACAAGTGAAAGATGTGTGCAAACACAGGGTTTTCCGATTTTACAAGTGATTCATAGGGGAAAAACTGCCGAAAGATCCATTTACTTTCAAATTCCTTTTTGCACTTTGCCAAGGTAAATTTGGGCATTTGTACATTTCTGTTCAGTACTTGTATAAATTTAATAGAGGGCTAAAATTAACATGCAGGAACTCTTAACTACACCTCATAAAAAAAAAAAAAAGAGGTGAAATACAATTAAATATTTGTATGCATAAAAAAGTAAGTAAACTTGCTTTTCAAACCTGGACCCAATCTTTCCTCAGTGAAGCAACGCATGCAAAGAACAGCCAGATACCTGGCATGTGCATGTACTTCTAAAACAACAGCCAAGACCTGATACTAGGAGGCCCCTGTGAGTTTACTTGAAAAATAAAAAA
>VXBJ01001151.1:250410-336504 GCA_013400055.1 Nycticryphes semicollaris | reverse complement strand
AAAAAAAAAAAAAACCAATCATTAAATTAGACTATCAGTACCACCGACCAACTCTGCAGAGCAAATCCACATAAAGATCAGCACAGACCGTGTGCTCACACTATCTGATGCGACTACAATGTTTTTTTAAAAGCATTTGATTCATACGGAAAACATGTGGATAGAGACACCTAGAAAGAGACTCCCCCATCTGCCACCTTTTCCTCCAGTAACTCCCGTCTCACTCACTAGCCAAGCTGAGCCTGCAACACTTCTTAGGAAGGAAAGCATTAACCACACTCTCAATCCTTGCTGGGAATGCCTAAACCAGGATAGCCAACATTCTTGGTATCAAGGCACACGGCTGTAACCAGGCCTTGGACTTAAAAAAGCAGGTCCCTTCATGCAGTACACATCTATGGGTGTCCCATCTCATTCCACCACCGTAGAGAAGAAGAGTGAGTTAATTAGTTGAATTTTTTCCATTTGTTCTCCACTGATCTGTTTTGCATCTTTTCAGTTGAGCAATACAGGTAAGATCTAGGTCTTCTAGAGTGAGCTAACGCTCACTAATAATACACATAGGTTTATTGGAATTTGTTCTTCCTCTTTCCTTTGACCCAAGTGTAAGGGACTATGCACTTGAAAAAATGTCTAGGTATTCATATTTTTGGTTTTTTGCCCATTTCAGACAGACCAGTGAGCCTCTCCCACACAGCCCATTTTAAGATGTATAATATCATATCAAAACAGGTTATATTCATTTCATGTGCTATGAGCCAAGACTCTTCTGTACAGATTTGAGTATGTTTACTCTGTGGAAACCTACATATCGCAATCTATGGTTAAGAGCAATATTAGACACCTACATCAACAAAGCAGGAAAAATTCTGCAAAGCAAATAAGCAAATGCTAAATAGGCCTTATTATATTGCTCTGAGTGTTGCAGTAGAAAAGAGAATAAATATTGAACATGCAGTATTATTTTTTTTTTTTCTGAAGTAGCTCAGGAGTAGAGTTGAGCATTGCATAAATATGCAGCCCACAAATTGCTTGTGATCAAGCTACAACCCTGTATGCAAGGACCAGGTAGAAGAAACAAAGCAGGAGTGGGGTAAACATCGGGCAATCAGAAAGAACTATGAGCTGGCAATACACAGCAGCTGGAGAACTTAAGCTGGCCTCACTCAAGTCTAGTTACCCAGATGCACGTGGCCAAGACTCATCCACACATCTCGGGACACTACAGCTGCCTGCTGAAGTCTGCAAATAGAATCATTGAATCATTTAGTGTGGAAAAAGACCTTTAAAATCATCAAGTCCAACCCATAACACTGACGGTCCAGGGCACAGAGCCCCAGAGGCTCACTCCATATGGGAGACACATGTCAGGCCGAGGGCACAACCATGCAAGAAATGATGAAAAAGCAACACGGGTTACAACAGATCACCAGTTATCAATTCAAATGAGACAAACGATCCCTGTGGGCAATGCTATTTCAAGAAGCGTCCACCTGGCAGGGGAGCAGCTGAGTCCGGCAGCGCGGGCTGCCAGGCTGTGCTTTCCTCAAGTTGCACTTTCAGGGCGCATCCAACCACAGAAAATATAGTTGGGGTAAATGACACACACTTCTTTATGGGATTTTAAATTGCATTTATAATTATAACTCGATCGCTGAGACAGACTAGGGAGAGAGGTGACAAAACAGGGTGTTTCACAAAGTCAGCATCCTTTCCCAGCCCGTGGGAGTCCCCAGCCTCAGCAGTGCGTAATAAAGAGGCTGCAGCCAGAGCAAATAGAGCCAGCAAACCTGACGCAGACCATGTGCAGCACCTTGTCAGATAAGCAGCAGTGTACATGTCTAATGCCTTTAATTTTGTATATTGCGATCTGGTGCTTTAATAAAACCCACTATAATGGGACAAAAGAAAGATGGGAGCAATTTCTGCAGATGGGTGCGCTTGGAAGTATTGCATTAGCTTCCAGTTTTGAAAAAGTGCAAAGATACATGGTTCTCATTAGCTGAGGAGTTCTGTGAAAATTACGGAAAAGATATTTGAAGGTAACTGGTTCTTGCTACTGTGAGATTGAGTCAACACTGTTTTTGAAGAAAAACAAAACATCACCACCAAAACCCCCACCAAAGAGTCCACAAACCAACAATCTATTTACACAGAATTTGATAATCTCTGGGCCTGACATGGACTTGTTCTGACCCATTCTTATGAACAGGGAGGGGAAAAAAAAAAAAAAAAAGTCAGAGTTCCTCTTCATTCATTCACTCCTCAAACTTAGGCCTGAAAGAAGTTAACACTAGAGCCCGGTAACATTACCATGATGGGCGAGGCCTTTGCATATTGGTTACTGTGAAAATCAGAAGTTAGATTTCAGAGTAGGCAGTAGAAATTTGACAGTTAAGATTTGTTAATGAAATCCCTTCATCTGCTTTCTAATGAAATAATGTTTTGGCCAAATAGGTGGCCTGGACAGGAAATCCTGGCAAATATTGCAATATTGTCATACACTCATGAATCAGAATACTTTGCAGTCTTAGTCAACCCTTTGAACAAATCAAAAAATCAGCAAGTTCCGATCATCTAATCATAAAATGGAAAAATAAATCCTGTAGTTGGTGTCCAGTGTAACAGCTAAGCTTCTGAACATCAACTGCTCACAACAAATCGCTTGTGAATGAGCTACAAAGGAAGGATTGCTGACAGAAATTATTTGGTGGTGCATAATTTTAATTAACAACTAAGTTCAAGCAAGTCATGCTTTATTCCCAGGCAATTCACAAACAGAAAAAGGTGACATTCATAAAATAAATTACTCTTTATGAATTATTCACCTGCTTTTAATATCTTTTTCAGAATTTCCAATCTGTTCACTAAACCCTACTGTGAAAAGTTCAATACCGTATTCATTAAAATAAACTTAACATAACTAAACCCTGAAGGAAAGCATACAAGGATCGGTCACTACAACCAACTGTTCTGCATCTGAAATTCTTGTTTTACACAAATGCAGAACGTGTTATCTTACCTGCAGTATAAAAGACATATCAATACCTGGATTACAAATGCTATCATTCAAAAGAAACTAAAGATATCTGGCATGACCTACTGACCTACTTCAGGATGCTCACCAGCGGACTTAAAAGACATCACTCTTGCCTGACAGCATCTGGCTGTCATAAATCTCAGGATGCAGCCTTGAGCCCTGCTCATAGACCTTTTTCCCTTGCCATGTGAAAGAACATGCCTAGAGTAAGGCAATTCCCAGGGTAAAGGAGTAAGCTTTCCCTGTCCTGACCCTCCCCGTACACTAAGCCACCATCGCAGTCTGGCCTCCAACAAGAGAAGGGAAAAGGCATGCAGGCTCCTGGAACAAAAACTCTCTCAGTCCACACTGCCAGGGTGCAATCACAGACCCTCTGGTGATTCACGAACATAAAACCTACAATGGAGGCAAGCACACCAAATACATTTACTGACCTTTACTCGGGGAAAGCAGTATGGTGATGAATGAAGAGGAACTGGAGCTGCAGCTATCTGTATTACTCACCATCGAGAGTTCGCTTCTCCCCCATTAGTAAATACAAAAATATGTAGTTTTATTGGCAGCCAAATAGCCAGGCTGCAGTCCTCAGAGGATAATCTGGCAGTCAGTGCTGCAAAGTTTCTCCATTTGGTTTGATATTAAGTTAAATAAGATGCCTCAGATCTCTCTCATAACACACCAGATGACTGTTATCTCCTATGTATATTAGGACGGCTGTTTTCCCGAAACTTAATGTATCGCTGTAACTAGCATATGTCAGGGAATTGCAAATCAGCACATTACAGAGCATCGCCGTAGTCCCAGCCCTGAGAACAAAACATAGTACTGTACCAGAGGACAGGACCATACGTCAGCAGAGAAGCTTCTGCTCCACTGGGAAGCTGAGCATATGCTGCTCTGGGCACACTGGGATCCCAAATGTCAGACAACACTGAAGGAAGGAGACCCATGATGCAAATTTACTATTTAGATTATTTCCCAAAAATCATAGAATGGTTAGAGTTGGAAGGGACCTTAAAGACCACCGAGTTCCAACCCCCCTGCCATGGGCAGGGACACCCACCACACCAGGTTGCTCAAAGCCCCAGCCAGCCTGGCCTTGAACCCTCCGGGGATGGGGCAGCCACAGCTTCTCTGGGCAACCTGAGACAGGGTCTCACCACCCTCACAGTAAAGAATTTCTTTCTGGTATCTAATCCAAACCTCCCCTCTTTAAATTTAAAACCATTACCCCTTGTCCTGTCACTACACTCCCTGACAAAACATCCCTCCTCAGCTCTCCTGTAGCTCCCTTCAGATACTGGAAGGCTGCTATAAGGTCTCCCCAGAGCCTTCTCTTCTCCAGACTGAACATCCCCAGCTCTCTCAGCCTGTCTTCATAGGAGAGGTGCTCCATCCCTCTGATCACCTTCATGGCTCTCGGTGAGCCCGTTCCAACAGTTCCATGTCCCTTCCATGTTGAAGACTCCAGAGCTGGACACAGTACTCCAGGTGGGGTCTCAGCAAGGTTGTCAATAGTTCCAAGAAACAAATGACCATATATATAAGCAAGGAAAAAAACCAAAACAAAACAAAGAAGTCCACAATTCTGCATTACCTAAGAATAAACAAGAGGGTCCAGGACTGGCAGTGATGTACCTTAGAGAGGCTTCTGTCCCTCCAGGTCACCAGGACAGAAGGGGAAGCCTGTGCTCACAGAGGAGAGATGAGCAACTTCACTATGCCCAGTGCTTCTACACATCAGTGATGGAGACACAGAGGAGGGGAGCGCAGTGAGGAAGGGTGGCTCTTTGAGAGGCTGGAAAGGGGCTCCCCATCCACCTCCTGAGAAATATGGCAGCATAAATGAATTACCTCTGTTCTCAATTAAATGAAATAATTTTCAGTATCTGAGTTCTGTCCCTCAAAAGTCTGGCTATTTTGCTTTTTCTTTTTTTTTTTTTTTTTAAAGTAAAATTTAAATTTTACATAGACATTTTGGAGCAAATTTAGGATTTGCACTTAAAAAAATATTTCTCCCAGAGGGAAAATTAACCCAAAACTTCCATCTAACCCTAACAGATCTACAGCTGTGTTCCCTCTGCTGTGTCACCACCATGACCCTACACGGCCCCAGCCTCCAGTTTGCATCCACAAAACATGACTAAGATGCTGGAGGATTAATCTGATGACTCAAAATTCTGGTAAATGACCTCCAAGAGCAGCACTGTATCAACACAGTACGCACTCTGACTTACCAACAGTTTATGCACCTCTTGGACAAGGGCATGCTGCAGCGGCAGTTGATGGAGCAGAAGAAAAACAGGCCCCACAAAGGTGCTGACCTGGTCCCTGCTGCTCTGCCCGCTCCATGCCAGCCTAACAATCCAGAAAACGTTTTCCTTGGAGCCTCAGCAGACCCGCAGGTGACAATTGCTTAAGATAAATCCTCTGTTGGCTGCAAGTAGGAAGGAAGATGGAGCAGGAAGGGCCATGGCTCAAAACACCAAAAGGAGGAAAGAAAGAGAAAGAAGAGTCGGGAAAGGCAGAATGGGAGAGAGAGCAAATCTACAGCAAGAAGCAAGAAGGGTCCAACAGAAAAAGTTTGAGTAGCAAGAAGAACAGGGTTTCAACTGAAGTGCCACAAGTGGTTTGCTATCCAACTGCCACCAGGGGATTTGTAGAAGTGGAGAATTTACATCACAGGAAACATAAGGTGATGAAAAATGAGCACGTACAGGGAAAAACATCATTCTAAGTTCCTTCCTTCAAAGTTTGTTCAGTGGCACCCAGTGACAGTACAAGGGGCAAAGGGCACACACTGGAACACAGGAAATTCCAACTGAACATGAGGAAAAACGTCTTTACTTTGGAGGTGGCAGAGCACTGGAACACGCTGCCAGAAAGATGGCGGAGTCTCCATCTCTGGAGAGACTCAAAATCCTCCTGGACATATTCCTGTCCAACCTGCTCTGGGTGACCCTGCTTTGGCAGGGGGTTTGGACTAGATGATGTCCAAAGGCCTCTTTCAACCCCTACCATTCTTTGATTCCTTACCACATATGTCCCTGTCATTATTTTTTTATTATTCTTAGGTTTTTTTCCAAGTAGCTGGAAAGAGAACCAAGCCCATCACACCGTTCTCTGAGATAGTTGTTGCCTGGGTGCAGCAATACAACACATCCAGCAAGAACAACCCATGGCAAGCGAACACTCATGCACAGTTCAACAGCTGCACATTGTTTTAAAGATGAACAGAAACAGACAAAATACATTTTGTGTTATTTTAATATCTACATATATAAATATATCTAGTAGGTAAAGGAAATCAAAATCCAAAGCGCGAGCAGACTGCCAAAAGCAAAACAACGTGGTATTGCTGTTGGCTCTAAAGAAACAGGCTTGCCTATCTTCTTCCAGGAACTTTGAAAGACAGTGACAGAAAAGCAAGAGGAGAAATATATAAATAAGACAATTACCATGTAAATTGAAACCACAGAGGGCATCCCATATGTGTACTACATACTCCAGCTCATGGGATGTCTTGGCCCTGTAACTCACAACTTTGGGTCAATACTCTGTACTGTCACCGTTCTCCCGTCACACATCTGCTCTGGGCATTTTACCACGCTTTGTGGCTTTTTTGTTCACGTAGAGACAGAGGGAACGACCCTCTGTAAGTAACAGATAATTGTTATTAACAATACGAGTTTCCCTGGAAATCATCACACATCTGAGATGAAGTTCTTCTCTCCAGGAATGAATTTTGTGCTACCTGAAGGAGCAGGAGAAGGCAGCTTCTGTCCCAGAGGACCCCCTCACTTGTCATGGCAATAGCTGATGTGACCCCATTCAAAGCCATTAGCCATGTTTGAGCTAATCCACGGCATTTTTTGTAAACCAAATTTAGAAAAAAAGGAAAATTGTGCAACTCCAATTTGTGATTGAGCCATACCTCCTTCTCCTGAGTCAACCAGGCTCTGAGCCTCAACAGCCCAACAGGAGGAGGTCAGTGAACATTGGGCAGTGTGGAGGCATTGCCAGAGGACCACTCCACTGCACCAATTAGACGTTGCTGCAACTGGTTTAAAAAACAAGGCTGTGGGCACCAACCATGAAAGGAGATCTCAAAATACAGGTAAGGGGAAAAATTTGTGTGAGAGATGTTTCAGGTGCTCGAAAGAGTTTGGGTAAGTCAGAGCTTAGCAGGCTTCCTACCAGGTAAGAAGACATCACAATCCAAACCTAGAAGGCTGTGCAGAATAAACAGACATGAATGCATCAAGTAATGCATCAGAGTTGATGCACCGAAATGAAAGGAGTAGGTTCATCTGGAACAGGCATTTGTTCATCATAAATTAACCCTACCCAGAGGATGGACATACAGCAACTACACCCATGTTACTGCCAAACACAACCATTCTGATGGAGGCTTGATATGTTCTAGCTTAGCCCTACTAACTTCAAAGTTTCAGTAAGTCTGGAAAAATTTTTTTGGTTCTTCAGATAAGCAACCCTCAAGAATCGTTAAAGAGATCTTAAGGCCACTACACCAAGCAAACAAATCATCATATTTTAGGGCAAAAAGCCATCACCTTCAGCTTGAAATCTGAACAACTGTGTGTCCGCTAATCTTCATGTACCTGTGATTGGGACGTTTGACTTTGGCCATTTTTGGGGCAGAAAAATTTGACTAATGGGAAAAAAGATGTTAATGGATATGATAAAGCACTTACCCCCAACATGCCAAAACGACACAATCTCATTTACATATAGTGCAACCCAGCTCCTCCAGCAACCCCCAGAAACACAGTACAATCACAGCTCCTGCTCCACAGCTGCGTTTCCTCAAGGAAGAGGAGAAGGATCAAGAATGCGAACAGGCAGAATTCCTGTTGGTAGATAGGCAACAAAAACAAGATTGTACAGTCTGTGAATTCAGGCTGATAATCTAAGTTTTTGCCACCACTTTTCCTCTCATTACACCACCAAAATTAAACAAATCCAGAGCTAGTTATAAACTGGCCTTTATAAAAAACAGGATTTGTTTTCTTTTTACCATCCTGCAATACATGAGATCTGCAACCTTTGCAGTTTAAGCGACATTAATTCAAATGAATACAGCCGCATACCACTACCATATATTACACTTTGTTTTTACAGATGTACATAGTTTTCAAATTGAAAGATAAAAATAATGCAAACGTGGGCAGGAGAATCAGGTGTGCAAAGTCAACGTACAGGTATGAAATATAAAGCAGGACCGGTGTGCTGAGAGGACTTTGCAATTCTCTTGGGAAAACTAACACAAGAGGGTAGAGTGTGCAGCTTGAAAACATCTGAATGGCTGAACAGAATTTCCTGTTTACATAACTTAATAGAAGATTAGTCTTTTCCAAGGTTTGAGTTCAGAAAGTGACGTGTAAATTCCATGTGACTCACAAATCCTTTGCATATGACCCAAGAGCATAGGATTTTCCATCCCAGATTACAACTTGGGTCCAGCATTTTCCTGTAATGGTGATTTCTAGGAAGGGGGATAGGAACTCTTAAGACACCACAATCTTTTTTTCAGTCCATCCTTCTAAAGACACGTGGGACCGGTCTGCCTTGGGAACTTTGTTTTGCAGGAGCAAGCCTGGGAAAAATGCAGGCCAGATGGAAATATATAGCTATTATGAACCATCCTAAGACACACACAGTATCTTCTCAGTCTGAGGTCAATGTCCCCACTTGGCAATTCTCCTGCAGAACGGCAGAAACACCCTTACCCATTCCATTCCCAATGTAGGGATTAGAATAAAAATGGAAGGACTCCTCTACAGATGAGAAATAGTCTATGTTGCAATCACAAGATGGTAAGAAAGATGGGAAGCAAACTCTTACCATGCTGGCAATTGCATCTAGACTCTGTATCCCTCAAGGAAAATATTAATATCCACCTCCACTGAACTTTCAAGCCTCATGCAAGCCATGAAAAAACAAGCAAGATCAGAAAAGCCTCATAACTTCACGTTCCACTGCGACCAAGCGCTATTTACCACAACGAGGGACACTTTGATGGTTGCCCCACTGCCAGAGTGGAAAAGGCACTGTCCCAGCAAGTATGGGCATCATACTCGTTATACGCTAACTGGAAGAATCGTCTGCTGGCTGTTTTAGCTGCCCTTGTAACCTCTTCACACACAGTCCAAACACTCCTCATGGGAAAGCTGGCAAAAGCCCCAGTGAATTACAAAATGATGAATTATGCTTGGACAAGAGAGATTGCCAGAGTTAATTATGAACCATTATTTAGACATATTGGTGAGGAAGACATAACAATCCTCAATACTCAGACTTATTATCAGGCCTGCCAAGTTCGTGCCTCTGGGTACAACACTGCACGTAGACCAAGAAATTTCTTCAGAAATTGGCACTGATGACATTTTATGAATAAGCAAAGCATCCCATTAGCAAGGGGTCTCTGAACATCCATTAGTCAGAGCAGCCACAAAAGCATGGGATGGAGCAGCCTACATAGTCACTTCTTGCCCTGTCCCAATGACATGGATCTTGAGAAGCAGATTTTCAGCCACAAAAAGACCCAAGAATGTTGATAGCTTGGGAATAAGCTGAAATTTCACACTGTTAACTAGAGGGATTGGGGAAATGATTCTGCACACTGCCAAGAAATTAAACCAAATTTAATTTCCCATCTTGGGCTTTTTTGTATCTTCTCAGCTTCTTGCAAATCAGTCATTATGCCAAGAAAATATCTTAAAAATATCACAACGAACACAAACCCCATACTGCTAAAGCAAATGGTGAGTTAGAAAAAGAAAACATTTTCTCCAATGTCTGAAAAGCTTTGATGCCAACTAACAGAAGATGGAAGAAGTAATATAATAAGAAACTGAGAAAGGTTAATGCAGGGAGAGTGATGAGATATTTAGACAATATAATATAGGAAAGCTACCTACAATGGCATTAACAGCAAAGCTCCAAGCCACTCCTAACAGCAATAATGAGGGGTGTTGATGGGATAGGGGAGAAATATGTTATTTTTTTTCATACTATATGATGATTAAGATCAAAGGCCTGTGCTTACTGGGCCAAAAACAGCCACAGAGCATGCAGGCCTGTCGGTCTAAAAGGAGGATGCTAGAGAAAGATATGACAGCAGTGTCCATGAGCCTACTTATTGCCTGCAAAGCCCCAAGGGTCCCCAGTTGCAACAACATAAGAACAAATATTCTCAGTACCCTGAGACTCCAAGAGAAAAGCTCAGTATCCTGTTTCCAAAGGTGTCCTATAACTGCTTCTTAAGAAGCTATGCAAGAGTAAGGCAAGCAAGTGGCGTTCTCCAGAATATTCCTCTGACTTGCAGCAAAGTGCTAGTCAGGGATTTCCTGAAGCAGCACAGGTGACTGGATCATTCCCAGCCCTGAATCAATTCTTCTTCTATGAGTCTCTGTTAAGTTCTTGAACTGACACGACACTTTTGCATTCACAGTAGCATTCAGCAAGAAGTTCCAAGGTTTTATTGCTACCTTATGTTTGCCCAAAACTGCTCTCTGTAAGTTTCATTTGATGTCCCTTAGTTGTTAGATAGGACCAGACATGGGATGATAGACCTCGATATCTCTGTAGCTCTTTCCACTGCCTCGCCTCTGGAATTGGTCTGCCCTTTGCAGGATTCCCTAACCGCTCTAAAATGAGACAGCTACATAATCATCCCCATCCCACTCCCAGGATCCAAGAACAGAGTTCTCAGTTCCCGTGCTGCCCTACAGACAGTCCAACCTTCCAGAGCCTTGCATGAGGAGGAATTCTGTGGCAATGCTACATATTATTACTGCAACTCACAAGCTGTTCCTCTCTACGTGCTATGTTTTGTGGTGGCACTGCCTTTCATGGCTTTGTTTTATATCATTTGGTATTACACCTCATACCTCCTGCAAACTCACTGCAAAGACCCCATCTACTTGTTTAGTCTCAAGTCAAGGTTAAGCTCCAATCCAAATAAAAGATTTGCAAGTTATAATTCAAGATGACAGAACTCTATGGTTGATGAGAAGTGACAGACAGCAAAATTAGTGGTTTATCCTACACAACCACAGTCTCTATCCCAGTGAAGTCCTTTTTCTACCACTATAAAGTTCAAGGAATTCATGCTAAGAGGAAAGAACTCATTTCACAATTTTATCACTGTTGTTATGATACCAGCAGGGGTTTCTTTTAAAGCCTACTCTGGCATGAGCATAACTCCCTGTGATTCTCTCCCTGCATTTAAAACAAAACAGCTCTGGCTGTTGTGGTTGCAAAGAAATGTTTGAACTTTAACGCAATCTTAGAAGCTCAGAGGAGGCGGCAGATATAAACCCAAACATGATGAGAAATTAAGCAACAAATCTGAGGATTTTTAGCCAAATCTCATTTTCTGAGCAACTGGATTTAGTGCATGAACCTCCCTCTATGCTCTGTGGATTGTCTGTCTGCTTCCTAACGCTGTGCCTACAGCTCACACAGGCTGAGATTAAGTTTAAAATAGTCTCTGTGGGTATTCATTTGACTAAGAAACACAGCTCAGGCTCATCAGGGGCAGGGGGCCTTAGGAGGAGGGAGGCTGCAGTTACAGGTTGTTTAGGGAGGTTGCAGCCTTTCCATCAAGCTCTTGCTGCCTCAGCAATCTGTTACCAATAAGCAACTCAGTTCTTTTAAAGCTAGTGCATGTAGCCTACACAAGATGCAGTCATGCCTTTGACTCGAGGGCGATCCACCTAAATTGAGTTCAGGAGCGCTCCAGGTTGGATTTAGCAGTTCCACTGCTGTAGCATCATAGAATGGTTAGAGTTGGAAGGGACCTTAAAGATCACTGAGTTCCAACCCCCCTGCCATGAGCAGGGACACCTCCCACCACACCAGGTTGCTCAAAACCCCCGCCAGCCTGGCCTTGAACCCCTCCAGGGATGGGGCAGCCACAGCTTCTCTGGGCAACCTGTTCGGGTGCCTCACCCCTCACAGTAAAGAATATTTTTTGGTATCTAAATGCACTAATTTCTAGTATCCAAATTCCGTACATCGAACCAAGTTACAAGATGAATTCATATCTACTCGGAAATTCATGTTGTAGCTTGTATCCAACTTGCATGTACTCATGTTCGTTTATATGAAATCACTGCAAATTCTAAGCCTTGACGTAAGATGGGAACCCAGAAATGGTAAGAGATGCTCTAGGAAATTGGTGTCCACTTGCAGTTAGTTTACACCTGATTCAGCACTTCTTTTCAAAAGCTTTTCTGAATAATAATTATCATTATATCTCATGTGAACAAAATGGCTTAGAAGTCTGCTAAATACACATTTATCTGCGTCAAGCAGGTATTTATCTGACAACCTTGGCATGTACAAAACTTATTTATAGCAACGGAAAAAAAATAATGGAGTTTGAAGATAAAAGGCTTCAAACATTTAGTGTTATAAAAGTGATCTACAATTATTCTCGGCAAGATCAGCGGCACATTCACCAGCTACATTTCACACCCAGCTCTGGGAATTGACCGTACCCATCTCCCTTAATTTGTTTTTGTCTTACAACTTGGCAATCTCTTAGCCTGTCCCTCACTTCCACAAGCGCTTACACGCTTCCCCCAGTACCGCATTCAGGCCTCAGAGGTTTCCAGCCACGTCTGAACACATTCACAAATGCTACTGGGAAATTGGGAAATTCCCTCAGATGTTTCAAAGTAACTCTCTGAGGAAATATGCCAGTCTTGAGAGCAATTTTTATTTCTAATACAGATAACATTACATTGCTCCTGCATCACTCATTTTAATTGCCTCCCTTCTCCCGACACACTGTCATTTGGCAGAAGACAACGCTGCCCAGCTCCTGTTCTCACACCAGGCTTTTACATTCTACATGTTCCACTAAAAAACAAAGGCACTTCCCACCCCCCCACCCCCCTTATTTTAAACATTGTGTGTTTGAACACACATCAGTGTCCTCTCACTGGTAGACTCAAGAAAGCTATGATGGAACCACAGGCTACAACCAGCTCTTTAAGCTGTGCCGAAAATTTCCATTCCGCCTGCAGCTCACCACAAAAAGCCACTAAGTATTCAAAAGTTAAGACTGAATTAAAAAAAAAAAAACCCAAACTTTTTTTATGTAGCCTTTCCACTTGATGGAGGCTGCTTTACTTTTTGTAATATAACACAAAGGAAGTCTTTAGGTATACACACTGGCAGCTAGGATGTTGAAATAACAGCTGAATCGGCAACTGACCATGACCTCTCCAGGAAAAAGAAAATTGACTGAATATCATTAAAGCCAGTGAGCTGATGAGTGGGTGCTGCTGGTCATTAGATGCAATTTCCACAAATTGTTCAAATTTGGTTCTTTATAGAGTAAGGTCACAGACAGTACACCACCATCCTTAATCGAATCCTGCAATTGCTGGAGAACCATTTCTACAGAGGAATGGAACCTCACCTGAGCAGACCACCTTCAAGGAAACAGAACCAAACCACTTGAACTGATTATAAAAATGCCATCCTTAATATAAGATCCTCACTCTGACACACCACGCCCAAACTTATACCACCACAGACTCTTGAGAATTATAAAAGTGCATGTCATACAGAACATATTCAGTCAAATAGATTTCATTTGGAAAGCTCCCAGCAGACAAGGAGGGAATTCAGCATTTCCCAGCTGCTCTCTGCATCCACTCCAAGAGCTCACATTAAGGTGTTTCCATGGGATGTCAAGTGGAAATTGGTATGTGGAAAGGGAAGTCTACTCTCCAATTTTGCTGCTTTAAAGCTTGTTTGGTCCTTCTGAAGGAGAATGTCATGTTCATGGAGCTGGTGGATAGGAGAGGATAAGGGAAGGAATATCTTTTCCTAAAGACCTTCTGGTGTGTGGCTTTTGGAATGTACCAGAGGAAGAAGAGTTCTCCCACTCATTGTATCCAAATGTCATCACTGACATTCCTACAGGTTACTGCTTTGGTTTAAGTGTCAGCATATCATCATCCAGAAGCTCTTAGGAACTGCAATTAAAGCAAACTGGACATCTGTCCAGAGTGGCCAGATATGACTTATGATCCCTGACAGTTTCTATTCATTTACATGAAAGTCTGTAAGTAAAAAAAGAAAAAAAAAAAAACCACAAACCAAGCCAACAACAAAAAAACCACCACCCCCTCCCCATACACACATAAAAAAACAGAGCCATCCAAAAACCCAAAAACTTGAGACAGGCAGTACCCCATTTATCTGGACAATCTGGTGACTGCTGACATGTAATGCTGGACCTTGTAATCCAGCCCATTTGTAAAACTACAGGAATTCATTCAAATGCTTCACAGCAAGCACACTCCAGCAGAAAATCAATTCCAACGAGCAAAGGACTGTGGAAAGCACAGAACACTTATTTTAGTGTTCGGTGAAGGTTGGGGTGGTTATTAATTTTTGTGTTACCATTATTATAGATATATTTTCCAATGCATGCATCTAACAAATTTCCAGGGAAACAAGGAGTCAGATGACACAGAAATAATCTTCCTGCTCAAAGGTTTGCTGCTTTTAGTGTCTTTGTGAACCTCTTCAAAACAGGTCACAGCTCCCAGTGGATGATGGACTGCACAGAGAAGATGACTTTTGCAGTACATTCACAAAACCACACAATTCCCCTAGACACAGAGCTCATCTCTTAATTACCCTACAGCTCCATTCTATCTACTCTAAATGGTAGATACACACACACACATATATATGGCAACACTTATTAGTATTTAAAAAAAAAAAAAAACCAAAAACCTAGGTTTCCAGGTCTCACTTATAGGACAGATCCAAGTACGAAGCAATTCCTCTCTCCCATCATTAAGTCAGTGGTGTTTTAAGCAGCAAAATCTATTTCTGAGGAGTTCAACTTTTGTAAGGAAATCTTAGGTTTAAAACAAGATAGATCAGAATCCCAGATCCACACATACCAGATCTTGAAAGCAACCAGAATCCTAAGTCAGACTGGATTCTCACCTTGAGCTCACGATGTAAACAGGAACACTTATATTCAAAGCAGATAGCTTTCTTTACCTCATTAAATATTTAAACAACATATTACGGTGGGAGATTCTGTGTATTGTCCATCCACAGCAAACAAATGAGAACTCGGGGGGGAAGATCCTACCACACACCCAATGTTTGCTGTCACGCTGAGAAGTGCCACTGCCAATGGGCTCTTAAAAAAAGTGCAGCTCTGGGAAACTTGGCAGGTGACTGTGTCAGGGAGAAACTCCTCTTGCCAGGACCCTGCCTGCAGGGTTGAGCATGTAGTGCTGAGCCCGAGGTGTGCTGGGCAGCCCCATGGTTGGAACACACCCCAGAGACCACGTTGAAGGAACTCTTATCACCCTTATTGATTATTCAGATTACAGCAGTATTTTGAGCATCAACCAGAGCACTGGCTCCTCCTTTGGGACCAAGACATGATACAGAAGGAAGCTAACAGACTCCCAGACCTGAAATCAATTCCTAATTGTAGAAGTATTTGAAACCTATTGTCTTTTTAATTGCAAGTAACTGTACGTTTACTTTCCTGGTTTTACCAGAAGACTCACAAGATCAGGTTCCAGTTTCTGTCTTTAAACATACCCTCATATTCATACAGGGGGCTTTTAAGAAAAAATTAAATCAAGAAGCAAACCTTTAGCCCTCACTATAAGTAAACATCAACTTGAAAATACAACAGGAACTGTACGCTCAGAGCCAAGAAACAAAAAGACAATGTGAATAGATAATTTTTTTCTTTTTTTTTTTCTTTTTCTTTTAACATGAGCTTGTAACTGCGGGATGGGGGGGCAGGGCAGAGCCAGAATGCTTTAAGAGCCTTGGTGCTCAGCCCAAGAGCCGTCTGGATCAAAGGTTACAGACCATATCACGAGGCCACATAAGCATTTGTGCTTTAACACGCAGAGCCTCTCCTGCACCAGCATTCTGTCCAGACACTCTGAAAAATAGCTCTTAATGGTAATGATATCTGTAACATGTATTCATAAGGCATATTCATATGGCAGGGGTTTGAGTTCTTCAAAGGGATTAGTGACTTTCACACTGTGACAGAAAAGCAGAGAAATCTTAATCTTTCCATTTTTTTGCAACCAAATAATGACTGTTTAAGCATACTTTTTCCTCTATGCTTTGCTTGAATACTGGTATAGCTTATGTACATGAAATTGGCTCCTATGATACCTGTTGCACTCTGCAAACTGCCTTCTTTAAAAGAATATTTCATTCTAGGCCAGTAATACCAGCATCCCACAATGAGCTTATTTCACAACATCCATTTACGTTGCCATTTTGATCAGTTATTTTTCACACCTGCTTGGTTACGACACAAAGAACTCCATCGAATACACCTGCTGAGGTGCAACAAATTACAAGCAGCGAGAACAACATTAAACCTCCTGCTTACAGTGATAAACATTGGCCATTTAGGCTCCATTAAACGTATAGTATGATGTCTCCCACATCCTTGCCTGTAAAGTCAGGTAAGCATTAGGAGCAGTTTGCTCATCTAGAAGTGAAATACGCCTTTTTCTACGGCAGCTTATCTTAAATTCAGGCTTTCAACCTTAAGGGGTAAATAGCGTGAGAATTTAAGAAGAAATCTCGACAAAACACATGGAAAATTTACTACAGGCTGTTTGAAAAAGTAAGAGGGAAGAAGCATTCTGACAGAAAATTATTTAGGTCACTAGGACAATTTATTGTATATGCCCTAGAATTTACAATGCCACTTCCTTACTATAGTATATGTATACATTAACAAGCATATTATACTCTTACATCATAGTGTTGACATATGTACTTCTCAAACACTTCTATAGTCAACAAACATCTTTATAGTGACACAACCACATTCACTTTTTACCCTCCCAGTGTGACTGCTTCTCCAGGAAGGCTATCCGTTATTCTCATCCCAAATCTGAAATACATTATCCCACTGTTCCTTTTATATATTGCTTTTCCTGAGCTGAAACAGTTGTGTGTTATACACCCAAGCTCTGCTGATTTTTTCATGTTGTTTTGCTAGCCCTTGAGAGTTTCTTGGTAGCATTTTAGAGGAAATGGAAAGCCCATATACTATTTTATAAACCATTTTGATGAGAAAATGAGAAAGGCAAGCTTGAGCCACAGATAAACAGTAGTGAGAAAGCCACATCACATTGCCTCGCTTCAAGAATATTTTAGTTTTTAAAACTGAGACACAGTGGAAAGGCCTGTGAGTGACAATACAGTGGATCAGGTCCTGATCAGATCTCAGCACTTCTGATACAAAGACACGTCTGATGGGTTTCATTTTAAGACTGAAATAGCAGTAAATGATCCGAACTCCGAGGTTCACAATATACAACAAAGATTTTTTCAATGTTCATCCTGTCCCAGAGGGACATAAACTAAAAATGAATTGGCGAGTGAAATCAGATCACAGAAAACAGCTCAAGAGACACAGTTTGTGGCACACTGCACTTGGTCTTGTAGCTGGTAGAAAGGGTGCATTGGCCCTCTGCCAGGGCACACACAGATTTGATCTGGAGTTCACACATGACCAAGGAGATGTCTCTTCATGGAGGCACAGCCCACAGCATCATGTTCACCAGCCAAACTCAGCCTATTGCAAACACCGCTAAGAATTAGCTGAAAAGCCTGTGCTGGCTACAAAAGCCAAGTCGACCAATCATAGGCACATCTGCCCTTCTAAAAACTGTACAACTGATTCAAAGTCACCCCCTGTCAATAATCTGCTCACTATATCCAAATCCCATCAGCCACACCAGTGACACCCCCACTGGTCTCAACAGGGTTAAATCAGCCTAAGAGAAGACATCTTCTCCTGTGTTTTTGTGGGTTGGCAACCTTATTTTTCTTCCCATATCATCTCTAGTACTGATGAATGAAGCCACAACCATTTCAAACCACTAAAACTGGCTGTTTAACCCTTCCACAAAGAAAAGGGAAAACACGTTCCAGAGTTTTAATTCTCTTCATGCCTCATACCTGCTGACCACATGAAACACTATTGCTCCTCAGAACCACTTCCACCTTATCCAAGTGGATTTTAAAGCCACTGGTTTTCATCACATCTTTACCTTGATATCAGGCAAAGAAGGAGGCTGTGTCACAGTGCCACCTGAAAAGGCATTTTGCTGTTAATATGAGAAAATTAGAGGACTAACACACTCCCCTCTGCCTCCCAGTCCCCTTTCGAATCAGCTCCACTTGACTCCAGCAGAGAGAGACCATCTGCAGGAAGAGAAGAAATTTTGTTCCATATTTTTTCCATTAACATCCATGGGATTTCAGAGTGTTTCACACTTCCTAAAATCAGGTCCAACATCAACATTCATACCTATGGAGACTAAGGAAATTCCTCTGGCTTACTCCGTGCTACTCAAGTGTTGTGCTGAGGGGTGAGCAATCCCCTTAAAGTCACAAATGGGGGTGATAACAAAACTGCTGGTAGAGCTTCTGAAGGGACTGCTGTTAAAACAGCACATACGAGCTGGTAAACTAGCTCCAAAAAAAGAAGTTGATCAGAAAAATGACTTGCAAAATGCTCCGCAAAAAATTATTATAATTTTCAGCTGTTTTCCAAAAGCTCTGGTAACGAACACACGAACTACAAGAAAATTTGTATCTCCCCCTTCTTTTGCACTTAAATTTGCTAATTATCCCTAGCCCAAGAGGCATCTTCCTAATTAAGAAGTAAATCTCTTGGCTTGAAAGGACATCAGCTAGTAGTTATTACTGCACACTCATTTTCATTCTCTGCAGCTCTCCATGATGTTTGTCAACACTTCCTTTGCCTTTGGATATTTATTCTTTGCCATTTTCTTGAGGACGAGTTACCTGTGAGGAGAAGGGATGCCACTTTTATTTAATCTTCTCTTTCCGTTAGACTCCAGCAATGCGCAGAGTCTGCAAAACCAACGCAGCACTGGAAGCAGCGGGTTTCAGTTACTGCAGTTTCAGACTTGTGGCTTCACATCTACGAGACGGAACTCTATCCACGAACTCACCAGGCTTCCTAAACAGACACGAGGCCATAAAACAGGCCCTCGGGCTCTTTATGTTCACATAACAATTTCACTGACCACAGCAGAGTTTCTGCCTATTTTCATTAGCGCATAGCAGGGAGTTATACTTTCTTCTGTCTTCACACTAAAATACTGAAGGCCCTTTTCAGATTAAAATTGTTTAAAATAAATACACATATCATGAAGTGAATTTCAGCTGAATTATTCCACTTGATTCAGAAATTTACAGTTAAAAAAAAAGTTATTGTCAAAATTAAATCCTATGCCATTTGTAACCTCTGCAGACTTGTTTAAAATTTGATCATAGAATTTTGATCATAGAACACTATGTAAGACACACTTTTGATCGTAGAACCTGGCAGATCTGCTATGGAAGCTTCAACACTTGAATTCTCTGTTTAGAGGGCAGCGTAGTGTAACTGCAACACAAAAGTCTGGCTTTGTCCAAGCCCTGCCACTGACCCTTCTGCGTAATTGTCACAGATTTCTGGTTTGAGAAACGGAGATCACAAAAGGGACAACCTCGCATGGGTGCTGCAAGGAAAGGGATCGTGCAACAGGATCACCCACACCAGCAGTAGAAGGCACAGAGAAGCTCAGGAGGTTTCTTCCATTCCACATTCTTAAAAAAATGTCATTTATGTAAAGGTCTTTGAGGTGCTCAAATAAAAGACATTAATTGAAGCTCTCATTATATGGCATAAAGGGGAAGGAAATAATTTTCTGACATGTCAATAAGAATATAATCTGATTAGTGTTCTTACTGTCTTAACTTTATCCAGATTTACCTTCTTCAAAGCAGACCAATAAAATATGAATTCTATTGCAGTGGAAAAGTGTAGGCGTACGAAATACACTGTAACTACAAAGTTACCTTCTAAAAACAAACCAAAAAACAAACCAAACCAAAAAACCCAGCCAAACCCAAGATGGATGTATCTGCAGCCTATCATTACTCCAAGCACCACTTCCAACCCTTTCACAAGCCTTTCCTAAAATCAACAGTTTTCAGTGAAGTTCCATCACAGTAAGCTGAGCTCTGCAGAGAACTTAAAATTTAGACAAAATGGTCAACATCCTTCTGCTGCTTTCCTGTAAAGGCCAGGGCCAGCTTCAGTTCTGGCTAGTCCAGTGTCAGAAGTTATTGAAGTTTACAGGGAAGTTTCCTCTGTGCAGAGCAAAGCCGAGCTGCGTGCGTCACGCTGGAGGATGACACCAAACCCAAGAGTACATTCTGTGCAGTGCGAGTAATCTGCAGGGTCTGGATGTCAGCGCTGTGATATGCGCTATTTGGCCGTAACGTTTGGTTATTTCAAAATTCAGAAGCGAAGAAAAATGCCTTGAGATTAAAGCCTTAGCAGGTGAAATAAAATAGGTAATGCTGGAGGTTGTGAAATCTCAGTTTGTGATTCATGCGGCCAGATTAAGTTCTGAGAATTGGATTATAAATAACCGTAAGAAATAAAGCATAGTTTGGGCGGTTTGGTTGGATTGGTCGTTTGTTTTGCTTTTGGAGGAGGATCAAAGGAGGATGAACCGGGCTGAGAAACTGTGCAAATCTCAGTGCAAGAAGAAAAAAGAAACCCACACATAAAGCCAAGAAACAAATGGATAACTGGAGAGCAAAGAATCCCTCCCTCTTTTATCACCCTCTCCCAAGTTTCAGGCAAACCTTCTCTGAAATCATAGGCTGGGAGCAGTGAAGAAAGAGCAATCCTGATGGAAGGAACAGAATATATCAAAACAGCTGGAGGCACAAATGCATTAGCTGGGACAGCAAGCCCACTGCCTAAGCTGACTGCCACAACTCTCTGCCTTAGCCATAAATCAGTCTCTTTACAGGCTTTCAGTCCCCATGCTCCTCCCACACTCCTGGATCTCCCTTTTTTCAATACATATCTGCAGGGTATGCAAATACACTTAAGCAGCAAATAGCTCTCATCTGCTCCTGGCTTTGGCACCATCACAGGAGAGGTAGACCTTGCCACTGAGAGCCAAGAGGCAAAAATACACCAAGAGAGGAGAAGGAATTCCTGCACCGATCTCCAGCGATGATCTGCTGCTGGTACATCCCCTGTCCTCACTGAGCTGGGGCTCTCCTGCTCCTTCTGCTAACAGCACAGATGCTCCACGCGACCCCAGGCAATGGGAGGGATGTGGACTTGGCAGTGCCTCATCGTGGTCTTTTTAATATCACTTAAAGCCTTTCTGAAATCTCCTTTCAAACTAAAGCAGAGCAAGGGATGGGTAATTAAAAATAAAAGGAAGTTTTCATCTGTTTCATCATGATCAAAGGAGAAGGTAAAGGAGCATGCAAGTCCTGAGGGACCCATGTTCCCCACCGCTGCACAGTCAGCTATTGTCATAAAACACAGATCTGTATTTTATTCAAGCAGTTTTGCTTAACAGGATATTCCAAGATGCAACATCTCATTTTCATGAGGGGCCTCAGGGGACACAGTAAAAACACCCATCCTAACCAAGTAAAGAGCATTTAAATATCAAAGTAAGAGGGGGGGGGGGAAAGGTAGAGCAGAAAGCTTTGTCCAGCTATGGAGACTAATGAAAGATGACCCAGGTTCCTTTACCATCAGCTAACTGATCCTTCTTAGTGTAAACAGGGCTTGTGATAGATTTGGACATTTATTCCAGATGACAAGACCAGAGTAAACAAATAGATGCTTTTTAATTTCCCCTTTTACTTAGGGGGGTAATAAAAATTCTATGGCAAACAAACTGCACAGGGGAAGACACAGAAGATTTAGACTAGCGCAAGAAATAGAGTATTGTCATCTGAGCAAAGGTTTGCCTTCAGAAACAAAAAGGAGCATTTTAAGTCCAGAAAGGCTCATCCTTAGAGAAAAGGACAAAGACTTTTACCCTGAACATTATCCTTGAGCACATCTCCACTCCCTGCTCTTTTCTGCCTCTTGCATCTTGTGAGGAAAACAAACCAAACACCATCACCCCTAGTTATACTAGAACTGGGACAGAGTGTGTGTGTGTGTGTGTGTAAGTTCAGCTCTTCAAATCCCTATTTGTGCACTTGTAAATGGCCTCATTTGAAAAGCTGGTTGAATACCCAACTTGCTTTCATTCCCTTGAAATTGTGGAGCTGGATTAGCCATGGCATTGACTGCAGCCTCCTGTGTCATCAGCCTGAGGGGATTACAGCCCTGAAGTCACCTCTGAAGCAGCACTTCTAATTTGAAAACAATTAGAGAAGAGATTAAGAATACCTTAGATACTTCATCCCCAAGTAAAACAAAGCCACCGAGTCTCAGGCTGCAAATCCTCCAGTAAGCAAAACCAGTTCTTGGTACGCTATGCATGAGTGTACCTGCTAAACAGGACCATAAGGATGTCACAGAGAGCTCTATCCCATCATCATTTAAGAAGGAAGAAATCAAGCAACAAGGTAACATGTACGTAGCAAGGACTTTACACAGGGCATCAAGTTGTGCTATCTATAGGAATTGTATCCCTTAAGGATAATGCCTTGTTTAGGACACAGATCTCATGGGTTATATCAATTTTTCAGGAAATTTTAGCTTACTATTGTTGTTGTTTAAGCCTTAGAAATCAAAGTTCTCCCAAAACCTTTTCCTAACTCAGAAAAGAGCCAAAAGCCTTAGGAGCCTACTGTATACTGCACTTCCCTTGCAGCTATCTCTTTGGAAAGCTTTTTTTAATTACAAAAGGAAAACGGCTTTTGGAAGGCACAGGAGTAGTTCAGCAAATTAGTGCCTAGAGCACAGCATAAAACCCAAATGGTAACAAGCGGCACGGTCAGAATGTTGGGTTTAAAGGTCAGAAATACCAACTGTAATGAAACATGGTTCGATTTCAAAGTGCCAAGTGACAGCTGTGGTCCAGAGCTTTTAGTCAGATGTGCAGGAAGACAGACTCCAAAAGAGGAGAAATTGGTGCATGCACATCTGGTAGAACAGCATCCAGTCATTTACTATGGGCATAACAGGGCCTTAAGGCAATATAATTGGATGTGTTTGGCCATGGTTTTAAAAAGCAGCTTTCAAGATGTACAAAAAAGAAAAAAAAAAAAAGGTATCATACACATGAAACCTCTATATAAGTAGTTAAAAAATTCACTGCCTTGGGTTTTGGTTGTGGTCCAAAGCCTGGAGATGACTGTGGGAAGCCTCCCTTGACATCTGTGATCAAGGTCTGAAGAGCCGCAGTGTAGTGAGAGAGAAGGACAGGAACCCTGCATGGAGCAATCTTTCAGATACATAGATTTAAATTTCCTTTTTCGTATGGGAGAGAGGAAAGAGCTCTGTCACTCTGGAAGAACTTGAGCCAAAGATAAATACTATTATTTAGAGTAATACTAATGCATAAGATTGATCCCGCACAGTCTTACTCATCACAAAAATAATAAGAAAAAAAGCCAGTGAAGAGTCTGGAACTTAACAGTATAACTTTTGCCTTTCAGATATTTTTTTTTTCTGATCATTTCTCGTGATGATCAGATGTATGAGGCACCTCTGATAAATGCAAAGCGATTTTTTCACATTAAAAGTAATGTTTTTGTTCTAGATCCAACTCAGCATACATTTGTGTTAAGAAATGCTGCCAAATTTCATAACTTGATTTGAAAAAAAACCAATCTTTTTCCTTAGTGTACAAATTGCTACATTCCAAGCACATCCTACACAGCATGGCCAAATTAACATAGTCTAATAAAGCTCAGCAGATACTGTCTTCCCTTGGCCTGGCAAGTCAATACCACAAGGGTGAATGTTGCCTATGATGCTACTGGAAATATTCAGAAATGAAGGTGCAAAACACAGACATGAATAACTCAATGTAAATAAACTCAGTAGTATAGGACATCTATTTATATTCAAAAATCATATTCTTAGGCACCATCCTTTAACATCAGAGCCTGTTGTCCAGCAGTTCATGTGTAATTTTGGCCTTTTAATTGCAAGCTCGTCTCTTTTGCATGTGAAGTCCATACTATTTCAGGGAGTTCTGCTCCAGTCTTTCCTGATCCCAGTTTACACGCTTGCATAATGCAACCTTATTAAAGATTACAATCTGCTGTAAAAGGCTTTCTTCTGCCTGGAACTACAGAGAGAACTGAACTAAGGCTGGCATCATTTCAGCAGTAGATCAGACTATTTCCAGCATGGCAAACTAAATAATTTTCTGTCCTAATTACTTTGGATAATCTTGAATTTAGCCCTCCGCCATCTCTCTATGTAGTATTTAGCCATGAACCGGAGACTTGCTAACGCACCCTGACCTGCTTAATTGGAAGCTGAATCATAATTGATATCAAAACAGCTATCAGAGGAAAACGTTAGCCAGTTCACCAAATTTCCCATCCCTTCCCATGCCTGAAAACACTTCAACTAACTCATTAAGAAATTACTTCAAGCAATGGGATATGGAAGAGCAGAGACATCCCAATTAACAGAACAGGAAGCACATAATCAGAGGAAGAACCATTTTGTGCAGTGGATGCACTGTGAGACTTTTTTAAGGCAGGCAAAGGCTGTGTTCACGTTTCCCTGCATTGATGGTACAGTTTTCTCAATACCACATTCAACTGTGAGTTTAAATACATCTGCCCAACAGTCAAGCCTTAGTAATCTACCTACCAAATGTAGATCTGTTTAGAAAAAAAAAAAAAAAAAAAAAAACACTTTCAATATCATCTCTTAATCTCAGTTTTTGAGATTATAACCTTTATATCTTTAAAAAAAAACAAAAAAAATATATATACACACACACACTTTTTCTCCATCAAAGAAGGCTGTATTTTAACCAGAAATAGGCCAAGACTAAAACATTTCTTCTAAGACCTTAACAATTCAGGTGGGGCGTCCATCCAAATCTGCTTTGGATGCAAATCAGATCCAAAGCTTGAGAAAAACTGTTTTCTTGTTCCAGTTCAAATACAGACAAAATCTCTCAAGACAACGAACATACACCTCAGATGAAAAAAAAAAAATGATTAAAAACACTGCTCTCCCTTCAACCTCTTGTTTTAATTCTGAGTAGCTGGTCCCACCTTGCCCTCCTGCAGCATCACACCCAGCTCTGCTGTCAGCACATGTGACACTGAAGCAAAGCGATCGCCTTTTGCCAGCTGCAGACTTTCCACCACTCTCTGCTGTTCCAAACCAGATTTAACACTTCAACAAAACATGGTTTGGTCCCTTCCATTTTCAAAGTAGATTCCCACAGATTAACACATGTGGATTTATGAATCAACACGTAGAAGACTTAACATGAGAAGTTCTCCCCTTTGCTCTCTCTTTCTGTAACTCAATATTCTCAGCTACAGGAAATACATTAGAATAAAGTTACTTCCAAATCCATTAATTAACACCTTAATCCATCCCACAGGAAACTAGCAGAGGATTCTTTTTCTATAAAACCCTGCTGGTAAGGGAGGCTTACCTACATTTACCACAAGTTTAAAGAAGCAGCTTTTCCTCACCCTTTACCCCCCATTCTTTTTCATTTCTACCTCATAAATATAGCTTTCAAAAAAAAAAACCCCAAAAATATAAAATTTTGAAATAAATTAAGAANTTTAAAATAAATTAAGAAAAAAAAAAGAGGGGGTGGGTGGAAATGTGACTTGCACAGTGTTTCTTAGAGAGTGACCACCTTTCTCACCCCACCAGTTGCTTCAGAGTCTAAGCAGCTCAGATCACACATGGGTGACACCAAACACCTCCCTGCGTCCTGCAGCAAGTCCCTCCAACCCACCCGAGCCAGGTTCTGGGAAGGGGACAGGTAAAGTAGCACAGACCAAAGTTATTCTCCCCACAAATCTACACACGCTCCTCTGAGGCACTGGAAAGAAACTTATTATTTGGGTGGTAACCACCTTCTTTTATGTTATAGGGAACACAGGTTAGCCCAATTCCTTAGAAGCTTAGGAGTTCAGCATAACATATAAGAAACACTTTTTTTCCTACAACAATCTGCTCTTTGGCACAGCCTCAGAATACTTTACTGCCACGTCTTACTTTGAAATGGGAGGATGCCAAGAATGAGATAAGTGCAGACATCCATGACTGGGAAACACAAGTAAAAGGCCTTCTCCAGAGCCAATTACAGCCTTCAGCAGACAAGCGCTTCAAAAAAACAAAAAAAAATTCCCCAAATCTAAACAAACAGAGAAAAAGCAACAGTAAATTTGTCTCTCTCTATTCAAGAAGAAACACAGCATGTACTTCTTTAGATTAAACGTCTCTCCTTTTTTTTCCTAATTGAAATCTTCAAAATATACAGCCACATTGAAATAAAGCCTTTGTTTCTTCTGAACTTGAGTCTGAATTCTCAAAGAAAAAAAAAGAATGCCTACATTATTATGAAGAAGAGATCATTCTTTATGTGCTATTACCCATTCAATGAATGGAAACCTCGATTAGACCAGAGACTTGCCCTGAGATACAACTGCTTTAGTGGCCAGACTTGTCTCCTGCCAGCTCCATTTAGCTTTTGCCTTCCTTAAAAGTCTAATAGCATTTTTATCACATAGTTTTACCAGCAGTTTTTCCACTATGAAATGTTGTAATCAAGCTGAGGTAAAAATGCCAATGTGACTACAGTTTTCATTTGAAACCATATAGCTTGGCATATTTCATTTTGGGAAAGGAAGAGTTAACTTAAGTCAATTAGGCAAAACATGGTATGAATACCTTATAAGCCATCAGGAGAGAAAAGATGGAGTGAAATTAAGTAAGCCACAGCAAGTAATTGCCTATTTAGATTCAGCTTCATACACACTTAAGACTATCAAGGATCCTAGACTGATCCATTTTGTATCCACCATTCTTGCCTGATTAGAAAAGTCCAAGTGTGCAAAGCCAGGAGCTTGCCAAGAACCGGCAGAAGAAAGGTAAAGGCCAAAAGCTGAACTGCAAAAGGGACTTCTTTTAATGATACAGAATCATTTCAAATCACCAGGGAAGACCTCAGAGAAGGAGGCAGAGAAATGTCCACATAACAGAAAGACACCACCAAGGTACCAAATCACCCCAATAAGACTGTAAATGAAAACAGCTCTGAAATCTCTAATCTCAATGAAATTCACAAAGGAACATGTTTCAACCAAGTCAGTCTTAATGAAACTGCAAATTACCTTCAAACAGCACTAGAAATGTACTTTAGCTCCTCTCCAATTGCCTGACCAGTTCACGTTGCCCCATGTAAGAGTTCTGGCCACTTCAAAGTCCTTGGCTCCGCATTCACTTCTCTGCTAGAACAGTGATGCTCATCACTGCTATTGCACAAGGGAGACATCGCTTCTTTAGAAAGCATTAAACAACTGCAAAACTGAAAGAGACTGGAAACAAATTCAATAGAGGACACTGACTCCCCCAACTTCCTCAGGAGTCTACAACATGGATCCAACAGCTCAGAAACTCAGCTGTGTGGAGTTATGTATTCAAAGGTATTTATACACCAAGCAGGCAATTAGCAGGATATGCAAAGCCCCCCAGCCCCAGTGAGTTAGGGATTTTAAACTCATTGGAGGGCAAGCAATGTGGAATTTTCACTTTTCATTCAGTGCCATGTCTATCTTTTTTTAGTTCCCTTTTTAACTCTACTAAAATTTGAACTTTGGACCAGATTATAGATAAAGGACTTGATAAAATCCATGGTAGCCTTTGGTATCACTGGAAGTTTCACAATCTTATTTTTCTGAGAAGGTTGCTCTGGATCTCAGACACTTAATTAGGCTGGCTACAGCCAGGACTACAGGAGATTTTGCAGTTTGTGTCGTGTAAGAGATCAATCATCAGCGTCACAAAACTGATGTTAACCATGAAAGGCAAAGGACCACAGCAATATTTTTGTGAACATGTGCAAAACCACTCACTGCTGACAATTTAAACTATTGAATTAACTTCAGCTGATTGCCATTAGCACTGCAGAAGAAGCTAACGCTCCCCAGGCCTCTCAGCTGCTGCACTGTTGACACAGCGGTGGTGAAGTGGCAGGAGCACCGAGGAGAGGGAGAATTCATAAAATGATTGATTCGCTTTTGTTGAGAGTTTCCACGTAGAGGAGAATTTACCTTTGGCCGAAGACCAGGAATGAAAAACTCTCAGTCCAAAAAGAATGCTTTGGCCAAGGCTGCAAACAGCTTGAAAAGGGGGCTTCTCGTGACAGCCTGAGGACTGTGGTTAGTCTGGCATCTGCTATCACATGTTTTACATTTTCCTTTCTTAATGATGTTATGCTCCATGTAAGTACTGAAAGTAAGAAAGATTTACTTATTTTACCCAGTTTTTCCCATATGCACAAATTTTGGCACCATTTGTCAATTTGGTCCATTTTTTAAGTATTTGGGGGATTTTGCATGTACAATAATTTAAACTATTCAGTCCAAATTTCATTTAATCAATATTTTATGTTCAGTTTCTGTGAGTTCCACAAAAAGGATCAACTGTCTTTTGCAAAAGCTGGTACTTGGACAATTTTGAAAATACAATATAAAGTTACCAGTATAGTGAAATATAATTATATATACAGACTACTCCAGGAAACCTCTTTTTTTCCAGCAGTTTCCATAAATCTTAATCCAGAAACTAAAAAGATTCTTCTTTTCCAAAGAAAAGAGAAATATGTACTTGGTAAGGTAACTATGCAGAGGATTAAAATACAGGATACATGCAAATACATTGCTGAATTGGAGCTTTTATGCTCTCTTTTCTCTTAATGTGAAATTATTCTGATGGCATTCTCTAAAAGCCAATTGACTAGTAGTGACCCAAGGCAACCACAAATCCCAAAAGAAAAACGTGGACCTGATACTCAATTAAAAATAAAATTATTGTTATATTCACTTTCAACTGGTACTTTTTAATTGCACTGGTCCAAATAGTTGAGCAATCCTCAATTCCTGAATTGATGCAACCACTATTTTATGTAGGCAAAATAACTCTGAACTCAGGCAGGGTAACCTCTTTTGAGCCAGCACTGTATTGCCACTTCAACTGATTTTCTGCAAATGGGAAAAGGAGAGAGTCTTTACCCGCTTCTTCTCCAAGCAGCTGGTATCTATGGTCTGGGGAAGCTTAAAAGAGGGAGATGAAACACTGTCAGTGAGGGAGGAGGATGAGCATGCAGCGTTTGGAGGACTTTCTCTTTGCAACATTACTTCCTTTTCCAACGCCCCCAAATCTACCCCCTCTTCATGTGGGGAGGCTGATCTGAAGCCTTACAAGGAACTGCCACGCTGCTCTGCCTGTTGGGAAGAAGGAAGCTGGGAAATCAGGTCAATGGCATCCTGGGGTGTATTAGAAGAGGGGTGGTTAGTAGGTCGAGAGAGGTCCTCCTCCCCCTCTACTCTGCCCTGGTGAGACCCCATCTGGAATATTGTGTCCAGTTCTGGGCCCCTCAGTTCCAGAGGGACAGGGAACTGCTGGAGAGAGTCCAGGGCAGGGCTACAAAGATGATGAAGGGAGTGGAGCATCTCCCAGAGGAGGAAAGGCTGAGGGAGCTGGGTCTCTTTAGCTTGGAGAAGAGGAGACTGAGGGGTGACCTCATTAACGTTTATAAATATGTAAAGGGTGAGTGACAGGAGGATGGAGCCAGGCTCTTCTCAGTGACAGGCAATGATAGGACAAGGGGCAATGGGTGCAGGCTGGAACATTGGAGGTTCAACTTATATATGAAGAAAAACTTCTTCATGGTGAGGGTGAGGGAACACTGGAAGGGGCTGCCCAGAGAGGTTGTGGAGTCTCCTTCTCTGGAGACATTCAGACCCCACCTGGAAGCATTCCTGTGTGACCTGATGTAGGTGTTCTTCTTCCAGCAGGGGGATTGGACTAGATGATCTTTCGAGGACCCTCCCAATCCCTGTGATTCTGTGACTCTGTGAATCACAACTCATCAGGCACTTGGAGGGCGACAGTACCAGGAAGGAAGAAGGGTAACAGACACACAACAACAAGACACAAATGCTGGGACCAGAACTCCTTTGGAAGAGAATCCTTCACTCGTAAGCAGTGGATAACACTATGTCTTGTTTGGGACTCAATATGCAGAAAAGGCATAAGTGAAATAAGAAGATGAATCAAAGAAGGGGCAAACACTTTAGAAGAGTTCACGTAAGGACGACTCTGGGTAGCAGACAACGTTTCTTACAAACCAGGGGCAAAAAAAGGGAATACTGAAACTCAGCCACAACAGAACAGAACTTTCTCAGTCCTCCAAAGAGGATTTGAAGGTGATATTTATTGGATTACACCTCAGTGAGCAAAAGACGCAGAAAACTAACAGAAAAGAGCAATATGTGTATTTACACACCTAGAATTTCAAGAGAACCAGCTGTATTTTGAAAAGAAGGAAAGGCCACTCTTGTGTCTAAAACTGGACTTAAAGAACATAAAGCTTTATATTATTTGTATTAAATGTTTGGTTGATTCAGAAGCAAAACAGAAATTCTTTATCTGAAAATTAATGTCTGCAAAGTGACCAGAAGGCTTTTCTTGTTTCCAAAAAGAGACTTTTTATATGAATTATCTCATTTCCTGATTAGCAAACTAAAAGTATGAAATTATTTTCCCCCTGGCTATATCCCAGCTGGATCAAAGCACTGGCCCAAGAACATACTGTACCAGTTTAGTTATTGAGAAAGTCCAGGAGAAATTCAAGCACCTACTTCTCATCTCTACTGACAAAGATACCAACCCAGGAATGTAAACACAGGGCCGGATATGTAAGATACAGCCAGATATTTGCCCAGATAGTTTTATACCCATTTTTTGCTGCACTGTTACTCCTTCACCACAAATAGTACCTGCTCTGCTTCTATAGCAGAGTCCACGTCCAGTTCTAGATGACAAATCACCCAAGTTCATTACACCATCACTTCTCTTCCCAGGTCTCACAGAGGAAGGTTTATTCCATACTTGGAAATACCTTTAATGAGGACCAAGGGCTACAGCTCACAGGGAATTGGGGGAGGTTATGGGGGGGCAGCTCATGGCACAGGGACACCCTGTAAGCAGCATGTAGGGGTGGGGAACCTGAGTGTAATTCCTAATAGTTAAACATCACTGCAATATCTATTTTCAGTAAATAGAGAGGAAAGAATCCACACCCACATCTTCTGGATGCA
Organism: Nycticryphes semicollaris; assembly: GCA_013400055.1. Taxonomy (NCBI): domain Eukaryota; kingdom Metazoa; phylum Chordata; class Aves; order Charadriiformes; family Rostratulidae; genus Nycticryphes; species Nycticryphes semicollaris. Next base: position 305,279 of record VXBJ01001151.1, on the reverse strand, counting down.
CAGGGACATCCGTGAAAGGATGCCATAACGTTACAAATCAAAACAAAACAAGCCATTAACCTGTTCTTATTTTAACAGGGAGATATGCCATCGGAGGAAGGGTTTAAGGCCATGACAAGCATTTCTGGGTAAATCGGCTCTCTCCTATGTCATCATGTGATAGATAAATCCAAATACACGCCAACAGCCAAAATAGGAGAGCAGTATTCCTCTCTGTTGCAACAAATAAAGCTATCCTTCATGAAGGTATCTGTATAAATACTACAGTAAGTGAGAGCTGGTTACTATCTTCCAAATTGCACTGTTAAGATAAGGCTTTAAAAAGCAATCAATAGCCATTTTTTTATTAGTCTCGTTTCTGGCAGTTTGCCCATATCTGCAAATATATATTTTAGAAGCTCAAATCATCAGCCAAACCATGCCACACACGGAAAAACGAAGACAGTAAAAGCACATCTCTTAGAATTATATGTGTTCCCTCTTACCTACAAGTGAAAGTTTTACAATTATGTCAAACTAATTCCTCATTACTGCTCACTGGGATACCGTCCCTTCTATTCCCTCGGGGCTCATCACATCTTTTCTAGTCCCCTTCCTCCTTCTTTTATTTCATAAATGTTTTGCAAATACATTGTCAGTTGGTTTAGACTGCACTTAACCTGAAAAGCATTCACCATTCACAGGGTTTAAAATACAAAGCAACAGAGCAACAGAGAGAGATCTGGTGTGCATCACTGTCCCAAGCCTGTTTGTCCATGGTCAAGAACAACTCCACTGAACATGGAACAGCTTGAGAAGCACCTGAGAAAAGTCAGGGGAGAGCCCAAAAACACCCAGTGCAGAGAATCAGATGCACAACCCTCAGACAAATAGCTCTAGGGAAAAAAAAAAAACCCTAGACTTTGAGTTAGTTGTTGGGTGAACGAGCCTCTGAGCTGGGAGCAGGGATCTGTGTCCCATTCCTTGGTATATTGTGAGTCCAGTGAATCAGGACTTCTTGCGTTCTTTGTAAATGAGATGGAGGCATGAAGGATATCTGACTCCATCACCTTTCCCTGCCTTCAACTATTTGCAGGAACCCAGTTTTTGGCAAACCTCACTCAGGTCCAAAGAGGTGGCAGTAGGTGTAAATGCTTTATAGTTTAAAATGTCCCATGTTGATGCTGACACGTTCAAGACACAAGAAGAGGTTGCTATGGAAACACACGCTGTATTGCCTGGAACATAAGGCAACATCTTACATTAAAAAAGGGGAAAAAAAAAAACTTGGACCAGCAGTTGCCAAATTAGGGTTTGGGTGGGGAAAAATTAGTTTGTCATTTGTTGTTGGCCAGAAATATTTTCATTTAGAAACAATGAAGCTAAATGTGATGAAAGCATTTACATTACATTTTGGATTGCTACCCTTGTCTCCAAACAAAAAGTAATTTTATATGGAAAGACTTTCTTTTGCAGTCCATGTACAGAATCCTTGTATTCCTAATTTTCCTTTTATCATTAATGAATTCGCTTTAATGGATGGTCATCTTCTTTGAAGAATTAATCCTGTAACTCTTCTATAATCTTACTTACCCGTGTACCCACAATGGCCAACAGAATTAATACAGGAGTTGATCAGAAATGGACAGAACCGTAACCTTCAAGCAGCAATTAGGTGCTTTATAAACGCTCTTCTATAACCTGTCACTGCTGCAAGGTGACGCCTGCCCCTCTGGGGTATTGCTGTGCAGTGGCATCCTTCAGTGACAACCTCTTCTGCTTCATTCCCCTGCCCTCTCAGCAAGCGCAAGAACAATTTTTAATTCCCCAACCAACAGTTTCACCCTGCAGGCTCCATCAAAAGCCTGGTTTTCAGACACAATTCCCACACACCCACTTCCTCTAAAGAAAAATAAAAATCTTTCCAATTAATCTTTCTCACATAGAACTTAGAGCCCAAAGAACTTTTTTCTAGAGATTTCATGTTAAATACTGACTGGATTTCAAATGGAAGGTTTTTTTTTAAAAAAAAGGAGGTGGGGTTTTATTTCAGTCACTTTATCTTTGGAAGCAGAGAAGCAAGTTTGAGTTATTTTGTCTGAGACCAATACCTTCACCCTTTCCTATTTTGAGTATTCTAGGAAATTTCATTTTACTAGGGCTTTTTTTTTTTTAATTCTGATTCTTGGCTATCTCAGAAGCAACTAGTCGACAATTCTACTTAAGTATCTCCAACCTGATGCGACCTTTGTGATTTTTGCAAACAGGAGATCAAGATACGTTTACAAACACAAAAGATGACATTGTGGTATCATGGGATCAGCATTTTTTTTTGGTAACTTCAATAAAAATCTAAAAAAAATTGCAGACAATATTTCTTCGTCAATACCTGAGCATGAGACATGGGAAAAGCCTTGATTCTGCTAAGTTTAAGAGAGAGGATGTTCAGTGGCCACCAGCAAGCCTGAATACAAACATCTGAAATGGAAATAACCTTGTGAACTGGCATGAGAATACTACTCTTCCTCATAAACACATCAGCAGGCAAACAATGCCAGAAAGATGGTTTTACAAAAATTTCTCATTTAGGGTTGTATTTTCAAAGACACCTAAGGAGAACTGACATCCAAACACAGATGGGCACCTGCTCTCCTCAGAACTTCAGCTTACACAGTTACAGTTGAATTCCCACATAACCAACTTGTTTAAAAAGCAGTGTTTTTCCAGCCACCCCACTGTCATAAGGAACCTCCTGTGAATACTTGTTGTGAGTGCTGCCCTCCGTGTCCCCGTAGCCCTGGAGGCTACTGAATTCAAGGGCTACTGCTGCCACCCAGGCAAAATGGGTCACAGCAAAAGGAGAGAGGAACAGCATTTCCGAGTTTTAAATGTCAGGTCATTTTTGCATCCACCCAGCAGTGCATATAAATGTATTTATTACTGTGTTTCTAATCTGCCTGTACATGATTGATTCTGTGGCTAGTTCTATAATAGCCGTTCTTAAAATTTCTTTTTTTGTCAAATGTATCCTACTTTTTGTGTAGCCCTTCTAGATATGTGCTATATGAGCTTTTCCCCTTATCTTCTACTTATAGCATCAGTAGCACTGAAAAGTTGTTTCTTTTTTCTTTGGAATCTAGAAACTCTGTGTTCTTTAAAAACCTTCTAAGAATACTCAAATAAAGTATTTGCAAATCATTAGCACCTGACTGCAATATTGTTTAAAGCCTATCTTGTTCTTCTGTCACACCTCTCTTCCCATTTTTTTTTGTTATTATTACCTTCCTTGAATAGATTTGTCTACAGAAACTTGTAAAGAGGCAGGAGAAATATATGAATCTTTATAAATTTAGTTCTGTTAAAAATTCACAGTTGTTTCTATTTCAAAAGGACTGAGGCAGAGAAATATGGAAAAGCTCATCTGTGAAGATATTGAGACTTTGGCTGCAGTTCACTCAACTTCACAGGGTTCATCACAACAGTATTTGGCTCTCCTCTCTTCTGTTTTCTTCGCTGCTAATGGATACTTTACTATTTAATTAGTGCAGCATGATCCAAATCCCATCAAAGTCAATAAAACTCTTTTCATTTATGCTAATGGGCTTTGGACCAACTCCTGAATTAGTATCAGAATCAAATAAAACACCCTTAGGAAAAGAACAGATACACCAAGCTTACACTTTAAAGAACACTCTTAAAACCTTCCTAAGGTTTTTACTCGCTTTAGAGTAAATCTCATTATTGAACATCTCATAAAAACAGCTGGACAGCCCTTTTTTGTCAGCCGGATTGAAGTGTCAGGAGGAATGTAAATGCATGCGCCACGTCTCCGTGAAAAACCTTCCCATGATGAGGAGAGCGAAAGGTTACATCTTCCTGAAGCTGCTCCTGTGGCTCCTGCATTGTGCGAGCACGGGAGGGTTCACCCTGTGGGAAGATAAATTTGGCAATACAACTGCGTTTAAAAGGTCCTGGCCCCGGACACTTGTTATTTCTCTGGCACTGCCTTAGTTGTGCCAACACAGCGATCTGCCGGGCTGCTCTGAAGAAAACTTCACCAACATGATTAACCCATTTAAGGCTCTTTGGCCAGATGACATCCAAACCCGGCCAAGTGACATTAGGATGGTCCATGCCCAACTGAAGAAGGCTCTGTGGAGCGGGGCAGTCAGTATTGTATGTAACACAGCTGAACTTCCAGAACCACTTCAATCAAATTAGCAGGAGAGAGCACCAGCTATTTTTATCCTACAGAGTAGAGAGGAGTCTTTCTGCTCTTAGACTATACCCTAGTTGCTGCAGAAATTAATGAACCACAAAGAAAGCAAAATGACACTATGTAAACAGGGATATTAAACCTTCTTCTGATACTTTTGACCTATTTTGGCAATACCAAGCAAGCCAAACAAAGCCACTGCATCGTTTGTTGCACAGCAGCACGCTTTAATTGACCGGCACATTAAACATCAAAGCTTCTTGCAAAGTTTGACCACAGAAATCACATTCAGAAATCACATCCTACCAGTGCTGATTCAGTGGCAGAGCCACAGAATTCTTTTTCAAATTCCCAAAAGCCCAAACAAAAGAACCACACCTGTGCTGTTGGTTTGGATGGGTTTGGGTTTTTTTTATTTCACACTAGTCGAGCCTGGCAGCCCAGCAGGCTGGGAGACAACTTTCCTTTGAAAACACCTTTGGCAGAATGTTAATAGAGAATGAAGAAAACTCAGGATGAGGATGAGAGGTGCTTCAGTCCCTTCTGGCCTGGAGGTGTGAACCTTTCCCATGGAATCAATCACAGCAGCTCTGGAGGGGACTGTCCTGCAGCACACAGGACACATTGGTGATGTGCGCACGTGGCTCCAGCTCTCCGCTCCCATCTGCTCAGCGCCTCTGGGCAGCCCTGACTCACCTTATGCCGTCACGTGTACTGGTTTTTGGGATGCAAGAAGTTCACTTTGCTCTCAGATGGAGTCAGTATTCCAGTCCTGCCCTGCAGACTGGCACTGAGGATAAATGGGGACATCGCTTCTTGCTTCATTCACCTCTTCTGGAGGGACTTGTTAAAGGAGTATATTCACTGAGCAAGGATGTCGTTATGAATAGCCAAGAAGTACCACGTTTTCTGCTCATTCCTGATGTATGGGCTACTCATAAGCCATTCTCATCACCTCAGCACTCCAGTGCCAGGGCTCAGCATCTTGCCCTGCTGAAACAGGTCAGATGTCTCTAATTGCTCTTTCCTTTGACCTTTTTTCTGACCCATCCCTTCCTCTCCCCCACATCACACACAGAGACAACCATCTTGCTGCTCTGAACACTACGCTCCTCCGCAGCAACGACAGTGCATTTTTCTCCAGTGAAGGAAGCATTTCCAGCTCATGAGAAGGAGAGCGGTACCACGCACCAGCCCAGCAGCAGCCTGCAGGGAGGCAGACTTTCAAGCAATCTGTACAGCTTTGGAATTCAAACCCGTTAACTGTGGTGGAACACATTAACCGCCTCTTGGCAGCCATTTCAAAGATGGCCATTTGCTCCACATTCCTCAGCAAAGGAGTGATGCTGACAAGGTCCCTGGCTCTGTGAAGGCGAGGAGTGAGAACCTACAAGTTCAACTGTCACCTACAACAGCTTCAGGGAGGACCTCATCACAAGGAGAAAGCTCCCTCCAAACAGACTAGAAAATACAAGTATTAGGGCTAATCTAGCCAGTGCACTGTGCTGCCCTCTGGCACTGCGTAGTGCTTTCCTGTTTCAAGAAGGACCAAAAATTATATAGTATATTGGACTACCTGTGGAGTACTCTCCACAGAGTAAGTCTATTCCCAGGATCAATCACATTGTTTCCTGTAGATGTCCTCCAACACCATGGCCAAATGCAGCAGATAAAGTAGTCCAGGAAGAAAAAAACTCCTCTTTTTATTAAGGACTAAGTCAGGTTCTTAGTGATATTTGAGCTATAATCAATACCTGAAGAGGCTGGAGCAAAGGTAGTTGCCTGCCCACTTTTGTCTCTCAGCTTTACCCCACTTTACCAGGCTGGGAAGCACAGATGCATGGATGCAAGAAGCTTATGGAGACCAGCTACTGACCAGCAACAGGAATCTCTAAATCAAACTTCAGGAAACCTGCACTCCTCCTTTGGTCAGTGCCAGTGGTGATGGATATTCCTCTGATCAGTATGACAGAATGCCCCCAGCAATATTCACCAAAAGATGAAGTTTAACAGAACTTTGTGTAGTGCTTTTTCAAAAGGCTGGACAAAAGGCTGGCAAAGCAGCATGGAGCCAAATGGGCAGTTTTATGACAAGACGCTCAATGTGGGTCTCTGTCACTGCGTTCTGCTCCCTCACAAGACTGCAGCATCACAGCGAAGCTGTAAGTTCACTTCTACTAATTAGAAGTAGTCAAAAGTGCAACTCCACTGAAGCACCTTAATGCAATTTCAAAACTTCCCTGAGTTTTCAGCTTGGTGAAACAGTCCAGCACTTTCTAATCCAGGTTCACTTGCCCTCTTTGAGTGCTAACAACTCCTCCATAAAGCAGCCTACGAAAGATCAGAACTTCCTCACAGGAGACAGGAGTAAGTCTGTCTTCATCGTTCTTTCAAAGGACACTTTAAAGCATCTCACAATTTGTCACCAATAGCATCTAGGTCACTAAGCAACCTCTATATATGAGATTCTGCCTGTGACTCTGCCTTTTATAGTTAAGAATGTGATGTCCTAACTACAAAATAAAACTTAAACTTAAGGACTTTACTAGACTCCTTGCAAATGTCGACATTGTATTAAGTCAAAGCAGTGGACTCAGTGGCACAGAAGAGATATATAGAGAATTAATTTTCACCTGATAGGTCTCTGGCGTCAGTGAAAAGTGGTCTTAACATAAACAAATATAAAATGAAAAGAGAAAACATAGTTTCCCGCAGTGGGATAGCTAGAACATACTGTAGGACTTGCAAACAGTGATTCAATACTCCAAAATTATATCCTTGGTTTAAAGACTGCATGGAGTTCTGATTCTGGAAGTACACTATAAAAATCTTACCCAGACACAAACATTTCCTAAATCCACAAGTCAAATCCACCACTTTCAGTCACCCCAATGGAACACAAAATTGCCAGAAGCAGCTAAACCCTTCAAAGACCTAAGGATATCCATCATGGATAAATTTCACATTACTAACATTGTTGTTTATTCAATAGCTTTTCCAGTGGTGTCATGATTTCTACAGGCTTGCATGGTAACATGAAAATGTCACCAAAATTACATCAGAATGGTAATTCAGAGACAGTAAGCCATGAGACCTTCAGTGAGCCCATGCTTTTGGGTGAGAACAAACAGCACTCACAGCTGGGTCTTTAACCCATCGGCCCACTCATGACGGAGGACTCTGAGAACTTTCAAAGAGGCTGGGATCCCTGGTCTCCTCTTCCAATGCATTTTATGATTTCCAAGTATGTAAAAAAAAAAAACCTGAATACAATGTCTCATGTTAACAGCGCTTACACATTCATGGATCTCCTGTATTCTGCTGCCTCCCAGGATACATGGTCTCTTTGCAAACCATGGTAGCCTGCAATTCAGACTGTCAGAGGAGGGCACGTCACCAGAAGAGTGTGAAAACATCTAATTACATAAGGCCAGGTCCTCAGCTAATGCAAAGTGACAGAGCTCCCAGAAATCCACGGAGACATGATGATGCAGATTAGCAGAGGTTTGGCTCATTATAATTGACTAGACCCAACTTCTAATTTTCCCATCTAGTGACAGATTGTTGGAATCCTGAACAGCAGAATCTCAGAAGGCAATGGGGAGTTGAAAGTAGATTGCATCAGAGAAAGTAAACTCCAGTTTGGCTGAAAGCATATTTATGATCCAGGACTTTCAATTAGCTGTTGCTGAATTATCACAAAAGTCTGCTGAACAGATGTGCAATTAGAAGTTTTCTTATGTTGCTCTCTCTCATGATTTGGGGTGGTTTTTTGGTTGGGGGGGGTGGATTTGGCATTTTTGGGTTTCTTTGCAAGCAATGCTAGTTTTATTGAGGTCAGAGCTAATAATCTCAAATAGCCACAGAAAGCTCTTTCCACCATCACACCTCCAGCAGTGCAGAAGCGAAGAGGCAGGAAATCTGTCTCCTTTCTGGCCCCATCTTCATAGGAAGAAAGAGACAGCAGAGCCGTTCAGAATGAGCCTGCAAATTCAAGGCAGCTGGAATTGCCTCATCCTCCTGGCATGGACAAAAGGAGGGTTTCTCCTGATCCCTCCCCCTTGCTTTAATGCATCACCTCTTCTGTGGTGGGGATGTGGTGTGAGGCAGAAGGGGAAGAAGGTTTAGCAGAGCTATTTCAGTTTTAGAATCATGCTGTTCTGTCCTGTTCCATCCAGCAAACGGGATATAAACAGCAATGGGAAAAGCTGCACTTGAGCGTCTTGTACTCACCTCCCTCATCACCACCACCGCACCAAGGGACGCAGAACAAGGTGAAAGACAAGGTTATGATGTGGAATACTCCAAGGCATGCTTTTTGTCCCAGATTTTTTGATAATCTACCTGCCCATACACTGCTAAAGGAAGTCAGTGAAACTAAACACGCTCACTTCAACAGCTTTGGAACAAATCCAAAGATCCGTGGAATCTCCCAGGTCTTCATGTAAAATGATGCTGGGCCATGACATATGAATTGACACAGATCTATTTTTTCCTGTATGACTCTCTGGTTAGATAAATGCAAGATTATACTGTACTTTCACAGGTTCAGCATTTTTATTCTATTTTATACAATGGTATGATTATTGTGGGTCGTAATTTGACTGCAGAGAACTAACAAACAGCTTTATTTTCATAGTAAATTCATTATCCTTTCCTTCTGAAGAGTTTAAATTAATTCAGAACGTCTTGTAAACTGTTTTATCTTTCTTTGCTTGTCTATTACATATCCAGACTGAGCTTCATATTACTCCTTCAGAATAGTAAATCATCCTTTGATTAATCACATTTTTATACTTACTGTTATGTCAGCCTTAATGTGCCATAACTTTGCATGTAATATTGACAGGCACCCCTAGCATTTATTTGGGGATTAAATATTTTGGTTTACTGATGAATGGTGGATCTGCCATTTTCACAATGAAACCTAAAACTATTAGGAAGCTCTGATTTCAAGCTGTGTTATAAATCTGAAATCAATCCAAATTCATTCCTAAAACTTCTTCATCCCTAAGCTCTTTATTGGTATTGAACTGAGGTGGCATAAAATTTGTGCTTCTGGGTTTTGGGTGGTTTTTTTTTGTTCCCAGTAGGTAAAAGATTGTGACCTTAGGCAGGTTCACACTGCTTTACAGGGAGGTGGTTTGAAAAGTTTCAAAGCCATATTTTTATCTAGCTATTACTTACTTTAAGTATATGAAAATTTTGAGACATTTTCAGCCTTGCAAGCTTCAAAGCCTGCCAGCTTCCAGTATAACTCCTGTCACGTGAGACAGTGTTGGCACGTGAAAGACTCTTGGCCCAGCTCAGCCGTCTTCATCATCAGGTAGTGATTTATTTCTCAAAGACTGTTTTTAAATACATTCTGGTTTGCAGAATGCTTTCCAAACAACATCTCTCACATTCCTTCCACAGCTCCTCTGCTCGGGGAAAGAAAAATGCCTAGCAATTTTAACACTCTGAAGAATCAAAAAGTATATTCTCCTGCACATGAGTTGGATGAACATGATTTACCCAAAAGCCATGGTTTTAAACAAATAAAACCACTATTAAAACAGTAACCACAGCCTGTGCTGCCACCTATCCTTAGTTAATCTCTACATTTTCTGCAGGCTCTTTTTCCTCTCCCAAACCACAGGCTCTGTCCTGCAAACACATCTGCCCTTCAAACGATGTCATGGCCACGGGCACTGGCCCTTGTACCAGCCTTGGGAGCCACACACCTGACCATGGGAGAACAGCCACGATGCATCTGCTTAGAGCAGGTATTGAATGTTAGTACTGTCTTTTGCACATAGGAGGAAATACCAGCAAAATTAGCAAGTGTTCAGAGCAAAATCTGTGCTTTCCCCTCTTCCTTTATACATTCTATCATTTTACTGCACCTGTATTAAAATTTAAATGGTTTATTACAATATTTTGTAAATATTTTGACTCCCAAGAAAATAAGCCTTTTCTTTCCCATTGGACTTGCCATATTATTTTGACCTTCTCCATCCTATACTGTACTATAGTCATTATACCATGCCAAAAAAGCACATGTTCACAAGCACCACTTAAAAAAAGAAACTCCTCCTATAGGCCAAACTGTGCAAGAGTAACACCAAAGCTACAGTCCCTGTCCTTCTCCATGCACACTGTGAAAGTGCCTTTGGATGGGCTTGCCCAAGGGAGCTAATACATGCCCAGAGCTCCACTGGACAGGCTGGAAGCCCAGCAGCTCACAGGGCACAAAGAGAGGGACTATCAAGCAAGAGAAGGAAGCAGGCCGTTTCTTGGACTGCTTCTTGTTAGTACTGCAAGCAATGGGGTAAAAGAACAGAGGTTAAGAAGAGCTGCTGGCCACCCTGCTAATTAGCCATGCAGGTTCTTCTCCACGCATGTCCACTTCATCATTCTCACAGTGGCAGTAAATCACAAAACACATTAATAAAGTCTTAAAGACTCAGAGCCTACATCAAGATGTGGCACTGTGCTGTCCTAAAACCTCAGAAAGTTATTTTGCTCTAATGTCTTTTAAAGACCAGCTTAAATGTTGAGTACATGCCAGGTATTTCCTTCTAGTTTTCTTGCTTAAAAATATTGTAGAAATAGATCACCATCATTAAAAGGCAGTATCAACAGCCACCTCTACTCACCACACTTAGTGAAGAAAAGTAACTTAGATGCAATAAATTAGCTTTATCTAGTTACAGGTAGAAAGAGCTCTTCTTATCCACAAGGATACCAACAATGTTCACCAACTCTTTCTCATTACCGCATTAGTAGGTTTCATGCTTAATTTCAGTAGAAAATAGATTGTAATCTGTCCCCTGAGGTCTATCGGGCTAGAGGTTAAATGCTGGAAAAAAGTGGTCTGACAATACAATGAAATTCGAACACAGAGGTGGCAACTACAGAAAAAGTTAAAGGAGGTTAAAGTGGCTTTATTTATAGCCCGCCACATCAAAAGAAAAGCGATAATACTGTACTTTACAGGTGTAAGAGTCAGAAAGTACCACCAACCCCGGGCAATTTCAACCTCTGAATTCTCCATGGAGAGATGCACAAGTGAAGAATTAATTGTATTTATTTATTTTGAAGATAAAGGTCACAAGTGCAACAATAAAGAGGCAAAACACTAAATTTGATATAAACCAATATGAAGGGAATAAGAAAGAACATAAACCTGAAGGGCACGCTGGTAAACTATAACACACTTAGGGTACCAAGACCAAAGAGTTACAACAAGTTGTGCAAATGGGACTTCAAATTTAGCAAGGCAAAGCTTTGGAAAACAAACAGATTAGTAGATACAATCCTAAGAGGGACATGGGGAAAAAAGAAAAAAAAAACAAGTATATAAATTAGTGGTCAGGGCAGGTTCTCTCTGTGGCACCAGAGGGACTAAAATGATACTGCAGTTACCACATTCAGCAACTGGATCTGCCCCACTTGAGGGGCAGCCAGCCCACGTAACACATGCCCGTGGACAAACTCCCTCAGGCGTACACGCAGGAGAGGAGAGATCCCCCTCTTTTGCTTTTTTACCATTCAGCCGCTTGCCTTTCCCTTCCAACTGCTTCTCCCGCCCTCCCTTACACCATCAGAATGCCTCTTCTCCTGCCCAGAGCAGCAAACTCCACTCCCTACTCCAATCCCGTAACCCTCCCCGCCAATGGAGGTGGAATTTTACTGCGAAGTACAAAAAAAAAAAATCAAGTAGAGCTACAAAGCAGAAAGCCATCATCCACAGCACAGAACAATCTGTGTGTCCAAAGCTGCAGTTCCAGTTTCCAGGGCTCAAAGGCATAAATCAAGCTCCCTTAAACAGACCCATTTCTAAATCATGCGAATAAGAATGTGATTTTATAACACAGCCTGAGTCTATCTGTTTCCAGAGGAGCAATCTCACCCTCCCTGTGCCCAGCTGAGGGCATTCCCACTTTCATCCCTCTGCCTACACAAATGACTGTCTCACCTGACAGAGAACCAGTTCAAAGAGCCCAACTAGCACACAGCAGCTCACTGGTTTGGCCAGTCACCCTCTGGGTTAGTGTGTGGTGAAGATGAGCAGTGGGCAGGGGAGGAATGGGGGCACGGCATGGGGAGCAGCCAAGGAACCAGGATTGTCCTCCTCAGCAGAATGAGCTGCTCGGAGAGACTCACCTCAACTGTAAAACCATGCCTTCAAAACAACATACTTGGGGGGATTTTCACAGGCCTGGTGATTTTTGAGACTTCAAGAAACACAACTTACATTTCTTTGTCTTTTCCTTGAGGGAAACTCTTTAAACAGAAAACAGTTACTTAGAAGAAAAAGTTAAAAAAAAAAAGCTGAGATTCACACTTAATGACTCCAGGAACTCCAGATTTGAAGGAAGTACCAGACATTTTGAGCCCTGGGAATAACTCAGAAGATCTATAGCAGAGACGGTGATTTAGATAGGAGAAAGCAACGTGCTCTTCAGCACTTGAAGAGGACACTCTTCTTTTCAATGTTACAGTTTAATGGAACGGTGCTGAAAATAGCGTGTGAAATGTGGGCCTTTCATTTTGCAGACTATTAAAACTGGGAACCCGCTGTGTCAAGACTCGGCAAACAAAGATGATTTTAAAACACACACAGATAAAGGGGGCTAAAGAGAGCAGATGTGATGTGTTAAAGAACTTAGTGAAAATTTGGAAGAAGGAAAGCAGTAAGGGGAGAAGGTGATCTGAAATAGAGGGTGTGCACATCACAGCTGTTCACAGGAAGCAAATTGGGGTTGTGCAACCCCCTACAAGAGACTGAAGACCTGCTCCATGATTCTCTGTTTTAATCAGACCCAGTATGAGAAATGTCCTAATGTGCAATTAAGTAGTGGCATGACCTGCTTACAAAGCAACAGTCACCATTAATAACAAGTGCTCAGAAGTAGGTCAAAAAAACCAATACTGGTGTGATTTGTGGAGAGCAGGTCCTGCTCCATGCAACTGCTAGAATTCTGGTTGAGCCAAACAAGTATTTTCCAACCTTCTGTAGTAAAAGGTAAACATGTCATTAACTCAAAACATGGGAATGCCTTGCCATTTGAAGGAGTCTGTGCTGTTAAATTCTTGGGGGATACCGGCACACCTTTCTGCACCATGAGGAAGCGATGAGCTGGTAACTAGGTAAGCCAATGGCAGTTTTCAAGGGACACACCTTTGGAAGCTGAAGAGGGACAGACTTCTCAAAATAGATGTTCTGCTTACCCCAGAAAGTAATTGTGACCTTATCAAAATTAGTTACTATATTAAGATCTTTCAAAATGGAAAGTAGAAGGAGCCATTAGGCACATTTTCTTGGATCTACATGGTTTAATACTCCGGTTGGAAAATTAGTTCTAGTGTGGTCAAAGAGAACAGTGCAGCTGAAATACTACCACAATGAGGACAATGCAACACAAGGTTAAATAGGACATAAGGAAATACCTATCTTTTATCCAAATGCCTACAACATACCATGAAGATACCGGTTTTGATTGCCTGAGGATATTCTGTCCAGATGGTGTCCGCCTGTATGATGTAGGAAATGACTTTGCTCTCAGATAAAATATAGGTGAGATGATCTGTGTGCAGAAGATGCATAGAAAAAAAATAGTACTTACTGATGACAGTCTCTTCTGAGGACAGCAAAATGAGGATAATTTACTCCAGTCAGAGGCTGAATCATAGTGTTTACACTCTCTGTGTTTCAGAATATAACATTTAAAAGGGAAAGTCTCTGCAATTTACACAGCAGAAGGGGCTGTGCAACTAAGCTAGTGGTGGCCAGGGCCACGAACAGGGAAACCTGGAGGATGGGTTATGAAGCAAAGTCCCTGTCCTGTGAAAATAGATGGATATGCTTGAGTGTTAGGCATCAAAATAGCTCCACTGCTTTCTGTCAGGCAACCCAGGTCTTTTATACCATGTGTGTGGATGTGGATGTGCAGGCGAGCTCTGATTATGCTAAAAATTTACATACATGCTTGGCTAAAGTGCACAGAGACCCAGCTGAATTCAAAAGACCATGTGGGTTAATGGAGACCCCACTTTACTCACCTGCAGAGGAAGGGCTTCTGTTTTCTTAAAGAGAATGGCTTTTAAATTTTGTTCTATAGTGTCACAGGAATTACTTGCATTTATCCTGCCACTGTATTATAGTTCTACTTGTCCAAAAAGAAAAAAGCCTACGGTGGTTTTTGCCATAACATACAAAACAGATGGCAACTTTGGTTTGATTTTGTTTTAATTTAAAGAGAAAATGCTCCCAAATTAAGAGATTATATACACCAAATTTTAATCGATGAAAAATGGATGCAACTCAGTCATAATGTAAATGCTATGAACTTAGAATACAAAACCCTGAAGAATTACTGGAATTATTTGTAGCAGGCATCTGTTTTAACTGTCAGGCACTCAACCTGACCAGACTTTGAAGACAATATTGTGCTACCTTGAGTTCTGCTTTTTTGCTACATCACAAACCAGTGTAATCCAAAAAACAGATAAAAGAGAACTAAATTGTAAATCCATATGAAAGCAGGAGATGGATGTCTAAAAGGAAAAATAACACAGTTATATAAGCATGTTTGTCTTCTGCTGTATTCACTGTGAGCAGATCCTTCACCCTCTTATCCAGGTAAATTACATGATCCACCTAAGGTGAGTTAGATTCAACTTCAGCTCCATGGCCAGTTGCAAGAAAGCATCTCTAACAGGAAGGTATTTCAGAAAATAACCTTGAAGCTCACTGACTTCAAAGAGCTCAAGCTCATGCTCTAAGTGAGGCAGGATTACAATACGCAAGGATAGATTTCACGAGGTGTTTAAATGTCTTCAGGAATGCAGGGAATGTGGTAGGATGGAGGGGAGATATTCCCCCAGGAATGAGAACAGGGGGCATTTCACATGGGTACTTTGAATTGCTCCCAGGAAACACCACTGACTGAATCTGGAACGTATGTTCCTACATTTACTTACATTTACATTTACATTTACATGATGTAACTGAAATTGGATTATATGAATACTACCCTGTAAAATAAAGCCTGCAGAAAACAAAACTATTTCACTATGATTTTAAAACAGTGAGGAAAGTATTAAGAATACAAACAATGTATAACAAAGATTTGGGACAACTGGCAGACGTGCCAGTTACATTAAGAGTAGTCAAAGCACCAGTCAGTCCCTGAAGATTCCTGACTCAAGTGAGTGTATCACCATAAACCCACCCAGGTCAGCCCAGTACTACAATTACTGTTAGCATCCGGCATGAGTCTAAAAAGCATTGCTGGCTTCCCAAGCATTTCTAGAAGAAATAGTATCTGGGCAAGCAGCCAGCCACCGGGCTTCTCTCAAACCATTTGCGAGGGTTATTACAGCAAACAGTAAAGGCTGAAATGTTGTAGAGCAAACCCTAACTATTTCATCACAGAAGAAGAAACACTTATGTCCATTATACCAGTAAGGTGACTGTGGCTGGGTACCCCAAGACACGTAATGCTTACAGTTCCATGAGAAAACATACAATCATAAATGTCCTGAACAGCTTACTTTCTGTATGCCCAGTTCTAATAACTTCCCATTTTGATGACAATATCGGGAAATTTTTGGACAACTGATATTTTAACTTTTAAAAAACGAAGGGATTACACTAATGAAGCATGATGTTGTGTTACTGAAACTGATGTTCCTCTCTTTGCTTCAGTGGGTGCAAGATCATACTGATTATTCAACCTGAAGCCATGATCCTCTAACATTGAGGATCCTGTCAGTAAGTCTAACTCTGTACTGCAGCCTAATTTAATCATGTGCTCATTATCCATACCAGATGTGGTGTTCGTACTGTGTTTCTCCAGTATCTGCTTGTGTTCAAGTACACATTCTAGTCCACAGACTACAAATGTTGTGAAGAGACTGGGACAGAGTTTATGCCTCTACAGTTCCACAACCAAATACTGCCATCCTGACAACCTGAAGAAGACACTTTTCTTACATCAGCCTCAAGCATTGGAGAAATATTTATCAAAATAAGAAATCTTATACAACAGCAGGTTCATCTGCTGGAGTGAAGAAAGAAAGTTCCCCATGTTGAGGCAGTAAGATAGGAGGAGTGCCATAGGCCTAACTCTTGATTGTTTTGTGGCATTTTTACAACCTCTGAGCACTTCTCCTTCAAAACTAACCTTTGGAGAAGACAGCGAGCTCCCTCATCCTCCAGCTGCGTCCACAAGTAAGGATCTGGCCAAGGACCAAGAACGTACTCAAACTGCAGTATCTTCCACAACAGACTGCAGGCCACAGACAGCTGGTCACATTGGTTCTGCTCACGCAGTGGAAAATTAGTTTGAATGCTATCATGCCAACCAAGATGATACCAAGTTGTCCAGAGTGGTTTTATCCTAAGTGGGAAAGCTTTCACAAAACTTTTTTTTTAATATGGTAAAAATCACATCCATAATTCATAGAGCTGTTAAAAAAACCTATTGATTAGCTTTAACTTTCCAACAATTTGTAGATGCCCATTTCAGCTCTGAAAACACACCTACATCAAATGCTTCTTCATCTGTCTCTGATTTGATTTTTAGACCAATGGAACTAATTGTGTCATTGACTTTGTTACAGAAAACTGGAAGGACCCAAACTAATTGTGTATCTCTTCAGTCTAGACAGAAGATAAATCTGTATATGCTTTTACTGAACTTTTTCATTGCTTTAGAATTATTGCAGATTAAAAACCTTCATCATTTATAGCACAGTTAAAAAATGTGTTCACAGATCTACTGTTTTAATGTAAATCTTTTCCAGTAACTTTTCTTTTTGGCAATACCAACACCACCAGACACTCTTCTCAGACAATAATTGGAAAATAAGACAAAGTTGGCAGTAAAGTGCAAACCAAAGGGGATGTTCAGAGGAAATAGCATCAGAAGTTGGCAAGGTGGCAGATGCACTCACTGACTTGAACCAGATTCAGTCAACAGAAGTTTGCAATGTAAAGAACAAACTATGAAACTTCAATTCAAGTATTATTTCAGCCCTAATGTTTGGATGCAAAAGCTGGAAGCCCACCAGAAGCACAGATAGATGTCAAAAGCAAGAACTTCAAGAAAATACTAAGAACTAAATGAAGCAAATTTGTAACAAATAACTCTTAACACTTGTCAGTTGACAAGTCAGTTGTCAGACAGATCCACCACCCTTATCTCCGGAGTAATCTAGAAAAAGAGGGAAATACTTGCAATATGTTAGGAACATTGGCCATGGCATGTATATTGTTAGGCAACTTAAAGAAAATCCATGATACTACTGAATTTCTCCACTGACGTAAACTAGGTGTGAAGAAAAAAAAGGGACACATTCCTTGTCCATGTGTTTCTTCAGTGACAAATGAAACACCAACAAACCTGAGAATAACATACAGTCCAGTGGTCTCCAAGAATGTCTTACTAGAATGTTCTCTAAGAACATTGCTCCAAAGACTCCTCAGTACTCCTCATAAACACAAGAAATACAAAGATAAACTGAGAGACAGTTAAGTGCAGTATTAATTTCAGGGCCTTAGTTGCTCATTATTGCTGCCCATGGACCAGCAGCTTTTGGGGAAGCACTTCATTTCTTGGAGTTTGTGCAATTCTATTAGTATCTGTTTTAAACTCTCCCCCTACAAGAAAGAAAGAAACTGAAATGGCAGGAATGGGTAGAGACGGAACATAGTACCCAAGGGACTAGAGTTCAATTTGTTGTTCCGCAACAGATTTACTGCACAATTTCAGGCAAATCATTACAGCCAGATGCTTAAAGGTATCGAGGTAATGCTTCCTGCAGGAAGGCTTCAGTGACCTGGGCAAAAACAAACATGGTCCCTGCCCTGCAACATTTACAAGATAGATAGGCACTAGAGGAAACAGCAAGTCATTTCCAAATGTATTAACAGAATCACAGAAGTTGCAGTGCCATGCGAAAACTGGCATGACATCCAGATTAGAAGATGGCAGCTCCTGCACTAGACCAATTCTCCTGCTTCTCCTAACAAAACCAAGAATACTGGAATGAGGCAGGTACATGGGTTGTGGATACAGATTGAAAATTAAAATTGTTTTTCTGTCTTTCTGAATTCTAACCATTTATGAGTGCCATTGAATTCAGGTCTGGCTTCATTCCTTTGCATTTGAGAAGTTACTTACAAATGCAAAAGAAGCAGCATTTTATAAACACTTGAAACATGAGGCCTTCGACCTTTAGAGTCTTATCCATAGTTTGGCTTTAACTCCTGTTGTATTTTATCATGACTCTCTTCTGCAAGTATAAGGAGTCCACACTCTGGCTGACACTGGGAAGAAGTGGGAAGAAGTTCCCCCACTGCCCTTACAGTCACCTCCTAAGCTGGCAAGAAGAGCCAGCACAAGGCAAGCAGCAGCCGTCAAAACATCTTCCTCCACCTTCCAGCGCAGAGGAACGAGGAAGAAGAGCTTCGGCTCCACCCTAGTTCTGCAATGCCCAGAACAAACAAATTTTGCCTTACACAAAATGATCTGTGCTAGGTATGGGGAGAGCAAAGTTGTTCTGCATCCCCACCAGAGGCAGCCTGCTGGCACATACTCTGCTTTCTGAATTGCTCTTTTTACTGATGTTCTTCTTGCCCTCAGACAGCTGCCCACATCAAACAACCGCAACATTAAAATCCCGCTTCTCAAAACAAGAATGCACATGGCTACGAGAAACCACAGGGAAGTAAAAAGTAAGGGGGAAAGTATTTGACTCCCATTCTCAGAGAGCCAACATACTATCTCCATACGCGGTATCTTCTTGGCACAGCAAACGAACAACCTTCTATGATTAAATAAATAGAAATACATCAGACTCATACTGGCTTTTTATGCAGAGAACAGAATGCATTCAAATTAAGTTATCGCAAAATAATGAATTCTAAAGGGTATAGCAAGAAAATATTGGCTGGATAAACTGTTCATTATCAAAAATATAGCCCTTTTCTCACTAAACTAATTGCTGTGCAGTAATTACTGTTCAAATGATACTGTGACAGTTTAGGATGTCAGGGACGAACAGTTATACTTTGAGTGCTGAACATGCACTCCGGAACAGAAAGCTGCAGCAAGTTTTAAAACACACAGCCTTGAAGAACATATCACAGGGAACCGTTTTGCTTGTAAAACTCAAAACTCTTTTGTCACTTTCCAGCAATTACTTGATTAGGTACTGAAACTCACCAAGTGAAAGATCCATGAAAACAGATTCTGAATAAATTTAAATTTTCCAGGGCAAAACCGTATTTTGCCTATCATACTGGTTTCCAGGGCAGTTCAGCCCATTATTTGGGATTAACTCTTCTAAAATTTCCCTTCACAGACTGGAGAAGTGGGTGAGGATGCCGAGAACGTGCCATTTCATCCTCTTGTTTCGAAGCGTCGGCCACCTCAAGCAACTTTACCACAACTCCAACACAAATCCTGGCTTCGGTGCTCTGTTTCAGAGCAGCCACCACAGAGCATGTGCTCAAACTTCTAGTGCCTCTGCCTGTAGAGAAGCGCCTGGTGCAGCGCTGCTATTCCCACACAAGGGAACGTTAGTTAATTTGCATTCACAGTTACCATCTGAGGTGTGAGTTTCTGACAGTCCACACATTTTATATTTAAAGACTGTGGGAAATTAATGTAATTATCTTTGATATAATAACAAAAGTAACTTACCAGCCCATCGCAATTGCTGATTGCGACTGAAGCGTTTGGCAGATCAGTGATATCTCCAACATAGAGGCAATTCCCATAGAGAGGTTCAACGTGAGTCTCATCAGAGTCCTCCTGCCATTCAACTGTTGCTCCAGGGGCCACCAGCCTGGAGTTTGGCCGCAACCTGAAGTGAAACTCTCTTCCAAAAACAGTGACATTGTAAAATATTTGCTCATTTGCTGCTTCATGTTGCGAGCCCTCCGCAGCCCTCCTGAAGCGTGCTTTTGGCGGTCCAGACACCAAGTGGGATAGGAACCTGCCCGCTGAATCGGTGCTGGTGGGGATGACAAGGCTGTACTCCTCTATATTCCTCAGAACTGGATCTTTACAGGGAGAAAGCAAGAGAGGAGAGAGATACTAGAACTAAACATATCCTGATGCCGCGGGATTTTCATTCCATTATTCATTAGCACAGCAGACACTTACATAAGGCAGATGGACACTGCACTCTGTACAGGCACTTCATTCACCGGCATAAAGTGTCTAGAGTTCATTCAAACTTGCCTTTTGCTTCCCAAAACACAAGACGGCTGCGTGAGCCTCCCTACCCAGCAGGGACCCTGCACTCTTCCCACGCAGGAAGGGATCCGCTACGCTCTGCCCACCCAGCCGGGACCCCGCACTCAAGCCCACACGGTCAGCGCCCGGGTCGCCTCGGGGACTTTGGGGCTACCCGGGTGGCCAGCAATGAGGAGAGGATGCAGATCCACTTCGGGACTGCTCGGAGGGGCAGGGGTAGGGGCTCGGTGTGCAGATGGCAAGCCTGCAAGGGAAAGGCACGTCCCTCAAACTACCCCCGGGGCGGCGGGGACGAGTAGAGTGGTGATAGGGACGCCACGGGCAGCGACCGGCAGCGGCGTCAGCGGGAGCCCCGGGAGTTTAGGACGGCGGAGAAAGCCGGGGCAGGAGGAGGCAGACGAGCTGCCATGTGCTTCATCCCGCCCGGGAAACTCCAGGCATCCAGCCCGGCCCGCCGGGGCTCGCCCCATTCGGGGAATGGGAGGGTGCAGGCAGCGGGCGGCCGCGGGCACCGGCGCAGCGCTGGGGTGACAGCGTCCCTTCCCCGCCGGCGGCGCGGGTGCCCCTGTCCCCGTCCCCCGTCCTCGCCTGCCGCTTGCAGGAAACAACTGGAAACCCGGCAAAAGTAGCCGCAGAAGAAGTTCGCGGGGAGCGGAAAGCCGCGGGGCGAGGAGCCGCGACTTCGGACGGGCGGGCTGCGAGGCACCGGCGGCGGGGCAAAGCNGCAGAGACACCAGGAGGCGGCGGGGGTATAATACTGGAAACACAGGGCGTGCAGGAGTGAAGTCAGGCTGATTGACAGAGGCGCTGCCACACGGCGCAGCCGGGCCGAGGGGAGCGGGGACTGCCCGCCCCGAGCACCGCGCCGGCCCCGCCGCCGGGCTTCCCCGGCCGGGACCCTCCCGCTCCCGGAGGCGCGTCGGGACGGGTCCTGGGAGAGGGGGTGGGAATTGGCCAAAAGCGGTTTGCAGTAAAAAGAGAAAGACAGACACGCACACGAGCACACCCGCCAGGCTCGGAGCCCCCGGACACCGTCCCGCTGTCGAGGCCCCCGCGCTGCCCCGTCCCGGCTCCAGTCGGTGAATTCACATGGAAACGGGTGGTCAAAGAAAACCAGAGCAGGGCTCGGCAAACTTAAGGCATGAGTTTCGTTGGAGTCTTGGGTTCCCGTTGAAAGCAAGGACCCAAATGGAAAAAGTGCCACCAACACCGGCAACCTGTGATCAGAGATCCTCACCTGATCCATCAAATTAAGCACCCATTTCACGGGAAAAATTGTTTGGACTATTTGCTAATAAGACTGAAGTTACTTGCTTGCAAAGCCATCTTACATTAAATATCTGCAAATTAAGAGATAGACCCTGAAGGCATTCAGGAATACTATAAATATGATATAGACGATTTTTTAAAAAAATAATTAAATAATCAAGAGTGGCCTTTATGAAAAAAAAACAAGTTATATTTGTTTCCATATGGCCAGGATAAATGCCATACTGCTTATTCCTTACAGATAATGTATATATTTACTCAGCTGTTTCGTTATCGGGATCATTTGCTGTTTTCACCACTTTACTCTTTAACCTTGGAGAATCCTCATAGTGCTCTCGCTGTCCTCACCACTCCGTGGCCTGACCTACCGCAGACTGTCTCGCGCTGTATCTGCATCTATTATACCCCTCTGGAAATTTGCATGCGATGGCTTCCTGCAGGAAGCTGGTCCTCTGCCAAGGAATCTTCCTGGGTATCCTTAACTATTCTTGCTCCTGTATGACTCTGGGTCCAGTCGTTACCTTCCAGCCCTATATTACGGACACAAGTGAAAGGCATGGAAGAAAAATAGCAGCTACCTAATACTGCTGAATGCCAGCGACTAGGTTTTACAGACCCCAGGCCTGACCAATTTTAGCAGTGCATGATTCTCTGCTCGCTTCGCTTGTTGTTCTGGTTTGGTTTCCCCATTTTTTTAGGCTAAAGATAAAAAAGGAAAGATTACTCTGAATAATGGAGTAGATCAATTTGTACATTACATTCAGACATCCCTTTATTTACCTTTTTAAATGACCTCTGCTTGGGATTGCTGTCTGCACCGGGCTTCTCCCAGGTCTTCCTTTTGGTTTGTTTTTCCGTTGGCTCATTTTTTTGTTTTGTTTTGTTTGTGAGTCCATATTGAGCAGCTTCTCTTACTTAAAATCTCATACACTTTCATCAGTACACAGCTGGTAAAGTTCCAACTTCATTTTTATTGGACTTGTATTTTAAGCTGATGATGTGGCTGTTTTATGTTCCATCCGTCCCATCCTGCTCAAATTGAAATACCTTCTGCTCATAAACTTGAAAAGGAGAGGGGTTGGCCCTATATTTGAAATCAAAGTTCTTATTTGTATTGGTGCATCCAGAAAAAAATAAGGAGGCAGAGTATATTATAGAAATACAAAACAACACGTCTAATAGTTCTACTAATTAAGGTACATTTTTATTCTTGAAAAAAATTGGAGGTTAGCAAATATGCTTTAATATGGATAACAGCTGTACTGCAGAGTAATGATATAAACAAAAAGAATTGGTAACTGCCTTCATGTAGAAGTTTATTTCTACACCAAAACCAAGATCTGTGTGCATGTTATTATCTTATCACCTGGGGCCAAGACCCAAAAGCTCCATGGGCTCAAGGGGTTGGTGGAGCTGCCTTACAACCTTCTTTAAACTTTTCTCTTAAACAAAACCAAACTGAGAACAAGTGTCAAACGATGAATGGAGCCAGATCTGCAGTTGGTAAAAACTGTGCTTCCACTGAACTGACTGGAATAAATCCTGATCCCCCACTGAAGTCAGTGGGAGTTTTGCCATTGACTTCAACAGCGCCAAGATTTTCTGCAGTAGATTCCTGATGCCAATTTAGACCAACTGAGGATGTGCCACATGGTGCAGCAACGGGCCCATTATCCTTCCAAAATAAAAATGGATCCATGTTTGACCCTGAGGAGGTGACCCAAAGCATCCCAACCCGCACAGAGCCTGAGTGAGTGACACTCAAGAAGAGAAGTTCTTACATCACTATAGCAGAGAAATTCAGGGCAATACCCTCCTCAAAATCAGTTCTTCCCCATTCCCTAAACTATTTGCTTGGGTTTCCTGACACAGGCAGCCAAGGTCACTGCCTGGGTTTGTGTGGTAGGACCTTGCCATAGCTGTCTTCAGCAGGATGCTTCAAATTATTTTTTTTAAATGAACTAGAAAAACTCAATGTGAAATGTATGTACTGCTGCATTACTCATAGTCCACAAACCTCTAAATTAATTGGTGTGAATGAAGTCAGGTCATGTTTATTTTACTACAATGAAGGGAGAAGGACTTGACACTGCAACTGTCCTCTGATGGTTTGATCTGAGGGTATGCCTGCGCTGCTGCCAAACGTGACCACAGTCACACAGATGTTTGCCTTTGCTGGAGACAGTCATACAGAAAGGAGAAAATTATGCTCTGTCCCCTGAACAAAACCCCAGCCAGTCTGAAGAAAAGGTGTTCTAGCAGCTCATGCTGAAATACCCAAAGCAGCTTTAAAGAAGCTAGCTGAGCTCCGAACAGCACTGTCACTGAACCAATATGGAGTTCAGCACAGACTGGCTGAGTATTTACTTGGATTTACAGATCTTCTTGTGAGCACCAAGTTTGTGCTATCAGTTCCTGTTCTAGCTAGGGTACATCTGTGTAAACTGCAGTCAGACCTTCCCTGTGGAGATGTTCTCTCAACATTTCATTTTGTTTAGAAAAATGAAAAGATCCTAAGCTTCAGTCACCAGCTAGTGCTATGGCAGTGTTCAAAACACATATAACTGCACATTGCAACAGGAAACCTTGTATCTGAGACTTTGAAAATCTCTTGTTCTTTCCAAGGGAAAATCAATCTTTTCCCTGTGTCAGCTGGGGAGGTGCTGGACCGCAGCACTGTGCCTTCTCCAAAGGGCACGCCATCACCCGAGCAGGTAACTACAGTCTGCTCACAGCCCTCATGATCCAAAGCGGTCCAAGCTTTTATGTCAGAGGCTCCCCAGAAAGGAGAGTTTTCATTTCTGACCTCCTTATTGGGAATACGATACCTTTCCACAAAAGGACCGTATGTTGCCTGCGTTATGTTTCTTACGCTGATCATTGCCTTTGTTTTCACCCTTCACTGGTATGCAGTCTTTCTGGCTACACAACATGATAAAGCTTAATAAAAATTAAAAAGCTTAATAAAAAATTAAAATAGCACACCAATTAATTTCCTCCACAATTGACATTTCCAAGCTCGGTATTGTTTGAGCCCTTTTGCCATGACATATGGCAGTATTATATACTACCAAGAAAAAATGCATATATTTAACATTGATTTTGAAGTCCCTCCTTTCTTCCCCAGTTCAACTTCACTCCTAATTTTTTCTATCTCCTTCCCCCCAGCAGTGCAGAGGATGAGGGTTGTGGTCAGCTCATCACATATTGTTTCTGCCTCTCCTTCCCTCACGCTCTACCCTCGCTCCAGTGTGGGGTCATTCCTACAGGAGACAATCCCCTACCAACTTCTCCAACATGAGTCCTTCCCATGGGCTACAATTCTTCACAAACTGCTCCAGCGTGGGTGCCTTCCACAGGGTGCAGTCCTTCAGGAACACACTGCTCCAGCATGGATCCCCCACGGGGTCACAGGTCCTGCCAGCAAGCCTGCTCAGGTGTGGGCTCCCCTCTCTGTGGGTCCACAGGTCCTACCAGGCCTGTTCCAGCACAGGCTTCTCATGGGGTCACAGCCTTCTTCAGGCATGCTCTTCCTCCGGTGTGGGGTCCTCCATGAGCTTCAGGTGGATATCTGCTCCACCGTGGACCTCCACAGACTGCAGGGGACTCTCTACTCCCGTGCCTGGAGCACCTCANAGGTCCTGCCAGCAAGCCTGCTCAGGTGTGGGCTCCCCTCTCTGTGGGTCCACAGGTCCTACCAGGCCTGTTCCAGCACAGGCTTCTCATGGGGTCACAGCCTTCTTCAGGCATGCTCTTCCTCCGGTGTGGGGTCCTCCATGAGCTTCAGGTGGATATCTGCTCCACCGTGGACCTCCACAGACTGCAGGGGACTCTCTACTCCCGTGCCTGGAGCACCTCATTCTTCACTGGCCTTGATGTCTGCAGGGATTTTGCTCTCACATATTCTCACTCCTCTCTTCAGCTGCAGTTTCCATTGCACAGTTTTTCCCCCTTAAATGNTCCACAGGTCCTACCAGGCCTGTTCCAGCACAGGCTTCTCATGGGGTCACAGCCTTCTTCAGGCATGCTCTTCCTCCGGTGTGGGGTCCTCCATGAGCTACAGGTGGATATCTGCTCCACCGTGGACCTCCACAGACTGCAGGGGACTCTCTACTCCCGTGCCTGGAGCACCTCATTCTTCACTGGCCTTGGTGTCTGCAGGGATTTTGCTCTCACATATTCTCACTCCTCTCTTCAGCTGCAGTTTCCATTGCACAGTTTTTCCCCCTTAAATGTATTATCCCAGAGGTGCTACCACCGTCACTGATTTGCTCAGCTTTGGCCAGCAGGAGGTCCATCTTGGAGCCAGCTGGCATTGCCTCTATCAGACATGGGGAAAGCTTCTAGCAGCTTCTCACAGAAGCCACCCCTGTAGCCTCCCCAGTACCAAAACCTTGCCACACAAACCCAATACACCTGAGCACAGTAAAAGAACAATCCATCACACACAAAAAAAGGACCATTGTAACAATTAAATTACCAAATTATCAAGCTCTTTTTAATAATTTTACTTCCATTCTCTTATAAGGAAAGAAAGTGTCAAAGAAATAAGCTAAGAGAAATAAAGTGACCAGAAATTAAATGAAAGCAGAAATACTCAGGCTGGTCACTTTGATTCCTGGAGTAAGAAATGAGGTAGTATTACAAAAAACATGTACATCTCTAATGGGTCACTAATAAAATCCTGCCTACAACAGGAGAGCTACTGATTGCCTGCATAGAAGGGAGGCATCTCCTCAGCCTGCTCAGCCCGAGAATTCCGAGAACCAGCTCCTCAGCCCTTGCCAGAGCCATTCAGACAGGCCAGGCAGGCAGGACCTCACAAGACTTGGGTGATCCTGCCGAGCCCGGAGCAGCACAGGACGTGCCCCAGAACTTCAGGGGCTTAAGGATCTTTATTGACAAAACCTGAAGCAGTTACACTGTAGGTTTGAAGCCTGTGACTGTGGGACTACAGGGCTGAACTCTCACTTTGGCTGTCTACGATTCCAAGTGTACAGTCTCCCAAGATGCAAGGGAGCAGCAGGCATCCTTCCCAACCTCGCTGTGTGTGTCAGTGCCACCCAGGTGGGACACCTACAGCCTGGGGGAGTAAAACGATCAGGCCACCTGCAAACTGCACCAGCCCAGAGGTTGATCTGCCAGATGCTGGCCACACAGGGACCAGCTGTGGATGCCTTCTTGGCTCTGCTCTCATTGATAGTACAGGTTCTAATTCCTTCTACTCCTGCCTGACCACAGGCTTGCAGCTGAACTGGTGTAACAGAACTAGGGGGATGGATCCAAGTTTTCTTCTGTTTCTTCTGCATTTGGTTCAGCCTCTCTGTCCTGACTTTGTGGCCCACAATAAAGGTTCCTTTTTAATTCCCCTTTACATTTTCTTTGTCAGCGGAACACGTAAAATTTCATTGTTACTACTTCTTTCACAAACCACCTGTATTTAACTGCTAGTATAATTGTCTTTTGATAAATAGTACAATCCCTCCCCTACGTTTTCACCTTGATTCCTTCCGTGCAGATTTATTACCTCGCTATTAATATTCCAGCCATGTGATTTATTCCAGCCTGTTCCCGGAATACTTGCCTTCCCTATATAAATATTTGAATGATCTTAATTTCAACTAATTAGTACTGGGACATTTGATTTCCCTCTTGAAGAACTCTCATTTGTTACTAACCAGCTCCTTTCCAGTTTATGAGATACCTATTTTGAGGGGAGAAAATAGAGTCACTGAACGAGCCGAGCACTTTTTCAATACTGTTTCAATACTGCTTCATATTGTTCATGTCGGTCTGGTGCCAAAATAACTCTTCTAGGTCTGAAATCTCAGAACCATGAAATGCACAGGCAGTGACAGTGAAGCATTCCTATCCTGCCTATCAACATGCTGCAGTCCTGACGGAAAGGATTTACAGACCTTATTTAACTTATTATGCCCCAAATTTGGGGGAGACACAGAGTTCAGTTTTGTGCAAAATCTGGGAGGGAGAACAAAAGTGAGAAGGCTCTAAAATCTGTCAGCTTCTGGGGCACCACTTTCACTGGCAGCTTTACTTCTAAAAGAAGCTGAGGGCAACTAGGCCCCAGTCAAGGGTCTGGGGATTTTTTTTTCCCAGTGCAAATTTAGCTGTACATAATCCTCTCTGAAAAACGCTTAACAAGTTTGGCTGAAATATTTTGGCTTTGTGTGCCGTGACTTTTTAAAAAGAGAAGAATCAACATCTTCCAGAAGAAACGTTTCTGGAGGAAAAACATGTTTCTAGTCAACATACTAATTTATTGTTGAGAAACAATTTTGATGGAGCAGTTTGAACCAGCCATACTTAAAAATTGTTCTGCTAGAAAGAAAGCGTCTCAGAAGCATTTCAGCCACGCAGATTTCTTCACCCTCCAGAAAAACCGCACCACTCATTTGTACTGATTCACCCACTGCTGACAACATTAATCGGTTGTTCAGTCTAGGCATTGTTTTGCTAAGGATACGCATAAAGAATCTATATTAAGAAACAAAGCAAACAACTTTACAACTACTAGAAAATCCCTCTTAAATATTTATTTATAAATCTGATTACAGACAAAAAGCAGGTTTTTCCCAAAAACAAAAAGACGGAGGAGTTAAGAAACATGAGAAGTTTTTAAAATTAAGACTTATCAAGATCTTCAGATTCAATTCTCTCTTCAAATAAAACAAATTCTACTTTCCTAGTTGCCTGTTTCACAGCTGCGGCTCTGATAATAAGACATCTTAGTAATTTATATCTTCACTAAAGACAAATACCTATTTAAAATAGACCAGGAGATTTTCCAGCCTCAGAATCATTATTTGTATATTTGTACTGAAGTAATACCTAGAAGGCCGAGTGGAAGCCTACTGAGTTAGTAAGACAATGAGGAAATTGACCTGCCTAAGTACAAAGTTCAATGCAGCAATTCAGCAAAACAAGTAAAAAACACAAGGATTTCTACCCCAAAATCCTCATAGGTGGTGTAATCTTTAAAAAAGTCATCCCTGCAATCCTTATCTATTACATGTAGACACACTTTCCATATAGTATTTATTCTTTAAATTTGCAAACAATTTATCTGAATAATCATTTCCTTTAACAACAGAAGTTTCAAGCTATTTCCCTTCTTCCTTCTCGCTGCCTACACTCCCACCTCGAGAGAAGCCGTGCATTTGCAACTTAGGCTTTTCTATTTTTTTTTTTTCCTTAATCATGCTTTCTGAGAGCCATAAAGCTGAAAGGGAGAAAACCATAAATAATTGCATTTTCAGAGAAGAATTTAAGCTTTAAGCAGTGGCAGAAATACTGAGTTCATATGCTAGCACCACGCTTGATCAGAGAACTCCCTACAAATTAGGTTAAAGAAAATCTACTACCATCCTGCATCCTGTATTCTCAGAGGTTTTTCATCAGTCGCAGAAATGATATAAATTCTGTAGCTGCCCTTAAAGTAGAGAAGTGACATAGAAGGAAAAGCACAGCAGATTACTGGGAATCTGTCCAATATGGAATATCTGCAGCCTCAAGTCAGACAAGTTCAGAAGGTTCATGGAATTTGACTCAGTGAGAACTGCCAACTCAGGGGGAAGGTCATAATCACAGTGCCTAAAAGATAAAGGAAAATGCTTCTTGGGCAGTTGGGAGATGCAGAACTTTTGGGAATGTGCCTTTTCCAACTTACAAAATGAGATTTTTGTTGAATGTGTGAATCATGCATTTCCTTTAGCTCCAGTCTCCAAGCCTGCTAAATTATGTGACATTGCCCATGGAAGCTCTACCTAATCCTTCGCTTATTCAGATGAAGGAATGAGGGCAGGGATTCTTTAGGAATATTTGAAAGCAAGACTCTTGCATCATTTGTCACTAAGAAAAACTCAAAACAGGGACTGGGACTAGAATAATTCCTATTCACCTTTGCAATGCAGAAACCACGTCCCATCCCTGCCTTCTTTTTAAGCCCAGAATAGAACTTGAGTGTGATCTGGCACTCCTAGTGTGCACTATAAATTGTGTCACACTAGCATCAAAGGAAAAGAGAATGGAAAATCTCTAGTAAGCCCAGGCCTGTTATTGAAACCCATGTAGTAAAACAACTGAATGTTTCTGGCTGTTCTTCAGCTTATTCTTCAAATGACATGTTAGGGTCTAGTCTGTAATATGAACAGCTCTAACTTTGGTAGGAACACTGTATGTTTGCTCTATAAACTAATAAAATCTAGGTTATACAAAAAATTGTTGCAGCTTAAGGAAGTCCAGTTTAGTGGAAATAATACAACAAGTTCACAGAAAGGGAAATTTCCACATTCAGAAAGAATAATAAGGAGCAATTTTCACCTGAAAATTCAAAGCTGTGGAAAGCTGGCTTGGTGCAGCAAATGCAAATCACGTGTTAGGCATTTTAGCACCCCAAGGGAACAAAGAGAAAATCTGGATGTTTCTAATGACCTTCTTCATTTCACAAACGTAATAAAATCAGTTTCAAACAGATATCTAATGTTTGGCAAATTTATAGCTGGTTTTTGTTCCACTTTCAACCAATGGCTGACAAGTAGACTGCAGAGCTCAGTCCATGACCTGAAAGCTTGTTAGCAGCCTTCCTTGTTCTTTGGTTCTTTGTATTGATTTCAGAGTATCACAGAGAGTATCTTATGATTGTTCCTGTCCTTTATAGACATATAAATCAAGAGTAAATTCACTGAACTCAGAGCTGTGACCCTCATGTGAAACTGATGTTAATACAATCGGAATCACCTACTGGCAACACCTTTTTGAATTATTTCAGCCTGCTGTGCTTATAGTGTCCCAGCCTCTAACATGTAGGTTTTGACAATTATTTAAAGTGCATTTCATAACCAGACAGCAAAGAAACCCTAAACACAGAAGCAGGTGAGAAACATGAAGCGTGTCTACTAAATGTGATACCCTATGGTTTATTTCCTCAGCCTTAATGTGGGGGGGAGGTGGGACTGCTTGAGTTTCAAAATAGTTAACCAACTGCAGTGTGGCATTTTATTGACCTGTTTTCATGCTCAGAGTGATGATGTGATACTACATAAGGGACAGGGTATCAGCAATCAAAATGTGAATGCTTTGCATTCCCTGACAACCTTTTCCACCTGTAATAACTTCTGGGTTCAGTCTTCTCTAAGCAGTGCTATACATGACTTACTGAACTTCAAAAGCAGTCTGTGCATCTTGTCTAAGTCAACTATGAATACTTTGAAAGCTGGAACAACTCTAATTTCGGATCTGCCTGCGTTCACTAGTGTGAGGCCTGTTCATTTCTCCAAAGCACTTCTGAAAACAGCATGGCAGACCTGCAGGACTCCCCGCAGCCCTCTCCAGCTAGAGGGCATGTTTTGGTTGAGTGGACAGAGCCATCAGCCACCAGAAATAGCTACGCCTTTCACTTTGCATATTTGCTCCTAGCATTCCTGTTTACAAATGTTGAAGATGATTGTTGCACACAGTTCTGCTCAGGCACTGCCCGAGTACAGAGATGTTCAAACTCTTCCAATGAAGCAGTAGGTAAAATGACATCTGCCTCTTAATTACAACTGGTGCAATTCTTGATAGAACATGTCTACTGAATGCTTTACAATTTAATAAAAATGTGTAAAACACCCATCACTATTAGATGGCATATTACAAAAGGATTCAAACAGGACTGAATTACAAATAATCTCTCTACACTGGGCTTTGGGCAAGTTCTGTAGAGACTGAGGATACAAGTTCCATTAAATAGAGTATAGAATAACACATCTCCTTTCATTGCTGGTACAGACTGAAGACATCAAAATAGGCCGTTGCATCAGTCAGACTCTATCAGTTCTGTAGACTCCAGGCTTCAGGCCCTCTCTGGAAACATTCCATTCACTACAGAAGAGAATTAAGTTGTTTTTCTTTTTAAATCAAACCTACACAGGCTCGTAATCCAGCAGGCAACTTCACAGCACATACACATCTGCATAATCCTCCTGAAGTTGCGTAACTCTCCAGCTGTCCTCGTAAGAGGGATTTCATTCTGTGCCTGGCAGGTTTTGCAAGAAGTACATGTTCTGTAGAATATGCGTGTACCAATGTGCGT
Organism: Nycticryphes semicollaris; assembly: GCA_013400055.1. Taxonomy (NCBI): domain Eukaryota; kingdom Metazoa; phylum Chordata; class Aves; order Charadriiformes; family Rostratulidae; genus Nycticryphes; species Nycticryphes semicollaris. Next base: position 273,466 of record VXBJ01001151.1, on the reverse strand, counting down.
GATACTGGGGAGGATTCTTCAAACTAATCATTTTTTAATCTCTCTACCTTGCTTTCGTAAAACCTGCCCTTACTGCAGTTGTGTACGCACAAATACAGGTGTGCAAACTACTGCAAACTCCTCTGGTTCTAAAAGTGACTCCAGTGAAATATTTTAGCAGGAGCTAAATATTCTTCTGAATTGTATCCTCTCTTAGAACATACACTCGAAATATTCTACAGATAAGTAATTTTTATCATGTCGCTGGCAGGAGTTAAATTACTAATTTAGTATGATGGTAATAATGGGACTTCTTATGTACATGCAGAGCGCTAAAATGTATGTAGGATCTTGTTAGTTTTCAAATTTTAGCCATTTCCTAGTAATGGTAGAGCCCAAACTCTATTTTATTTCACAGAAGTTAATCAAAAACACACACTTGCCAAAATCTTCTCCCTAGTTTACTGTAGGTCAGGGATCTTACAGGCCATTCAGGCACTATTACTAGTAGCGGTTCTTTTCTTAACCCCAGAGCTATCCTACGTGTAGAATCTGAATAGTTTTAGATTCCACTGTCTTAACAAGAAATAATTATGATCATAAAAGATGCTGATTAGGAAGTGAATTACATCAAGAGCAAAAGTAGAAGCATTGCTGTAGCACAAACCATACACAAATCTGACCTCGTCCACATGGAAAAAGAATCTCTTCCTAGAGAGCTGCATATACTGTCTCCATGACTTCTTCATCTTCTCACTCTAAGTCATTACTTAGAGTTTAATTACTGCCGGATATGCATGTATCAAAAATGTGAGCAATTCTGTGTTTGAGAGACAGGGGTTTTATTCAAGAATTCTACAGTATTTCTTCTTCCAATTGGCCTTGTATCAGAGCTAGTAACTGCCATGTTCCATGGGAGAAGAGAGAAAAGCAAATGCTCCTTCCTTATGACCAGACTAAATATTTCTAAAATGTGATCTTTTCCAAAACTACTAAGGCAAAGAGTTGTTTCATTCTTTTCCAAGTTTGTTTAGAAATTTCCCTATTCCAATGTTACACTTGTCTTACTGATGGTGTTCTACCTCACTTCAGCTTTTAAATGCAATTTTGGCACATTGCTATGATGCAGTACAATCTTGAAGCTTGTCATGAAGCTTAAATTATCCCATTTTTAGTTGGACATTGCTACGGGAGAGGGAAAGGGAAATAATCTTCCAGCCAAAATGCAAATCTGATGGAAACTAAAGGGTGGGCAGTACCCAGAAAGATCTTAAAAATTCTGCTCTCAAACTGAAGGGAGGACTGAAGTGCAACCTGAGCTACCAGTGACCAGTGTTAACTACATAAACTGCTATTCCCGTTGCTCTGACCTTTACTAAGGCCTAACCCAAAGAGCTCTCAATGCTCTCTGAGGCCATTATATTCACTAGATGTGAATTTTGCAGCTAAACCTCTTAGAACTTTAATATCATTATAAGAATATCAGTGTAAGAGAGAATTAATGTACAGATTCCCTAAAGAAAACCTGCCATTGGTGATTTCAGTGAATTAAGAGCCATGATTATAAGCAATTATTTGAATTACTGTAATGCCAAGCAGATTCAAACAAAACCAGATCATATTACGCTAAATCCTATTAAATAGAGTAAATGGGTCACTCTTTTGTGCACATCTTACTATTTACACAAACAAGACATGATAAGCGCAGTAAGAAAATCACTGTCAGGGAGTAAGGGTATAGCTCGCCTACATTCATACTGCAGGGCAGCTGAAAAATCAAGAATGGAAACCAAGTCTCAATGGACCATGTAATCATTACCTCAGAACATAATCTAACATCACCGTAATAAATCTGCATTACACTTGGATAAACATTTGTTCACCATTACAAGGTTTGGTAATTTGGTACATCAGAACAGTGAAAGAACATCCAACTTACATTGAACATCTGCATTCAATCCTTTCTTAGGTATTACTTCATGTTAGATGTTGATCAAACAGGATTTTAAATGATGCAAGAAATGAAAAAGGGAAAACATACACATCGTATGCTAAATACTTATGCACTGAGAAAAGCAAAAAAAATATTGATTCTTGTTTCAAGGTCAACCACGTGCCTGTCTTTGCTCTAATAGGGCTAATTACAAAAGAAAAAAGTTGGTCCCTGCTGTTATAACCATTAAATGCTGTTTAGACAAACTGCAACTTATGTCATTATGAAAATAAACTGTTTTGCTTTGTTTTCTAGTTAAGTTATCCCAAAGTACCCAAATATTACCACTTTAAGTACCAGTGCTCCTGCATTTTACATGGTGTTTCTCTTCAAAGCAAAAGAGGATTTGAGCTCCATGGACCTGTACTCAGAAGATACAGGATCTCTCTCTCACACCCTGCTAACCTGATGTGGGGTTTCAAGGCAAAGGTTATCTCCTTCTGAACACCATCCCCATCTCATTCAACAGGCTTCTGAATCCACAGTTTCATCCTTCTTCCCAGGAGCTCTTTTTAGCCGTGCAATGATTAATATTTTTTCATTCCTGACATGACATTTTAAATTGTTTAAACTGAGGGACCAGAGAGATTGTTATTGTAACCAATCTGCAGATATTGAGACCTCTCACACACACACCGCTCGGCTGCTCAGAACATCATGGCAACAGCAGTAATAGAAGGCTGGATAATACTAGTGAAAAAAAAAGTCTGCATATTTATTTTAAAATATGGCATCAAGGGAAATTAACATTGAGCTGAAAGTTCAGCAATCAATTTGGGTTTGAATACAGGATTGTTTGGAGGCTCATCCACTTTTCACTCTGCAAGCTGGTCTTGCATCCGCCTGTTTTCTCTCTGCGCACGCTGTTACATCTACTGAGACAAAGATACAGCTCCCTGTGAGCAATGGTCTATGATGTGCACTCCTCTCCAAAAGAACTGGGAGAAAACGTTGGTTTTTTTTAAATTAAGACAGAGGAGCAGACATTTCCGACTGAGACACAGCAGATGGCTGCCAGAAAATGGTAAAGAATTCAGGAAGATGAAGGGCGAGGCAGCCTGTGGGCTTTGGAAAAGAGACAAGAACCCAAGAGCAGACGAAGTGCTCTGTATACGTGGGGCAGAAAGGTTTGGAGTGGCAAAAGCGTGTAGGAGTCTGCATTCATGCACTTCTCCTGGCATCCTTTTGGTCCCGCTGCAAATTCAGTTCTAAACCCAAGTGCTGCACGTCAGCAATAACTCAACATTCCACGTATGACAAGGAAATGTGTCTACAAGGGCTCCGCTCTGGCCTTTTTGGCCTTTTTTCAATACAACTGTAACTGGAGCTGTATTTCCTGGGGAAGGTGGCCTTACTTTGGGGCAGCAGTTCTGCAAATACTTTTCTTAATATTGAAAACAGTTAGCATTGGAAGGCTTTAGACAATTCCACAGGAAACCCATCAAGCTGTGGAGCTTAAGAAACATTTTATTAGCGGTACTAACAACCTTTATAATAATAATAGGCAAAGTCAGTGTTTCCGCTCATTTACGTTAGGAGGTGTTGATACAGATGCTTTCTTTCGCAATTTATGTTATTGTAATGATCACATTTCAGGAGGGGTGGGAGAGGAATTTCTTCTGTAACTAAAAAAATTTCTGAGATATCCCTGATACAAGCATTTTTAGCTTCTCATTCTACACTGCTCTGCAATTGCTTATCTGAAGCCTCAAAATAAAATGGAATCGGATACCGTAGCAGAGGACTGCAGTACCAGTTCAGAAGTACATTATTTGATCATGGCTGCTGTTCGGTGTGTGTTGGTTGGAACGTTGCCCCATTCTGGGGATTTTTTTGGCACTGATTTCTAGGTGTTCATAGCATGTATATAGGGGGCTGGATTTTCAGCAGAGCTCATCTTGCAGAGTCTCAGTGGATAAGCCATGTTTTCTGAAGAGTCCGGCACCCAGACCTGCTCAGCCTTCTCCAAGGCAAAGGCAAGCTGGTTTGTACTCCAATTCCTTTTCATCAAAATACAACAAATCCAGGCATTGCTGACTGATCACAGCCCCCAAACAATCCCTTCCAGTAAAAATACCCATTCAAAGGATTTGATTGTATGAAAAGCAATTGTTTCCTCCCTAATCTATTTGAATATCTAAGGTAATTATCTCAAAATTAACAAATAAATGCTATGAATGCAAAATACAAAAGTCAGCAGCAATATGACCTGTTTATTAATCAAGTCCCAAAATTACCATACAACAAATGCAAAGAATAGTTATTGCAGGGTGGAATATTCTCCACTTATGAAAATAAAAAGACATGAGGTTTAACACTCTTCCTCATGGACTCCTCCAAATTCCCAATTCCACTTCAGGCAATTCTGCACATCTCTTTCAGCACACACACACAACCAAGAACACTTTCTATACATCTTCTGAATGTAATGTAGTAGCAGAAACTGTATCATATGGTCAGTCAGCTCTTTGAAGGTAGCTTGTGTGTCCTGCACTGATCCTCTTCAAGACCCGTGGCCTTGCACGAGATAGATAAAGGGCAACTCCGCAGTGTCCCTGCTTCTGCACATTAACTAGAGGAAGTTCTCTTTTAGCTCAAGGGAGATACGCCCACGGTTGGAGGGGGTAAGAACAGTCACTTCCACCATCAATTGTGAGCCATGGCATTCAACCAAGTAGTGATTCTTAAATCTCTGTGTTGGCCATACTGCAATATTTACAGAAACAATTTGTTCATAGAGTCTCTACTGTTTGTTGGAAGCTATTATTGCAAAAATTATCCTACTGGGAAGGATGCTAGATATCCTTTACAATACAGAACATCCCGCATTACCATCCCAAATCCTATGTTCCTTATTAAAAGCACGTAAAATATTACTTTCCCCATATTTTCTCACCTGCAAGTGGCAAGAATATTATTGAGAAGCTGATTTACATTTCTGCATTAGAAGAAAGAGAGATCCAGATGAGGACTGGCTAAAAACATGCCCATGGCCTTGAGATTTATTTTCTTTTAGTTGCATTTCATTTGGGTACAGTTTCTTCCTTCTGCACTAAACCATTTCATTTTATCTACCAGAAGTTCACTACTGTCAGGAAAGTATGAGCGGGAACCTAAAACTCATGTAAAGGTAAAGGATATTGGAGGCTCACAAACACCAGGAAGCAACTGTTGAACAAGCCTGTGCTTTGCTTTACTGTGCTTTGGAGGCTGGTGGAGCAGCAGCGTGAGACACACCAGCTCTCACCAACTTCATAGAATAACATGGAGAAAACTTCCACAAAGTCACTCTGGTCCTGCCTCCTGCTGTTGTAGGAACACAGTCTGAATCTGGACTCTTGTTTTCATTGGCATCTTCTTTAATTCTATAGAGCAATCAAACTAATTTGTTCCAACTGTGTTCTTCCAAAACAACTCACATTCACTGCCACACCTCTGACAAAAAACCCGAAATTGTTAACAAATGGCTGAGATCTCAGTCACAATTAAAACAACAATTGTGAGGCGGGAATAATAATAACACAAACACAGCCCCATCCACTTCTTGCTGGGATAAGTTATTCCTGCAGAGACATGGAATTTTATCCCAAGGGTATGCAGTGACTTTTTGTTATTTGGCTCAGCGATCTCTCACAAACTAAGAAGTATTACTACAAAGTAGTGCTGCTGGTATTTATTAGCAACAATGCTCTCTGATAGCTGGTGTACAGACAGACAGAGTGGAACTGTGCTTTTCCTGAGGAATTCTACCTTAAAAACACAAGCTTTCCCTGTTCATTTTAAAGCATGTATGACATACAGTAATTGCTTATCTTCATTGCAACATATGGTTACCAGTGAGCACTTCCCAACAGCTGGCATCATCAACTTGTGGCAAAAGATTTTAAATCAGACATGCCCGTGTTTCAAATACTTGTGTGCACTTACTGCTCAAAAGATGTCATTTGCATCATCCACACAGAGACACAGCCAAGCATCAAACAAAAAATTTGGGAATAAACACACTGCCTTTCTGACAATATGAGATTAGCTCCATTCTGTTCACCTACAGAACAGATGTTCAGCTTCCTCGTCACCTAAAATCATCCTCCAGGAATGCATAATTTATATCTAGCTGCCTGTATTTAAAACATTGTGTATGGACAGTGGAATCATTAACTGATTCAAATAGTTCAAAACACACAGGATGGCAATTTTTACTTCTGCACCTATCTGCTTAGTAAGGAAATTGTTGAAAAGTGCATTGACCTGCTGATATTTTTAATGACAAGGGACAAAAATAAATGTCCAGAACAAAGTATATAATCATAGTGAAAAATATATATATAATCCTGAAATATATGCACGGATACTGAAAAATACACTGCAAGTACCAGCTATAAGTGAATTTTCAAAATAAAATACCTTGCAAGGCTCAGGTGTCCTGGAAAAGGTTATCTTTCAATGCACCGAGTTTTCGTCTTGAATTACACAGTGACCATGGCAGCTAAACTTTTCTACTGTCCATACACAAATCTAAAATATAGGGAATTATTCAATATACAAATTATAGAAATGTTTATTATACATTTTATTATACACTTTGTAAATGTAGTCTAACTGTGGTATGAGAAATATGAATTCATTTGTGTAAATTCTAATCTGAAGTCAAATATAAGCATAGTAATCTCTTTAGATGATTTCACATACAAGCACTACCTTACAATCAAAGTCAAACAAACATTATGTCATTTTAATCATGTGCGCAAGAGAGCTTCTACCTGCTGTTTCAAAACCCCACAGTTCCCTCACATTCTTTTACCTGAGCACTTAACAATCCTTTACCTCCTCCAGCCCCTAGAAACAAAGTCAGTTCTGGGTAATAAACACACAAGCAGCCCGAACACCTATGGAATAAGAAACTACAGATAAAACATTCTGGTTTTCATTCAAGACTGTCCCAATACCGATGCTGACTTTTTCCATGGGAAATTCTGTGTCTCCTATGGCTTCCTGCACTGGAGTCTGGTATTTCAAGCTTCTTTCCCTTTGGGTTGCCCTCGTTACCTGTTCATCTGAACGCTAATTCTATTCTTTATTAAGCTGAGAATAGGAATAGCTTCTGGAATACCATGATCACCTAACCTTAGCTGAATAAGGGCTTCATGACTGTCCACTTTGTGCTATTCATCTTTGCTGCAGCTACTCTCTCTTGCCTCTTAATCATTTTTGTTGGTTGTCTCTAAATTCCTTTCACATTTCTGCTATTGAGCTGGCCAGAACGGAATTTATTATTTACTCCAGATATATTAGCTTGCACTTCTCCAGCTTGAATCTCATTTTGCTTCCTGCAGGTATTTCTGAGCTCTTTAGATCCCTTTTTATTATTTCTCCTTGCTCGCTTATGTTGGCAACACCTGTCAGTTTAGAGCATGATTGCACCATTAGAAAGCAGGGCAGCTGCAGTGCAGGCAACACCACAGCACCCCAGGGAAACTCTGAGCAATACTGGGGCTTAAACTTTTGGAAGTTTCCCCATGGCAGAGGGGAAGCACTGGGACACTGGTGACGGGTGTAGAATGATACTTCAGAGAGACAGAGAGTGTCTGTTGTCATCATTTTAGCTGAAGTAGCTGCAGTTGCCTGTGATTTTACCAGGGTGTGAGGGGTCTGAAGCCTCTCTGGTACTCAAGGACCACTGCCTCGTGTTGGCATGTGCCCATGGCAGGACTGTTCCTCTGCAGCCTCCCACTGCATCCTCTCTGAGCAGCACTGAACTTCCACACAGTTCTGTGAAACCATGATTCAAGCACACTCCTGTTCAGGTTTGGGTTGTTTTGGGTATTTTTTTCTCTGTAGAAATTAAAACATTTTAGGACACTTAGGACTCAAATGATTGGAACAGCATGCAAGTTTGGTATTGATATTCTGAATTCCAGTGCTATTTAACTCTGAAATGGAAGCACAGGGATCAAAATTTTGGGAGATTATGTTCACGCTGAGTACAGATATTCCTTTCACTTAGCGAATTTCTATCTTTTATCTGGAGCCCGATGTTCAGTTTTTCCATGACATTTTACATAGAATTAACTATTCTTCTCATGTCTCATTATTTCCCATGGCAGATCCCTGGGTGATTAAATTATAATACTGACAGCTACCTCCAGGAAGCACTGAGTTTCTGTACATGTGACTGCCTGGGCACTTGATGTAACCGGCTGCAAGCAGCAGCCCACCTGGCAGTGCAGGGATTTTGCCTACCTTTGAGGAAAGTCAGGCAGTTTAAAACATGCACATTACCTCTCTCTGAAGAGACATGGCTTTTCAGTGAATTCATGATACTGCATTGAACAAATTTCTCTCCCAAAATCTACATTCATCCATTTTCTTCGGACTATGATCAGTTGTTTTCTGTATCTTGCTAGTTCGAATAGGAATATGAAATAGTGAATCAGTTTTTTAATCAATTGTCATTTCAGCTGCCATCTCTTCTGTAATAAAACTTTAGATTTATAAAAAGCAAACTTCAGTGTAGGGATTTGCTGGGAGTGATGCCTGACAGGAGCTTTTTTCGGAACCATGTAATTGGGACGGAGGAGCCTGTGCCCTGCCCTTTCTCAGCCCCGCAATCAGCAGCCAGGACCCCTCCCTGCCTCCTTACAGGGGCAGCAATTATGGTCTGAGTAAATTAGTCAAAGAAGTTGGTCCATTGACAACAATAAGCCTAGAACCAGAGCATTAAAGAACTGAGGACTATTTGTAAAATGTCCCCTTTAATGACAAAATAGAGGAAATTATACCATTCCCATAACAGCAGAGCCCTCATTCAAAAACAGAGCATTTAAGGAACAGCTTAAAAAAGCTCTAATTGTTCATGTCTTTTTTTTTTTTCACAGAATGGATAACAGCTTTTATAAATAAATTATCTAACTGATCACTTAGCAGAATCAACTACCCTAATTAAAGTACAGTACACGGTACGGCATATCCATACATAGAGATGGTGCATAGAGCTCAACTCCTAAAATGATCCATCTGTAATAAACATATATATTTTTATGTATTAGAATAAATATCTTTGTTGTGTCAAAAGGGGGTTCCCTGAAGGTTTTTTCCCATCATTTGTATTTAATAATTTATTGCGGTAATTATATTTAGCTTGAAATCAGTATTAAACTAAAAGAACGGTTACTTAATAATCATGGCCCTTACTTTTAATGGATTTTGAGCCTGACTTCATGAAGTGACACTTCTTTTCGTCCTTAAAAATTATTAATTATTTTCTTTTCTTTCTAAATAATAAGTTTGGCAGATAAGGCAGCTCCTCCAAAACATGCTAAGTAAAAAAAATATTTCACTTTAAGACTTCATCTCTTGTCCTTTCTGCCTCACTTTTCTTCAGAGACTCAGATACCAACTCCAGCACTTCCAATGACTCTTCATTTTAGGCAACTGTCTAACATTAGGCAACTTCAATGGTACAGACACTCAATACAGGCAACAGAGCCTGGAGAGGGCAATTCAGAGCATCCTCACTACTTCACTCTCTTCACAGTATAATTTCCTGATTATATACAGACTCAGAGGTCCTATTGCAGACAGCTGAATTAAATACCTAAATTTGGGTGGTATGAGTAGTTTAACCTTATCCTCTTGGTTTCACCATGTAGGGAGCTGAAGGAGACATGCATTTTACTGTAGAATTGGGGTCTTCATAAAACCCAAAACACTCAGCAATCTGTGGTTGAAATAGTATGGCTTAATTCAGAGGAAATATGATGTTAAAGAGAGTCAGGAGAGCTGATTTAAATTCCTGTTCTGCCACAGGCTTCCCTGGTGACCTGAGGCAAGTCACTCGGGGCAAGAATTTTATGGGCATCTGGACATCTGACTCCAGGGGATTTTAACTAAGTAACTTTGCAAATCTAGCCATTGGGCTCTATTCTTTCATTTTCCATTTGCAAAATGTAGATGGTGTTATTTCCTCTCTCACCTTTTACCTACAAAAACTCCTAGGTGGAATTATCTGTTAAAAGAATAATATAAGGCTGAGAGACTATGCATCATGTCAAAAAAAAAAGTCCACTACTTAAAAATATTCTCTAAAAGATTATGACTTTCTCTGACCAATTGTTTCTAAGTTTTGGGGACAATTCTGATTCCCTATAGATGAATAATTGACTTTTCTTCACAAGTATTTGCTCTCTCCATCTGAAAAGGACAACAGCCACCACTAAATCAGTTATATATTATTGTTTTAATTCCCAAAATGGAATTCTAATAGCTGCAGTTTGAATATCTGCCCAGTTAAATTTAAAATTTAATTTCCAAGATCTGCCAGATAACCCAACTTGAGTGTGAATCTCACACCTAGATCCTCTCGTAGCTAGAGCAGCTCCAAGCAATGGTACTGCAGCCCGTCTCCTACTCTCTGACCCTGTGTAATCCTTCTCTGCCACCCACCTTTGTGTCCAGGATCACAGGCCAAGGAAGGGGACACAGCGCTGAACACGATGCTGTAGCTTCTGTTGGAACAACTTTTGCAAATGGTCTTGCTCGATGGCACAGAAAGGGTGTACCGCAGCGTTACATCCACTCCCATATCATGTAGGATGGCATTTTTGATACCCTTCCCTTCACATGGCTCAAGGCTGCACTGTTTTGGAAGCCAAAGCAATGGAAACTCAGAAGGTTTCCATTAATGCTTGCCTGTGCCACTTTGATTCACTTTCTGCAGAAATTTTGCCAACAAAACACAACAGAAGCCAGATTTCCTCTTGCCGTACTTTCTAACGAGCAGACGACTTGCGGGTGTGTCATTCAGCTGGGTTTTCACCTGGAAGAAAGCAGCGTGTGCCTACGCTGAAGTGACTTGCTACTAGCTTTAATTGGCACATGCTTCTTTTTGCACCATTCTGTGCTCACAGGCATGTCTTGGCTGAATCTGATGGAATATAGTTTACATGTATTAGCACTTCCCATATACTGAAAGCTTGCAATTCATATGCTGGGCATCACGCCAAAGATATATGACCTCACACGGTTTCATGAATTTTGGACATTAACTTGTCTTGCAGTTAGTGTATAGACATGGAAGGGTTGAATAAGAGCATCTACACTATAGTCACATTTGTAATACACTAAGGGGATCGTAGAAACTCTACATAATGAGTGAAGCTTGAAAACCAGAATCATCTCAAGTAAATGTATGTAAAATGACTTTTTATTCACTGAGTTATTTGCCATCAACCATTGCACAGTTAAATGGGCCCCCAGAAACAGTTTCTAATGTATTTTAGCAAGCTACTGCTTTATGGTGAGCAGTACCTTGCCCTTTGAATAGTCCTATTGATTTTAGTTCAGAGGAAGGTTGGCAGAATGGGGACTTAGATGGACAGCAATTCCTTTCTTAATTTATATTCACTGGTTCATGTTTGACAATTTATGGGTTTTTTTAAAGGAGGATCTGTCTTCTCTCAGAGCAATCGTAAATCTCATCAGTGCATCTGACTTCTGTTGTAAGATGTTGATCCCACTCAATCAATGGCAGAAGATCCTGAGTTTCCATGAAGCAGGGTTTTGCCCACATTCTCTGGGTATTTTTACCTCCTATAGTATTCTCTGGCAAATTTCAGCATTTCTCTGCCCCGGACTTCATTAATGAAATATTTCCTTCTAATATGACTCTGCAGTATAAAACATAGCATGTTTCCAGGGCACATACCTTCTTTTCCAAGATCATCATTTTGGCAGTACACTCCTCACTTTCATTTTTGTCTTAATCCCAAAGCTATCGCTGCTATGATCTTTGTTTTAAGGACTGCCTTATTATATAGTCCATTGTATCTCCAATATCACTTAGTGCCATATCTAGAAGTACACTCGTCTTTGTCATCTGATACACATACTAATTTGGGAAGCAATTTTACATCAGATTCATTGTCACATCTTTGATTTCCAGTATTAATTACGTAGTTCAATGCATACCTCATACATAATACTACATTTTCCATGTTGACACAAACGCTGTCTCAGATTATCTGACCGTAGCAATGAGTGACAGCAGCCAGTTTACCCCATCCTAACTCTTTATCCTCTGAAGACAAAACCCACAATCTACCTCTTTGACAGCACGTGAAAGAAGTCGTGGTATATTTAAATTGCTCTAACATACTCCTGCCCATGTGAACGTTCTCAGCTCTTTCACTATAGTCGCCAGTGCTAAAAAAGGAACTTTTCATTCGCTATTATGTAAGCACTAAAGAAAAAACACCAGGAGGAAAGTTTCTGTAACATCTTAGGTCAGTTTGTCCCTTGGAAGAGAGTAAAGCCTGTTATCTTTGGAATGGATATCTAAAATTAAAGTTCATCCTTCCTACAGTTCTCTGCTGATTTTATTCCAAATATGACAACAAAAGTATTGACCTCTAGGTTTAGCATACTCCCTGTAGATCCTGCATTAGTTGGGGGCATGAGAGGAAAGCTCAGCTGGCTCTAACCCAAAAATGCTATTTGCCATTTTATGTTGGGTTCTGCCATTGAGGAATATGTATTAAAGGCTTCCCTTGTTGTCCAGCCTGTGGAGAATATAAATTCTACAACCTCATGCAGGGTGTTTTAGTCTTTTAGGCAAATTTATCTAGTGTTTTCATTCTGGAGGACCTTGATTTAGTCCACAGCACGATGCCAACCGTCGTATACACATTTATTCTAAGAAAAAAATCTTGTCTTCTTTATCTCCTACTATCTTCTTTTTAAAAATGCTTGTGTCATTAGCACGAACATTATGCGCCAACACTATACCCTTCTCTTGGCAACATAGTTTTCAGTACGTCTTCTGTTCTGGAATGATGGTCACGATATTTTCTTGTCAATCCTGTCATTAAAACCCAAGGGTCTCCATCCCAAGTTAGTCTATGCTTTTTTTTTTTGTTGTTCTTCTGCTACATCACAGTTCACAAAAAGGCTAAAAGAATACATCTTTACCCAAAATAAGCAGAGAAAATATAAAATCACTAGTTAGATAGTTCTCTTACTTTTGGAACACATACAGTATTTTCTTCCCTAATATTCTGGCAATAGAATTTTCATTTTATTTGAAATCTCACTCATCGTGCTTTGACCACACCCTAACTTTCCAATGACAGCCAAGCACCTCCTTCCTCAAATAGTCTGTTGACTGCTCCAACAGGTACATATTAATAAAAAAAACAAGGAAATCTTATTAAAAACAAAAAGGAACACCACCATTTCCACATGCTGCTTCCACATGCCGTGTTTTACTTCTGCCTCTCACTCTCAGTTTCCCAGCAACAGCATGTTCCCTCGATCCCCCAGTCAATAAAGAGCACTGAGCCCAGCAAGGAATTACTTCAGATGCTTCAACCTAAAGTCTAGAAAACAGAAGAGCTATTGAAGTGACAGCTATCACTTTTATAAAACAACAGCCCCTTGCGTAGGATTGTATCTCGTAAAGCTCTGATACCACAAACGACCTCCTGTCTTTTTTTGTGTGCATGCTAAGTATATTTGACAGAGTTTAATACCATGTAATTATACCAGAGATCAAGTTGATCCATGACTATTTTTACACAAAGTATCACAGCAGAAATAGAATCACACTCAAGTATAACTGTATTTTGGCCCAGGACAAACACTAAATAAATGAGATAACTTTTAATCACATTTTCAAAACATTTCTTAGAATAGATTTTTACTGCCTGATTTTCAAAGCTGCAGTTTGATATATTTTGTGTTCTATTATATTCCTTTCTACTTAGGACACCTGGTTGTGCAGCTACTTTTCATTGCTTCAGTTCTCGGCAAATCATTATCTGTGAAACCTGGAGAATTGCTGCAAAATTCTACTTCCATGCTGGCATCTCCAGCCGTAGTGATGGAAAGCTATATGAATGGAAGGAAATTATCTGTAAGAAAAATATAAGAATTTAAGTAGTTGGATCAGAACCTATGATCCAGGAGACCTGACCTGAAATGGCCAGTGAAACATTTCAGAAGAACATGTAAAAATGCTAAATTAGCTATGTCAGGAGTAGAGTCTAGCTTCTACAGAAGAAAGAGCTTTAAAGACTGGAGTAGCAGCTTTCAAAGCCACCTGAGCCCTGAAGTCTGACAGCCACCAGACAAGAAAGCCTTTAGAATTTCATGCTGCTTTGGAGCTCATCTGTTTCTGTTACAGGTTGCAGCTACCAGAAAGATGACAAGCATTTCAAACCAGTTTTGCTCTGTTAATTGAGCAACCAAAGATTTCCAAGAAGGATGAAACAGCAAGGTCTCATGGAAAACTTTCTGTGCATCAGTAGAATGTATTTGGAGAACTACTGATTTTGCCAGAGAATTCTACATTTGTAAGGAGCCTTTTAACTTCACTATGGAATTTGATAGGGATATAATTCCTCACTAAAATTTATAAGATGTTTCAAAAACTTTAGTGAGATCAGCTTTTCACTTAAGGTTGTAAAATGGTTCCATAAGGAAAGAGATAAGATGCAGAAAAAATTTCATGTAAGCCAGCTATAATTCTGTCTGTATTTCTGTCAGTAACGTATTTTAAGCAGTATAAACATCCTCCCAAAGACAGAACCCATGCAAATAGTCTTGCCCTCATTTTTTCTTCTCAAACCAAATCAACTTCTCAGTGATGTCTCTGTGGATCTTGCTGACCACAGCCAGTGACTTTTACCTCCAGCCTCCAAAGTGTGATGGCACCAGCCAGAGGACTTTCTTATTCCTGTGGCAATTCCTTTTCTAGAGAGGGCAGAAGTCGCACTGGGGAATGTATTGAAAATGTTTCATTTCAGTTCATTTCCTTTTTTTCCTTTTTTATTACCTTCGTGGGGGATAAAAAGGAGAGTTAGGTTCAGATGGATTCATCTGATTTAAATGATCTCTCCAATGTGTTTTGTGAAGTCCAGTGAAAATGAACATTGCTGTATTGTTCCCGGCCTGGAGCAAGTCCCAGCCCTACAGCAGCTTTAATCCATTTAAAAGAACTGTGTTTTGTCCCATCCCACCGCAGTAATCACTATTTTTATTTTACTTCTACTTATTTCACATCAGATTTTAATCTGGTATTAGTGAATCTCAGTAAGGGGGATGTTTTTGGTGAGAGTGGCTATTTGACTGCAATATAAATTAGAAAGTCTCTTTATTATGCCCACAAAAAGTCTTCAACTTTATTATATTTGTGTAGAGTGACTGTGACTTTTATCATCTTATGTAAAACCTTAATCAGCTCGGAAAGTAAAATGAGATCAGAAAGAGTTTTACTCTATCCCTTTTTTCCTTTTCTTTTTCTGACCAGAGTAGACCTGATAGATATAGAATACTGATTTAGCTGTTACCTTTCTTTTTATTTTATTGAAAGATCTCTGCGGGGATAAACATACTCTTCAGGAGCGTTTTCATTTTTTTTTAATTAAAAGTGAATAATAAAGTAGAATGATCTGATAATGACATGGACATAAATTCACACTCCTCTGAATTTTATATGAAGTTATATAACAGTGGAGTGTTATGACGTCCAGCATATTCTTCCATCTTTCTCTTTTCAGTCTGTATGAATCCCACATCACTACAGTCTTTCCTTTTAACTACATTTTTTTTTCCTTCTTTCTTTATTCTCTGGAGGATTAGAACCTTTCTTCATTACTATTGTGAAAATACATACAAAAGCAGTAGTTGGAGTGCAAGGAAAGATTTCCCCTGTGCTATGCAAACACAGAATAAAAACTAGTCTTGCCTCAAAAGGTTTTAGTGTCAAGCGAGGTGTGAACAGTGCAGGTACAAGGTGGCAGCACGCAGGCAAATGAACAGCATGAAAAGTTAGAGTATATTTGTAAGAAGTCTGCTCCTTGTTCTGTTAGGTTTTGTTGCCTTAATGGGATGTATTACAAATAGCTGGCACAAAGAATTAGGTGACAGGATGAGGTACAAGAAGGCAAAGAATGAATAGGACAGTCAAAGCTCACCAGCTGTCTGAGGATGCCCAGAAGATATATCAAGGCTGAGAAGAATCTTTGAGAGATTTAAGAGATATAAGATGGCAGCTGTAATGGGGTAGTTTGTTTTGGTCTATTTTTATAGCATGATTTAATAAAAAAAAAAAAACATTAGGCATATGAGAGAACACAAGAAGGTATATTTTAAGAAAGGATTGTACTACATCCCATACTCTAATATGATGACTAAATTTTTTTTAAGAGTCAGATATATACATTCAAAACAGAGAAACCCTTCTGGCTTTCCCACACTGCTTAAAATCTTGTCTGCATGGTTATATTGACCAGGATAACTACAGACAAACACGTATCAGACCCTAAGTATTGTCATGTGTCTCCTTTTTACAAACATTCTATTTTAGAATAAAGGATTTAAAGGATTATTCTGGAACAGAGCATTCCCAGGGGAAAGCAAAGGCACGCTGGCATCATTACAGAGGAGTAATAACACCCTGTAAACACAACCTATGTTTTACTCCACCTTCTGTCAAGGCATTCAAAATCCCTGTGCTCAGCATTCAGGTGCTCAGCAGCCAAGCAATTATACTCTCGATCTCTGCGGTGCCCTGTTCCTTAGGAAGGTGTCCCTTGCTGCAGTGAAGCACTACGCTCTCTGGGAACTCAATGAAAAAGTTCTGGTTATAGCAGGAATCTCTGTCAGCTGACTGTAATTCTGCGCAGATCAAGATGGGACAATAAAACACATGGTGCAAACAAAGAAAAGTGAGAAAAGTCGACTGAGAACTGCTTCAAAGACACTCAGACTAACTTCAGCAGAATTGTTACAGTAAGCATCTATTTAATAGTAACTGGATTTTGCACAGCCAATTTAAATGCACCAAAGATCCCATCTTTCAAATGGAACAAGACGTTCCTGGGCTGTACTTCTGTTCAAATTCAGTTCTTGAGATTACCCAGCACTGTTATATTGTTCAATCTAATATATCCCTTACCATGACCCATCAAACACACCATCATATTGGGAACAGGCAAAACTTGATGCTGCTACAAACTTTTTGTTTTTTTTTTTTAAATCTGAATCACTACATTTTCATTTTCACTGGAGTTATTCTGATTGACACGCATGTGAGAGAAGAATTAGGTGTTTACACTTGCGGAAACAATTTTGTACTTCATTCATAGACAGTTCTGGTCTTTAAAGTCAAGTTGCCATTTGGCAATTTGCTATTTCTGATTCGCTTTTATCATCCATAATTCTACTAGAGAAAAACACGCGCAATGGAGAAAACTATCACAGGCAGGACAAGCAGCCAAGTCATAAACCAAGACCTTTTATTCCTCCCTCTCTGCAAAAAGAACGCTATGTACAGAGTGAGTCCCAAATCGTAAAGCCCTAAATTCTATAAATCTTCCCAAATAGAATTAAAAGCGACAAATTTATTATGTAACTCAGATGATATATCTGCCACTGTGACAAGGGACCAGCCTATTTGAGTCCAAAGCAAAAATAACCACATGCCACTCTGAGGAACTGTCAGTTCCCACCTCCCCTTTTAGCTTCATCTTCATACAGTATAGTTTGCAAAAAAGAGATCAGAGTCAACCAGACATCAACACTGACTGCCTGAAGTAACAGGCTGACTGACCACTTGTAAATTGGCAACTCTTCAAAAGCATGCAGGAACTGAACACTAATGAGGATTATTTGTGCATACTGAAAATGTAGACACCAACATGAGCTCACTAACTGCAAACAAAAATGAAAGACGATTGTATCCAGAAGTGGAAAAATTTAGAAGTAATTAGGGATTCTGGTAGGGAATTTAGACATATTAATCTAAGTGAGGAGTTGTAAGGAAAGGATTGTTTGAGGTTAAAGCTTATTTTTTCCTAATCAGATATTGGGTTCCTTTGAGAAAAAGACACATTTTATTATAAATCCATACTGCTCAGGAATGCCACTGGAACTGTACTACACCGAAAGGTTGACTGCAGGACATGGGAAAACGTGCTAGGACAGACTGAAATTTGGTACCTCTATTGAATAAAATAATTTGCTCATTCATACAACAGTGCAATAAAATGCATTCTACATCCCTATTATATTGCTGTTGCTGTGTAAGATTGTGGTTTCATAATCAATATAAACCAATCTAAAACTGCATTGTCATCGAAAAGGGCTGTCCCACCTTCTGCTCTGGGCTGGCTGAAGAATAAGACAGATCAGTGGCAATTCATCATAGATCACCTCAATCTGACCATGAAAATGCATCCCGAGTAAAACACTGGAGCCACCAATACTGGTAGTAAACACTGACCCCAGTGGGTCCTAGATCACCCTGTCAATTTATTGTATGGTAATCTGTATTAGGCTTTTTGGTCATAAAATACGTGTTTGCATGGATATGCTCACAAAGTTTCTGAGCCATCTGGGGGCAGAACAGTCAGTTTATGACCATCAACTCACTGTTTATCCTGTTTTTCTCTATGAACCTGCAGGCTTGATCTCTGGTACTATGAATATGATACTGTCACAGGCAATGCTTAATAACACTTAACTAATTTTACATTCTTGAGTACAGAGGAGGTTTAGGAAAATGCTGCTGATACCTCACTTCTAGAAAATATATGAACACCACAGATTCACCATAAATATGCACCAACTAGAGAAAGAACATATTTTCCCAGAATAACTCTGCCTGATTGTATGTTTGGGATGTTCCCAAGCTACCATGTACTATTTTGATTTATCCACCATGAGTTTTGAACAGTAATTTGCATACAGAACCCCAAAATAGTGGTTTGGGGATACAATGCAGCTAATTTCTGTCAAACATGCTGTCCAGGGGTTTAGTTAAAAATGTTCAGCAGTAGTTGCATATTGTAATCCTTCATTCCCTTGCCTGTATTTACTACAGGAAGAATCAGCATATAAAAGGAAGTGCTATTCTTTATCCTTTTAACTCACTCTCCTGTACGCTGTGCTTTTAAAGTACAGCTGTCTACCAGATGCAAGAAAATTAAGACATTTAATTTCCCCTCTCTGTGCATACTTCCCATTAATGTTAATGGCAGTATGAAAGTAGGAAGAGAGCTGCTGTGAACAGACAGAATAAAATCACTCGCCCTTTTCAAATAACTCTGGTTGTTTCAAGAAGAAAGGCAGAAAAACAGTCACATCACATCACACCTATCCTTCAGCATGAGACCTATAAATTCATGCTTGATTGACTTCACAGCTGCAATGGACATTATGTGCTGAACAGTGATAACCCTGAAATGTATCACCTCCAAATTCAATAAAATGTTAAAGTTAAGATATATAAAAATACAATTTTTGACTGCATGTATTTTAAACTGCAGCCCCTATGATGGTTTCCTGGGTGTTATTTTTAATAACCTTCTCCCTGTTCTGTCAATTTTACTTTTTAATTTACTTGGATTACTCGGTGTTCCGTTCCCTCTGTTTTGTCAAGGGGACTTTCAGCGGTACTAATAGTTGGGGCACATTAGAAGCAGACTAAGGGCGGTTAGAGTTTGCTGTATGACCTATGCTTTTTGCTAAAAGGTGTGATTTGCCAACCATGGGTGTAACTCCACCAGTTTAGCAAGCTGGGGGAACTGGGAGAAAAGCTTTGGCATGCACAGAATGCCACTATATTTGTACTTAGGTTGCGACACTTCGTATTGCCTTCTCAGAACTACACAGTTTGATTCCAGAAACGCACAGAAACACTGTTTGGGACTTCTTTATCAGTGCTCTACTTCAGGCAGAATTGCATTAATTGCATCTATTTTACTCCTCTCCTTTGAGTTTTATTCTTAATTCATGCTAGGTGGCATCTAGATGTCATTAATGAAAAAATGTATTACTTTATCCTTTTAGTCTCATTACTCTCCACATTTATATCAAACAAACTGTAAAATCATGGAACACAAACAATAAGACTTGGCTGAAGGTCCTCAGTCATCATTCCTGAATTTCTCTTACAATGAGGAATGAAACAATTATTGGCTCCTTTGTGAATCAGTGCTAATGTCCTGAGTAATGACCGAAGTCGGAACAACATGGCATGTATAACTATTCCACCATAGAGCAAATCAAGTTACTTTTTCAGTCACAGTTGAAATTCTGAAGTATGTACCAACCAGAAAAAGTACAATCTGGCTCAGACTGCTTTTGACAAATTTAACATCTCTTCCAGCCACCAGTGACCCTGTAATAACCAGCTATTATCATATTTCCTTTTTGTTCCATACAGTGTTTACAGTTAAGTAAAAAGCATTTCTAAAAATATATATACTTGTCAAACAAGACATTCCTGTCCATCTTATTTGATGTGGGTTTTGAACAGATTAAGAATTTCATGGGGATCATTTCCTATGACCTAGAGATTGAAGCTTGTGACACAGAGGTGACACAGAGGAATTACAGGATTAAAATTCCTGTTACAGATACACTAAATATCCAACTCATTGTTGAAATCTCCTATTCTTTCGTTCAATGCACTATATTGCTTGTTCATGGTTGATTGAGATATAAAACCGATTAATCTGCAGTTCTACGGAGGCAGATTTTAAGGTTAATTGCAGAATTTCATTGTATCTGGACTGTTTAAACCTCCAAGTGGTTAGTGTCCTACATTTGAACTCTGTTTCCTTTCACATAAAAAGTATCTGCTGTCCTCAGAATCCGTGGTCCAAGGTATAAGCCACACAAAAATTTTATCATAGATTAATTTTCTCTGTCTTTTAGAAGTGCACACCTGTGTTTGCAATATAGAAGAATCTGGAAGTCAAGAAAATAGAAACTGAAGTCACGTTGCCTAAATAATCTGGTATGGCTGATTTGTGTCTTTGGCTGTTGTATAATTCAATGGCTACAAATACACTTTTAAAGTCACAAAATTTCTTAATGACTTTTAAAGCATTCTTTTAGAAGATATCTTTTGTGAAAATTCAAGTTCCACGTTATAAAATATTTACAGGAGATAACCATGTATCACAAAATCAAGGATATGTGTAGAATTTTATCTCATATTAATAGAGCAAATGCAGGAGATCTCTTTCTCTGCTAAGTTTCTTCATAGCAAGGATTTTTTACAATGAGACACTGCTGTCTGCATCAAATGCTCACCAGGGCTTTGATTTTCAATAGACTAAAGAAAAGTTCCATTTGAAGGATTCCTCTGGATTCAGTGGAAGTAGGCACTCAGTTGGCCAAACCACCCTACAAGCCTATCCAGAAGAAAAGTTCTTAAGCCGCCTGCCCTACAGAGAAGGCCTTTCTGAGAAGACTGCAGCAAGGGCTGTGAATTAGCCAGCCCTACAAAGTCTGTATGAAAATCTTCATATAGCTGATCTTAGGTGACCAAGGGAAGAGGTGGTAGGAGGTGGGCACACAGCTAACTCTGAAGGAGACCTGGCACCCTCAGCCAGTACCCTCAGCCGTCTTCCTCCCACATCCGGATGGGGGTTACCCAGCACAACCGCCATCAGCACAGCCTCACTGTGCTTGTCCCTGAGCACAGGTTCAGTATGGCAACCACTCACGACCTGCTCTACAGCCACACACACACCCCAGGCTCCAAAGAACAGGTCATCATGAGACATGAGAATAACTAATATTAAAGTGACTGCAAAACCAAAAAAGGAAGCAGATTTCCTGAAGGACATGCATTGCCATAGGCCTCATCTTCAATTGGAGAGAAAAACCTGTGTGTTCATGCTACCAGAGGACACAGGAAGATATCTTGGGCACAGGCTTTAGGGCCACCATATGTTCCTGCAGGGCTTTTATTCAGGTGATACTGGGGAGTAAAATCATCTGTGGAAACCTTCCTAGACAGTCCCAACTTTGTGTGCTGTGAGAGTAGATTCTGCTGTTGGCAGCTGGAACACGGGTCACACTCCTAATGCTGGGGCTGTGCTCCACCACTCTGCAGAGTGTTCCACACCGTGGCACAGGGATGTATTAAACTGGACCCTCAGGTGCACTGGAGTTTTAGCTACCCTCCTGGATAGGCCATTGCAGTTATAACACAGACTCTGTCTCCACCTCACTGTGATGGGTGGCAGCTCCCAAACGCAGCTTTTGAAAAATACGGATACCTTCTGAAAATTCATAGCCCTGTAAGGCTGTCATTAATTGCATCCGTTAACTGTGCAGTGTTTGTTGTTTATTTTCCAGGCTCTGAGCTTGCACAGAACCTGTGGCACCACAGAGACAGGACACAACCATTTCCATACAGCCTTTCAAACATCTACTGATGCAGCCCCATCTAGATGTACAATAATGCTTTCCTCTTTGCTCTTCCCGTTGCCCACTTTTAAGCTGGATCAATACAGTCACACAGGAAATTCTAATAATCCACCACAGCAGATAATTGCACCTCACTGGTCTGGTCACTTACAATATTAGTAATAGTCTTGTATATTAGTATTTACAGGCTAATACTTGGCAGTTTCTTATCTTTTCATTGTGCCATTGCAGTAGTGATTGCAAAGAAGCCCACGGGTACTTTACAAATCCCTAAGTGATTATGAAGTTCCAAATACACTACACAGTTATTACCTTCAGATTGTTCATTGATTGCCATTTCATAATGTACATGAAACGTGTTATTATTGGATTATTAGCTGCTTATGGCTTGATGAAGCATAATAATTTCTAGTTTCCAGAGATGTGAAAACACAAATCTGGAACATGTATTTCAATATGTCACATTTAAAAATCCTATGAACCAAAACTAGTTGGTTTTTTTTTTTATTAAACTGGGTATTATTCTCCATATCACTAAGTGTCACACAGGACTTTAAAGACCAGGTACAAATAGTCCATTCCAGCAGGTACTTTTAAAGTAGTACTTTTATTTAGAACAGAAATATTACATATGAACTGACAGAAACAGCACCATAGAAATACATATATTACTTTATTTAGAACAGAAATATTACATATGAACTGACAGAAACAGCACCATAGAAATACATATATTACTTTCCAATATTCCTATATTCCATTACATTTTATTTATATCTAAAACATGCACATATGCTATTTAAAAATATGGAAACCTGTAAGCAAAAAAGAGTAAAAAATTATATATATATATATATATAT
>VXBJ01001151.1:199820-250303 GCA_013400055.1 Nycticryphes semicollaris | reverse complement strand
AGAGCACTCCATGTAATTTAAAATTTTTAAAATATGGCTTTACTCCTGTCTCCTGGTCCAGTGTCCAATACTCTTTGCACTTATAATCTATTCTCTGCCACCATACAAGTCTTAAAGTATTTTATATTCTGGTACCACCAACTAATGCATTTAAGAAGTCATAAACTCTGCTACCTTCTCCTTTGGCTGATGTTACTAAGTCGGCTAGAGTTCTGTGGAATACATCACTTTAAAACAGAACAAACAAATTCTAAAACAAACACTGTTTCAAAAAAAAAAAACATCCAACAAAATTTTACTTTTACCTCGTTCATTTCCTTTGCCTTTTCCAGTAATATAAGACTCTATTAGCTAATTTTGTTTTACACCTATGTTGCTATCACAGGAAAATTTTAATAACTTTATCGAACACGCAAAATAACTTAGAAAAACTGCTTTCAGATTATTTTCAAATGTAAAAGTTGTTAATGTGNTTTTTATTAAACTGGGTATTATTCTCCATATCACTAAGTGTCACACAGGACTTTAAAGACCAGGTACAAATAGTCCATTCCAGCAGGTACTTTTAAAGTAGTACTTTTATTTAGAACAGAAATATTACATATGAACTGACAGAAACAGCACCATAGAAATACATATATTACTTTCCAATATTCCTATATTCCATTACATTTTATTTATATCTAAAACATGCACATATGCTATTTAAAAATATGGAAACCTGTAAGCAAAAAAGAGTNCCATACAAGTCTTAAAGTATTTTATATTCTGGTACCACCAACTAATGCATTTAAGAAGTCATAAACTCTGCTACCTTCTCCTTTGGCTGATGTTACTAAGTCGGCTAGAGTTCTGTGGAATACATCACTTTAAAACAGAACAAACAAATTCTAAAACAAACACTGTTTCAAAAAAAAAAAACATCCAACAAAATTTTACTTTTACCTGGTTCATTTCCTTTGCCTTTTCCAGTAATATAAGACTCTATTAGCTAATTTTGTTTTACACCTATGTTGCTATCACAGGAAAATTTTAATAACTTTATCGAACACGCAAAATAACTTAGAAAAACTGCTTTCAGATTATTTTCAAATGTAAAAGTTGTTAATGTGTAAGAAAGACTCTAAATGCAGGAAGTTTAAATCACCAGCCCTTTGCAGAACATTATGGCACCAAGAAATTCTACATCTATGCACATCCTGAAGGTATAATTATTCAAACAATTATAAAGCCTGTGGCAGTGGAGCCACCATGAAAGCATGTGAACACAAAACACAAACAATGAGGAAAACCAAGAAAAAACACATTTGACAAGTCAATATAATATAAGAAGTTATTTTAGAGCAGCAATGTCTTTGTATCTTTAAACTCAGGGAGAAAATTTCAGGAGAAAAAGGGGTGAAACTCAGAGTGCTTTGAAAGAAATCAAACAATGCTAATCCAAAATCAGCACTAAGAAGATGTTGAAACTCCATGGTCAGGACATTTAGGAAAAGCTGGCAATGCATCCAGACTCCTCTGAACTGGAACAGTTCGACTACTAAAAATACAAACTTAACCACATTTCAGTCCCATCCTTCAGAATCTCATACCACACTTGTGCATTCCTTTTTAATCAAGCTAAACATAGTAATTCTAATTAGGAATGCCATAGATCATCTCTCATAATTTCGTCTCTTCTTTTTGGTAGGTCACCATCAACCTATAATATTGTTATTGTAATTGCATTAAAAGAAAAACACTATAGAAATTTAGCTGTTTTGATGAGGATTCTCCAATCTACTGATTATCAGTTCCTAATGCATCTAGATTTCTTACTCCTATTTAAAGTATCAGCTGTATATATTACTGCAAGCATTTCACTTGTTCCCAATGGCTTATCTACAGAGTGATGTATGCAGGAAACAGACTGTTCTTGAAGATCCATTTTTAAAATAAGGCTCAAATCACAGATTTTTTCATAGATTTGTGACCCAGAATGCTAGAAATTTTCAAGAGCCAGTATTGCAAAAGAATTTGGAGTAATAAACCCCTTCTGACTTCAGTACAGAATCAATTATTTTGAGACAGATTTGAGATTTTCAGATTGATTTTGAAAATCTGATGAAATCAGATGCCAACACTGATATTCTTGTCACAACTGCCTTCCTTAAATAAAAGCAAAACAGATGCTAATACTATGAAAATTAAATTAAAAAGACAAACAAGCAAACAAACAAACAAACAAACAAAACCAAACCCCACCCTGAAATACACAAAATTACAGTAATAGCGGAAATAAGTGTGAAAAACCCCTGAGTTCCCCGGAGCCTTCAAAATCAGCAGCCTATATCTGTGTAATACACCAAGTGGCAAAGTAAAATCTCTCCCAGCTGTAAGAATAATCAAGATGTGAACTGCAGCAAAAAAAAAATGAAAGAAGAAATTCCTGAGAGACAGTGTAAGTTTCACCAAAGAAGCTGAAGAGCAGAGCAGGCCTGTCCAGGGTGTTCTGGGAAATTTCCTGGCCAAACTGCTTCCAGTTTCCCACACAGCTAAAAGTGCAAAATTCAAACTCTGTTGCCCGGAAAGCAAAGGATTGCATTGGGGCAGTAATGTGTTGGTTTACTTTGATCTGATTCCACCTTGACAAATGTTTCTCATCTTGACCTGATGATTATGCCCAGGAAGTGCAAAACAGACACTATCTTAGTGCTGGCACCGCTGAGTACTGTCTGCACCAGATTGCAATTGGTGCTGAAAGATCCACGTGTATTACATCTGTGCGTGATCTCAATTCAAATAGCAATAGATAACTTTGTAGTATTATCTACTATTATGAAAACTAAAGGGAAATATTATATAGAAAGTTCAAAATAGTCAGCAAGCTACCATTTCTATATGTTAGATGCAGAGCTGAATTTGTGTTAGTCGAGATTTTTGTATATAGAAGGGTAAAAGTTTTGCCATGTTTAAGCAGAAAAATGAGAAAGGCTGCGAGAGCTCTGTTTCCCAAGTTGCGTCTCTCTGGCATCAAGCTGATCAACATCTGTCTCACATCTCCCAGCTCTAGATGGTACCTGCTTCTGTAAAACACTCACAGTGCCTCTTTAGTAAAGACAAAACCACCTCAGGGCTTCTCAGCACAGCAATACAAGCAAAAAACACTAGTACCTGAAGGGAGAGTGACCAGGTCACACCTTTCCTAGGAAGGGAAAGAAAGGAGGGAAAAACTGGCCAGAGATCTAGAAAGGAAACAAAACTTGGCTGCTTCTGACACTGTTCAATAGGAAGAGATGATATAACATCAGGTGACAGATTTTTCAAAGGGCTTTCCTGCATTCCCACCTGATATACAGGTGAGCACCTTATATACAGGTGACCACTTTATATACACTGGCCTCTCCTGAGGCAGCAGCAAACACCAGCTTGTCTGTGCTCTGGCAAGGGGTTGGGTTCTGCTGCCCTAATTATCTTGCTACCTTAGGTGACCACTAGTCTGCCTGTGCCTAGTGCAGGCCCTGAAGAAAGGTACAGAAAATCCAGTTTCATTACAGTTATAATGAGAAAAGTCTTAGTAATTCATCATGCGAGTTGCTTATTTACCATTAGAGGTCACTGTCCTGCTTATGACATAACCCTTAGCTGCATTTCACTTTGCAGAGATGTTGTACGCAAGCAGATAGGCATTTTAAAGCCTAATAAAAAGTAAAGATAGAAGCCGTTATTTAAATTAACATTAAAAAATCTTTTTTGTATACAAGTCCTGCAGAAAATTGAAAAAATAATAAAATCTATTAGAATATGAAAATTATCTGTTCTTAAAGGTCCAATAAGTTATTGAGTAGACACCCTTATAAGTAAGAAAACTACTTAGCCAAAGAAATGTTGTCTTTAAAATGCTTCTCGTTTTAACACTGAGTTTTAATTCTTGAATAAACAACCTCTGATTCCTTTTACAGCCAGTAAGACTGTGTCACCATGCTGCTCCTGTGATGTCACAGAACTAAATCTAAATGGTCTCTCTGTGAGGTCATAAGAAGCTGGAAACATGGGGAAAAAATGCAAAAGCAATCAAATTGGGAAAAACACAAAGATGAAGACGTGTGATCACTAGTTCATTTTAGTTCACTCCAATGCTTTGAGCAAAGCATTCTGTAGTTACCCTGGTTTGTACATGGTACCTCACACGTACAACAACATGAAGAAACCCCGATTTGTTATTATAGAGAACCATTTAATGCTTTATTATACTCTTTGGATTAAACACAAAGTTACTGCAAGGAGTTTCCTGAAATTCATTATAACTCCTGTAAAATACTGTCATGGGTTTATAATCCAATGATTACCAGTTCTGCCATTTACCTTTAAGTTACGTGGTCCTTAATGAACTTTATTGAAGCATAAATGTGCATCATATAGGTTAAAAGCATGAGAACATGAGGATGGCAAATATGGCATTCACTTCCTTCTCAGTTTTAATTAGGCCAACTGGGAGTATTTTAGCATAACATATTTCAGCTGGAAAAAATACCACCTTTAGAGACGTACATCCCCAGTTAGGCATTTGCAATATTTTATCACCACGTTCAGTGAACACTTTATCGCTAGAAAGAAACTCACTAACATTTTTTAAAGCAAAGGTCATGAGCCCTGAGCACTAAGCCCTTATTACAGGCTGATGATCTTCTTAAAACTAAGTCACTGTCATGCTAGCAGGGAGCAAAATCTAGAGGAGAAAGAGCCACCTCCTGCGCGTGTAACAGCTCTCTCCTCTGTTAATATTCTGATGCCTCATCATATTCTGTGTAAGCCACTGGCTGACATACACTTCCATCATGCCTGCACGGATGCTGGGCTGGTCACCATAAAGGACATTTGTGTTACATAAAGGACCGTTGTGTAAAGGACCTTTTTCCATAACTTTTCAGAAAGTGCTGTCAGTGAGTGGTACTTCCCTCGGGAAAAGACAATCAGGAACTGCCATAATGGTCCTGATTAAGTGTTCTTGGAATATGGAAATGGCAATTCTAGGAAGATTATAGAGTTAACGTTTTCATTAGTCTTCAAGCCCTACTGCTGAATTCATCTTCACATACTTATTAAATAATACTCATATTTTATCAGAATAATGAAAATAAAGAAGTGTAACTCCCAGTATTTAATCCACTTCTCTCTCCCTGTAATGAAGACTGAGCCATAAAGAGGTTGGCAAACTTGCAGTAGAACTTACAGAGATAACTTTATCACAGTTACAGACAATAGATTTTTTTTTTCAGAATATTTTGGGTGGACGTGGGCATTATCACACATTTCCATTAAACATTTCTATTTTGAACATCTGTTCATAAATGAATGCTAAGGTAATTCTGCAGAGAATTCAAGAAGCCAAAAATAAATATTACTGTCACGTTAGCAAGTCCCTAAAACTGAGGAGAGAGGATATAGATTCAACTTTCTTATTCTTTGATGTTGGTCTTTGCTTTAACTTACAGAATCTTTCAGGAGAAAGAGAAAAAGAAAAAAACTTTTGGAAGTTGCACCCTTTATTTATCTTTTTTGCAATGTAACAAATACTTGCCAGGCTTTAGCCTGATTACTCATACTAGCAGGAATTCAAAATGTCATTCCAGTTTAAAACAACTTTGAAAGATGAGAGCCTGCTGAGGATAAACCAAGGCATTTAGATAAGTCAAGTTATGTAGGGATCATATATTTTTTCAATTGCTATGATGGTTTCTTAAAGTATTTAAGAATAGTGACTAGGAAATCTGAGGCCCAATTCTGCTAAGGGAATTTTGCCACCAATGATAGTGTTTATAAAGTAGGTCCAGGAAAAGTATCTCCTCCATGTAATGTTGATCCTCTGCATGTTGAAAATGACGTGCACTGATGTGCTAGGAACTTTCTCTTCTATTTACCCCACCAGGAGTAAAGGACATGCAGTAACCAGACAATTTTATACTTTTCACACAGTTTAAACTCCCTCTTACTTTATGAGGGAAGCAGGATTAACAGGGTAAAGCTCTCACTATTTCTAAAGATAGGAAGCAGAAAATAAGGGACAGGACCTGGAAGCCCTTCTTCAGGATCACACTTACTTCGCCAATTTCAGCTGAATTGCTGTATCAGTGAGGACTCTTTTCCCCAATAAGAGTAGGAGGATTCGGGGCCCTGAAATTTAACTCTGAGCCTTTGACCACTCAGTAATGATGAGCTGACTCATCTGCAAGAACTGGCAGTGTGAAGGAGTACAGTAGTACAGGTTTACTACTAAGCAGCTACTGACATGCGGGCAAATACATACAGATCCTCGGCAGGGCGATGAAAGAGTGACATTGCTGAGGAAATAACACGACTGACAAATTTCAACCTGCCTTTCTGTGATCTAGTGCCATTTTGGATTATATAAACTCCCCAAACACTCCACATTAAGGTGAAATTAATACAGGGAGCAGCTTTATACTTTGAAGCCTTTGTTATTGTTTCTCATGCTCCCTTCCAACTGCTAATAATGGATCCTTTTCAGTGTGTTCAAGTTGTACTTCTATCTGACGAAGGAGACCAGTCAAGGTGTTGAAGGGAGTCCTTGGCAGACCCCTAAAGCAAAAGCAGAAAGGGAGGCAGAATACATTTGCACTAATGGTTTTGTCTGTTGCATGCCTTGTTTTAAAATATTCCTTGCTCAGTGTTAGCAGAAAGAAACTCTGTCTGTGCTTCATTATTATGAAAGAAATGTAGAAGTACCTAAGTTTAATGAGATTTTGGAAAATAAATATACATCTTGAGTTGTCTGTGTGGTGGCTCTTTTTAATGAGTTTAACTTTTGGTGTATAAATAAATATTCTTTTAGATACCATCTGAATAATGTGCAAATTAAAAGAGGCATAGGGTAAGCGCTTCAGTCCAAAATTTCATTCTTTCTACAGTACAATATTTGTTGTTTGTTATCTTCTGTAGGCAGCAACTGATCATTATTTCCAGGATGTGCTCAGGGAAATCTTGAAGTGTTTGTTTTAGATAATGATGTGCAGCATTCATAGCTACTTGTGACTTTCAAAAACTTAAATTAAAGATTCTGAAATATCAAGCATATCATTAAAAAAATCCTTCATCGCTCAAGATTTTTGCTAGCTTCATTTTCATGTAATTGGGGAAAAAATGGTTTCTTGAACGCTTTGCAAGATGCTTTAAGTAAAGCGTAAGTTCACTTAGCTGAGTGGATGCAATTTGATTTCATAAGAGTTGAAGTACACTAGACAGAACCAGTGACCCACTCTTCTGACCTGCTGAAGGTTGTGCATCAGCGTGCCAGCAGCTTCAAATCCCTTTAATAACTGAGTAAGGAACAGCAGTCGCATTTATCAAAAATACTTTTCCTCCATTCTCAGTTAACTCTTCCAGTTACTAAATTGTTAATTAACTGGCCACGGTCTTTCTTCAAGACTTTGTGTGCTGATGATGGGAAAATGTAAACAAATGACACCAAGGAAATTTTCAGCTTTTGAAAGGTGCTGACCGAGATTCTGGCCATATGCAAATACCTTCAATGCCTTAGGTAAGAAGGAGACTAAATACAAGTCGGCTTGTAAACACTTTTTTAGAAGCTCGAGAGTATACTAAACTTTGTCTTTCATCCTGAGAAGTATGAGCAGTGTCACTTGTCAGGTCCACTGCATGGATTTATTCTTCTTTTTTTTGGCTTGCACATTGCCATGATTCAGCAAAGTAGAAAGCATTTGTTTATGTTTAATACCTTAGAAAGATATAGACTTTAAAAATCTCAGATTTTTTTAAAGTAATAAACAAAGTTATTTTAATTGGATTAAATGTTTTTTGAGTCACAGAATCACAGAATTGTCGAGGTTAGAAGGGAACCCCAATATCATCCAGTCCAACCGTCAGCCCAACTCCAACAAAAAAACCACCACAGTCTTTATGGTTCACTTTTCAGTTTCCTTCTCTTCTCCAACTAGCTGTTCAACTTAATGGAATTACTGTCACTCCCTTTGATAAATTGGGTCAGTGAGGGTCAGGAGCCCAAAGCAGCCAAACGTAGCCCAGAAACGGCAGCAGAAATTCACTGTAATGGGCACAGGTTAGAGGTCAGAAAGCTATGAAGCATGAGCAAAG
Organism: Nycticryphes semicollaris; assembly: GCA_013400055.1. Classification (NCBI taxonomy): domain Eukaryota; kingdom Metazoa; phylum Chordata; class Aves; order Charadriiformes; family Rostratulidae; genus Nycticryphes; species Nycticryphes semicollaris. The sequence goes on along the minus strand of VXBJ01001151.1, from coordinate 242,191 downwards.
TTTAGTGGTATTTGAATGGCATTATCCTTGTTGTGACACTAAGCAGGATCCGTAGCCAAAGGCTAGGACCCAGCCAGGCAACGTGTAGAGCACCACAGATGCAAAAAATTATCTCTGTGCAGAGAGAGTTGCCCATCCGTGCAAAGAGATAGGTGACAGGTTAGTACAAATAACCACAAGCAGACCACAGGGAAGCAAGCCCATACGGACACTACCCGTTAGTGTTACAAACTGGGGTGTTAGGACATCAACACCCTAATCGCAGCCAATTATTTTTTTACAAGCATCGCCGGAAATGAAATTCTTAAAGAGAAGTACGAAAATGTATTTGAGAACATCCTTCTGAGACCTGATTAATAAAAAGACTTCTCCCAGCTATAGTAGAATTACAGAATTTTAAAATGTGCTTTATTTTTTGTCTCCTTGGAGGGCTTTCAAAGTGCTATTCAAAAGCAGGCTCATTTTCCATAAATTCATAAAGGAACATCTGGGCTTAAAATATCCTTTCATCCTTTGCACACATCATTTTAACACTTTCCCCTGATACTATTTTTGTCTTCTTTCTTGGATTTATTAGCTCCTAAGTAATTACCTTTTGTTCCTCTTAGGTGTAATCATTGCTTGGGTCAACATTTTCAAGGAGCTCTCACAGCTTCAGAAATGCGGTAATCAACATTTTTTGATCATTATTTGCTGTGCTCTTCTTCCTTGCCTTCTCTGCAATGACTGCCAAAGCATTTCTTCCAGCTTTCTGTGTTGCATGTACACTCAAGCACTTCCTCCTTTTCATCTTATGGGGGTTGAATTTTCTCTCCCTTTAATTTAAAACTGCTCTCTAATCATTATATTGACTAGAGCACACAAGATGAGAGTCAATAAGAAGGAAGATGTGATGGAGAATAGGCAAGAATCTTCTACTTACACATTCAGCTGATGGCTATACTGTTGGTTTATGCAAATATACCTCCCCACAACTCCCTCTTCTTTTATCATACAAACAATGAAAAAGTCCCATAAACCCCCAAGAAGTTCACACACAAGGTTCTTGCAGCACTATTCCTTTGCAAAGCAGGTATTTACAAGCTTTGCAGAAAAGCACAGAGAGCAACTGTAAAACCCTTTAGCTATCCTGTGAGATCTGTGGCCATGGTTACACAGCTGCTTTAATCCAGCATAAATCCAGTCTGCCAGTGAAATGGGGTACATCTAAATTCCCCTTTCTATGAAACTATTCCTTCTCATTGCATCTCTGATGCTGGCTTTAGCTCTCCCAAGGTTGCACAGTGGGTCTGATAAGGGAACAGATGCAACTGCAAACTAAGCTGGCAAAAAACCACCAAATATTCATTTTTAGTCAAATTAGCTTCCTTATCCAAATCATTGCATAGCTCTACAAGCACTGACACTGAAGAACAGTGGACACACGCAGGTGAGGGCGAAGTGCAGGGGCTGAAAATATTTCTCTGTTTAGCAACAGTGAGCTGAAAATCAACTGACGGCGAGTATGAAGCTACAGCCCAGTCTCTTCCTTTCTGGGCCTGAAAGTGCAGCTCTATTTGTGAGCTTATTGAGGAGTCCTGTTGACCCCATCTGCAAATTTTACACATATCTTTTATTACCTTGCTCAATTATGGCCATACTATTCACAGGATCGGTTCAATAAAGTTACATGTGCAAGTTTTTGCTATTGTCATTAAAACTTGCCACTGAAGAATAAAACATTTAGGATTTACATGGTCCTATGGACAAGATTTGAAATTACAGCCCATGTTGAAATAGTTAATAGCGCTTAATCTACAGAAAAATAATTCCTACAGCACTCAATTATAAGGTCAAAAGAAACATTTTGCCAACTTTTATGATACCCAGAAAATTGAGGGTTAGCAGGGTTAAGCAGAAGGGTGAATCATCTTAAAGTTCCAAATATGAAAAATCCACACTCACACACCATTCAGAAAGCAGAAATATATGTGCTTTTGGAAAAAAAAAATTCAATTAAAAATCTTTCTAATAAGAACTGTCCTAAAAACTTGTATGTTTTATTTTTTTCTTCTTGCATCTACATATAAGGACTTAATGTATGTTATACAAGTACAGTTATATAATTACAAAAAACACATACCAAATTTAAAAAATAAGTGAAACTATTATTTTTAAATGTATAGCTACATACCCATGTATGATGCCCCAAATACAAGAAATTTTAATAAATGGCTTGAACAGAATATACATATATTTTTAAAGCATTAAGATATATTACTGCTTCCCTGCTGAACCAACTCACAAAGCTGGCTAAAGAAACCTGGATAATTTTAAAGAGCAAATCTGGTGTTGCTCAGCAACAGCACACCCTGATAGAAAGGATGCAGGATGTTGGAAGATTTAATATTAGGGAACTGTGCTTGCAAGTGGAAGGAGAAGAACAAATACAATTTATTCGAACAACATCCATAAAATTGGGATAGATTAAAAAATAATAATCAGATGAAGTGATCATGCTAATATTAATCTTTGCATTGTAGAGCTAAGTAAAAATTTCTTGCCTGGAACCAATGAGCTGGCATCACAGTTCATTAAATGGCATTGATGTTTGTGCTGTCTTCATATGATATGATAAGAAAAAAAAAAAAAGCAGTTCATTTTATGAGAATTTGAGAGCAATCTCATGGCTGAAGACTTTAGTTCTGGCACCAGCTTGGATGAGTATTTGCCAAAGCGAGGACTGCATAAGAACCTCGACCTCAGCACTTTCTCCTGAATCAAAGGAAATCCAATGCTCTCAAAGGAGAAAATGTCTTAGACAATACATGCTTCACCTTTGCTTTGCATCTTTCCTATTCATTTATTCCTGATGGGAGTAGCAAGCCCTTCTTTTGGTTAAAAGACAAGTACTGTGTTTTTTCATTTTGAAGTCACTCTGGTTAAATGTTTCATAGTGTTCTTTCTTACTGAATATAAAAAGATTCCACAGAAAATCAATTTTGTCTGTCTCTACTCAGCCACCCTTCTACTACTGTTGGATGTTATCAAGAACAACTGCAAAGAGAGACGAAGACTGCCTAGATGACAGAAGGCATGACGAGGTCTAAGAAGTGGCAGTGATCAAGCTCTGACAGAATCAGACTTAGTGCTGAGCAGGAAGACTTGTATGAAGGAGAGAGAGTGCCACACACTAGAAGTCACTTATAAAGCTGCTTAGAAAAAACATCTTTTGGAAACATTGCCATTTTATGTCAGCAGCTCTGAGGATATGCCACGACAAACACATACTGTAGCCCACACGTATGACAGACAACTAGTGCGTTTCCATTGATTACACCAGCTCAAAACGTACCACTTGTAATCCAGTGTGATATGGACACTAATGATTTTTTTATGGCAAGATACAGAAAAAACAGTGTAAAGATACTTCTGCTCACAAAACCTGAGGATAGAACTCAAGATGTGAGGCTGGCTACAAGACCTTAGTCTTTCCATCAGCTGGTTTGAAAGAGGCTCCCTTTAATCATTTGCCTCGTTGCCTTTTACATAAAAATTCTTCTTGCTCCCCCTAGACACATGCTTAAGTGGATACTTAAAACGGACTATAAAGTCATAACTGCCTGAAATTTTATCAAAAATACTTTCCCAGACATAAGCTCTGCATGATTCTAAAAGGAACACCTGAAAAGCAGGACATTAGCTTCTGCTCATCAATGTGCTATTGAAACAGAAGAATTAGGACTGAGCAAAAAACCTGTTGTTATAAGGTTTGATTCTTGGACACCTGGTGATAGCAACACAGACATTAGCTCTCTGCATTACTCTTCTCTGTGTCCTAAAAGTAAATGTCAAATACGGCAAGATTCTCTGTTGCTTCTCTGATGTAAAACTCATTTTATTAAACAGGAGTGATACCATCTTGCCTATTAAATGATTGGCTGCATGGGAAACGAGTCTGACAGCACTTCTCAGAGAAACTCTCCTCCGGGTGACTACCTTTGGTGTGACCCAGCTATACCCTTAGCTTGTCAGAAGCTATTTACATCAAATAACATCAAACTTTCATCGCAAATACAGAACAAAAGCCCTTCAAGCACCTGCTGTCCCAAAATGACAGAGAAAAACGTAGACAAGAATGAAAAAGGATAAATATTTCATAAAAATAAGCATTTCATTAAAATTTCATACGTATAATTTCCCTTCCATTCTGGGAAAGGTGTTTTAATTAAAATCTACAAGGCACAAGTGTAAGGTGAAAGGCAGAACTAATATCCTCAGGAGGAAAAGAAAAGTAGAAGGAAGAAATTATTTCCTTGGGAAAACCTATGATCAGAGTAATACAAGGCTGAAGATTTGACCCCTCGAATTTCACCACTGATGACATTCCCACTTTCAAAAGGTACAAAGATCTCAGCACATTCCTCTAAGTGATAAGAGAATTTTGTTGAATCTTTGTTTTCAAAATGTTGGGATGTGTTTGCTGCAGTCTTCAAAGGAGCTCGAAGTCATTTTTATTTCAGAGCAATGCCAGGCCCATGATTGAGCCCTTAGCTACATATGTCAAGAACAAATTACACTTTACTGAAAGGTTATCAGCAATGATATTTACAAAAGGAAATGTGAAGATGTGGAGTTATGTTATAACTCAGAAGAAAATTGTTGAGATGAAGTGGGAGAACTGCAAAATAACAATGGTGGAAAATAAGCTACTCCAAGTAGAGCTCTTCTTTCTATCCTTTTCTTAGCACTGACTTTGCAGTGTATTTTTATTTAGTAGAAATGTATTAAAAAGAACATTAATTCTACAAATTCTTGTTATGCTTCTCAGCTATGCAGTTCCGGAAAGATACTTGTGTAGTGCCTTGATGACCATATTTTCCTGAACTGTGTTTCCCCAAGTTCCAAGAAATGATAAGAGTTGAGATGAACGCACTGAAGAGAACGTGAGGTTGTTTCCCAGATGCTACCTTGGGAACCTCCAGTGGTTCAGAGTCTAGAGCTGGCTCTTACGTAAAACACACAGTTTCTTTTGGAAAGAGAAAAAACTTCTCTGAAAATGTAGAACAGAGTTGGTGAAGATTATATAAACCACAAGACAAACAAATGCCCTAAGCCTATTCCATAACTGTATTTTTTGCTAGAAAGCTTTTGAACAATTGTAATCTCTTTGAAAATATTACTAAACCAAAGACTTGGAAGTCTATCCATGACAAAGTATTTTAACCAGTAGCACATGGATTATAGTTTAGAAATTCATATACTAGTAATAATCAGCTATAAAAATTATCTTCCAAATTAATTTTTGCTGCAAAGGTGGAATATATCTCATCTTTTGTAAGTAATAAAAAGAAAGGAAAAATATTAGATGTGTTCTATAACAGACTCATCAGAAAGGCAGGAATAGTAAATCTAGGGTCACTTCCTTGAAGAGAGAAAAGGGCTGGGGAGACAAACAGGCTTTAAAAAAAGTATCTGTGAAACAGATGGTGCAGATTTCCATGAAAATAAATAAGGCACTAGGAAGTCCAGCTTTAAAGTAATTATTACAGAGCGTATCAAACCTGCAGGTATTTAATTGTGCAGCACCCTTTAAAAAAGGCTCCATTGCAAATTGATTCTGCAATTTTTTTCTTACACCATGGACACAGATGTATAAAAGGTAATGGAGTCAATTATGACTTGTCAATGCTTCCTTCAAATTTTACACCAGCAGTAATTCCATAACCCATCATGAGATAAGGGTTTCAGAATTTTACTTTGTCCTTTAATGCTAAATTACGATTAATAGAGGTTTTTCATGTTCATATCCTTTAACCATGCAGTGAATTAACATATCAGAATATGCAACTAACTTTTCTCAGGCAACATATAATTCACGTTACCACAGAAAGTTACTGATACCAATTATCTGCGCCAAGTACCCATCTTTATAATTGCAAAACTGAGTCCAGCAAGATCTTCCAAGACAGTGAGCCAAAATGTATCCTAAAAAGTCGGCAAGTGTTTCCCTAACAGGGTAACTTGCATTCTTCAGATCTTTCAGCAGTGACTAGGGGATGTTTTACCTTCAATTCTGAACACATTCCAAATTGTAATCTGTTTTGGAGAGATCCACGTGTGATGAAAAAAGAGCTTGTTGCCCTTTTCAGTTTATAATGCCACCAGAAATTAAGTCTATTTAACAGATGTGGAATTCATCATTTCAGTCTTTAACTTGCATTAGAAAGTCACCTTTTTGATAATGGATCCCACTGTGTGTTGTATATACTGCAAGTACCAGAGGAATTCACATATAAACAAGTTTTCTTCAAACAAAAAAGATGCACTTTCCCTATGTTATAACTAAAGAACCAAATCTCTTAACACCATGTTCCTAAGCAGTTTATCAAAGTCAAATCCTTGCAAGTAAAATAAAGTGGGGGGAAAAAAAATAGTTGCACTTAAAACCCAGGATCCTCAGCTGAGCACAGAAACACTATTTCATCTGGCCCACCATAGCTCACTAGAGTTAACAGTAATCAGCTACCTCTCATAACCCAACATTTCAAGAGCTCATTTAAACATTTTAAGAAAGATGCCTAATAAATATTTAAGTCTTTTTTCTGAGCATTCAAATTACTTTTACTCTGAGAAATGGCACACTAGATGACTAGAAAAAGAAACCTGAATTCAGTTTCCTGAGAAGCAACTGCACCACAAACTAACTCCTGCCATTTCTCTGCCTCAGTTTCCTTCCTATGAAATGGGGGAAAATTAAGAAGGAAACAGATTACGTACAGCATCCTCAAATATTCAGGACCTTGATCCATCTATACAGAATTCTTTCATTAAAAATATGTATTTCATACCTTTTTATTACATACAGCTGGTCTCTATGAAGAGTATCAATCTTACTCAAACCTGCTATAAGTGCTATTGAATCTAATATGATTGCAGGTAGTTTCCCTCTTAAATTGACACAAATCCAAATGCTGCATTGTCTCATGAATACTGTCTCTTCACTGTTTCTTACTACTTATCCCAACACAATGAAGAACTGTTGAAAATTATTTAAGAAGGACTATAGATTTCTCTGCAGATGAAGAAAGGTCTAGGCCAGATAGTAATCCAAATTTTGCTGCTGAGAAGTGTTAATACATCCAGTCATCACACATTTACAAAAGGACAGCAATTGTTTCCCTAGATTCCTCAAAAATAAATTGGACTCACGTTACACTTCTTGTAACTGAAAATATTCCAGTAACATAAGGAGACTATGATTAAACTAATGTTGGTGTTCCAAATCAATTTCCCTTACACAAATTTACAATACAAGAATTCATTAAGACAAGGAGGAAGCAAGTTTGATATATGAAATAATATTTACCTAGAAGCTTTGGGCAAGATAACTTATCCCCCAATTCCAACAGCAAATTAGTTCCTTTCTTCTACTTCACTGCATTTCATTTACATATATGCCAGGCCCTTTCATAATAATCATAACAATTCCCTCAGCTTACTGAAATAAACATTAATTCAAAAGAAATACAACAACATGCAGATCCTCAGACTGAACGGGGAAAGAACAAAAATTAGTGCACATCAATTCCCACACATTTACTAATTTCCGTATTTGTGAAACTGATTGGTCATGAAAATAAGCTAAAATTAAAAATAAAAACTTTAGAGTTTTATAAAAAAACTGGAGGCAATTCCAAAAAAGTACTCATGACTTTTCCAGGCAAATGAGAATACTACTTGTCTGATTTTTCACCATTTCCTTTTTTATTTTTTTCCTTTTCTAATAAAAGGAAACACAAACAGAAAAGGCTTAATCATATTCTCATCAACATTAGTTTTAGTGTACTCTGTCAACTGTCTTCAATGGAGGGACTTCAACCACATCACAGTACAATGGCACGTGGCTAATTCTGCTTCAGTCACATTGGTCATTTACTTCAAGTGAGGGACCAATTTAAGAGCTGGGGATCCACAGTGAGGAGAAAGCAAGACTCGGTTCCAAACCCAAAGATCAGTTCATCTTAAGGAAACTCCATGACAGTCATCAACGTGTCTAGCTCTTTCTTTTTTTTCTTCTGTGTCCTGTGATCGATTTTTTTTAACAAATTTGAAAGAAATAGTAGTAAGAGCGAGGCAGCTCTCCATCTGGAGTAAGTAGGACAGCTCCACTGCAATCAGCAGATTAGACCTCCAGCTGACATAAATCTCCCTGAGACCACTGAAGTTAATCACGAGCCCTCCCGTTGGAGTAAACTCAGGTACTCCTGCTAAAATCAATGGCATTACTTTGATTCATGGTGACCAAAGAATTGGTGACATGTTATATACCGTATAAAACAGGAAAAAAAATTGATATATTTGTAGGAAATTGCTGGGAAGGGAGCTATAGGATTTGATTTTTTAATGCAGAGTCTGAAACTGCTTTAGCTGCTTGAAATACAAGGTGGGCTTGATTTTGACTCTGTCCTTTTCCCAGGCTCAAGGACCAGGCTTTTTGCCCTTTCATTGGAGACATTTTTTATGTCTCCAAAGTTAAAGCTTGCCTAACATGAAGATACTACTGGCATTACGTATCACCTCTATACTAAACTAGGAGATCAGTCTCTACAGGACATCTATGTAATTGGGAAGGAGTGAGGAAGCACAAAATCCTGAGGGCAGTTCAAAGCAGGAGCCTGGTGCTAATTAGGCTTTAACCTTCTGGAGGAGGAAATGTCCCTCTCTTGCCCTGCTCCCTTTTCCTTTATGACTGAGATTGTAAAAAGGTGTGAAAGCTCCTTCTAAGCTTTTGGGCATAGACTTCTGAGCCCTTTCTAGTTACCCAAACCTCCTGCAAGGAGTTATACAAGACGCCAGTGACAGAGAGTCCCTCATACCAGTCTAGAGCACACATTAGAGAGTTTATTAACTGTTTTTCATAGCCCAGTAATTTAGTGTAGACAGGAAACTGAGTGTTGCAGCTGTACACAAAATAAAAAACAAATAAGACACCTCCTCAGTCTCTCTCATTATTTGCTCCAGTTTTTCCCAGCTCAGGCAAAAGCACACCATTCTTCCCACCTGCCCACCCCTGCCTCACCCCTTTACTTTCTCCAAAACAGCAAAGGGAGCAAAGAGTCCAGCTGCTTTTAGGGGTGATACTACTCCTTTTTCTCATTCCAGCTGGGCCATTCTGTACCTGCTGCCATTTCTGTTCCTCTGACGTCTTTTGTGTCTAGCACAGAAATTTTCTTATAATCTTGTAAGACATGCGTTTCCTCAAGGTTTTTCATTTTCTGATTTACAGGAATATTTTCAGACTCCCAGAAATTGTTATAATGATTGGAAACCCTAGCAAAAAGAACCCCAGTGTTTCCTCAACAATTTATCTTTTATATCTTTTGCTCTTTTCTTCTCTGGAAACAGAAGAAAGTATGATTGGTGTTCAGGTTACCAATTAGTTAATAATTGTCACTTTTCTTCTCAGAAAAGTTAAGTGTGAAAACATCTCTTCTTATAAAAATCAAGGTCTACTTGAACAATTTTTTTCCAGAATAACAGTGAGGTTTGTATATACACATTACTGTAATAATGTCAAAGTTCAATCATACGCAGAGTTTATTAGATTTTGTTTTATTCTTTCCCTTGAATTATTCATTGACTATATAATTTCCCAAAGAATAATTTCATAAAGTGCTGCAGCAATAAAACTCTCCATATATAGCACACCAATGTGGATGGTATTTATGATGTACTCAAAGAAAGATCAGCCTGTTACATTAATCAGGTAAAAGTATTGAAAAATTATATTTAATCATTTCTATTTGAAAACCTGCTCAGAGATTGAAAACCTGCATGAAACCTAGAATTAAATTTCATACAACATTTCCTGCAACAATATACATAATTATTCAATACTTCCAGGTTTGTCTGGTGTTCAGTAATCTCTCATCTCATTTTCTCTGAATTGTGAGTTATATTTAATCTTTTTTATTTAGTAGTTTTTTGCTTAGAACATTCCAGATTTAATAAGTAGAAACAGTAAGACATAAAAAGCCCTGTTCTTTGGCCAAGACAATCTGAAAAGCAAGATGTCTCTTTTCTGAAACCCAGTTCTGATCCTGAGGACCACCAGGACACTAACATCGCTTCAAGCACCTCCTGTGCTTTCCTCAGCCTCTGTGACAGAAGAGGTGCCCTCGCAGCCTTCGTGCTGGCCTGCTTGGGTGGGAACACAGAGAATCTTACAGAGTAACACAGATTTCTTTCAGGACCACATGTAAGGATGAATGAAGCAAAGATGTGGCATACTAGAGTTTATCATTAAAAGTGTAGTGACACTGGAATTGTAAGCAGCATTAGTAAGGTTAGTAAGTTCTTTTGAATGACACCTAGTTAAAGAATTAATTTTTCCCTTCATTTGCCATGAGAACACTGAACCACACTGTATTTCAATTTGATCTGTCTGACAATTAAACTTCCCAGGCTTTGCTATACTCTGTCGGTACAAAGTCAAGAGAAAGTCAAGTCTGAAGACCCAACCTACTCTTCAGTAGGCCAAAAAGCAGAAGTTCTGCCTAGTACTTCTGGCAGGCTCATATGCACTGAGAGCCACATCACACTAACATCTTTCACACATTTGAAAAGATAAATATGGTATACCAACAAGCCCCGTTTGCCGTATATGAAGTCAAATGGGAAATGAGTGAGCATGATTCCTACTGAATGAGAATATATTGTCATAGAGCTTTACCTGTGTCAGGACTGCAGGAACATTCCATAAAGTCAATTTTTGTAAAGCTGGAATCTGCAAATAAATGAACATGTACTTGATTAATCTATGAAAATATAATAATGCCTTTATGAACTCTAACAAGCAAAGTGTGTGTGTGTGTAGAATATATAAACCTATATATATAAATGAAAGCTTTTTTCAGAGTTTTAGTGTCCCTGCAAAGGAATCCAAGAATAAACAATTTGTATAACACTAACAAGCTCAGCTTTTATCTTTGAACATTAATAACTTATTTGAAATAGCTCAGCCTCCTGTCTACAAGCCACCCTGTAGAGTTTCAGCTGATTTTGATTCTCTTCTTGCAGAAACCTTTTAGCTAATCATTTTCATCTCTATGTGTCAATAAATCTTGCATCTCTAGGGCAATGACTTTTACTCAGCAAATGTTAAGCAGAAATAAAACCACCCAGAACTGTCTGAGCATGAGAATTTCAATAAGAATTTAGCAATATATTGATCCACTTCTCCCCCTTCTGACTTTTCATTACTATGTCACTTTCACCTCCTGCATTCAATAAGATAAAAAGCTAAAATAGCATGTGACATACGGCTTTAGCTGACCCTACAAAAATTAATTTTGAATGGCTTCTTCACCAACAGCAAACTCAAAAAAAGATTTTACAACACTAAAGGCACTAGAAAATTGTCAATAATCTATTCTTGAAAAGAAGAGCTGGCAGTCACAGACTACAAGTGAATGACCTCTTGTATAAATATAGACAGAATAAAAAGCAAAAATTTGAAGATAAAAAATTAATATATGCAATAGTTGGAAACAAAGCCTATAATGGAAACTATGTTTCTGTGGATTTCTAAATGTAACATATTTTTACATGCCCTCTTTCTTGGAAGCCACTTGACAAAGCGTTTACATTTCACACTGCTCCTTAAATAAAGTAAAATTAAGTTAATGTAACTCTTATGTAATTATTTATAAGCATCTGCCACCTAAGAGCCACTTCCTGCACACCAGTTGAATAAATACTATTTCCATTCCCCTAATATTTACCAATGAGAACCAAAAGATAATCATTAGTCACCAAAAAAATGATTGCAAACCCATCCTGCCATTAAAAATGGTCATTGAAAAACTTCTCACTGCTCTTATTTTCAAAGTTTGAATTCTAGCACAAATGGTAGAGATACTACACCTCTTCAGTCCTAACATATGTGTATGATAAATAACAATGAGCATCATATTTTCTTCAAGATGTAGATAATTGTCTATCTCTATGGTTATCATGACAACTGATGAACGTCCATCAACGTTTTATAGATCTTTACTCTTACAGCACCCTGTGAGAGGCTGAGACACAGCTCAGTGCATGAATGTGCCAGCACAGTTGGGAAATCACCATGCACACAATACTACACTCTCATCAAAACCTCTTAAGTACAGTAAAATTAATGTACAGTTGAATTAACAGTGACTGCCAGAGGAATTACAGTATTTACTATATAGTGCCATAGAATGAGCTCTTAAAATTCTTTAAATAATGTTTACTGATAAAAATCTATTATAAGTTAATTTCAATCTTTGCCTTAGCAAGAAAAATTTCATACAGGTCAGCACATCTAACTCCTTTTCTCTTCTTGTTTCTATTTCCCAACATTAAAATATGTCACATTATCCAATTACATAGGAAGCATTTAAGAAAGGAATTAATTTCTTTTTTTAAAAAATCATATGAAATCATTTTAATCTATGTAAACACATCAAGTCTGATCCAGATAAACAGATGTTAAACACTACAAGATCAAACGCTTACAGCTAAGTTGTAACAGGAACAGTGTGACTGTCCAACTGATGCCACAGCACAGCTTCACAAAGAGATGATGAGTTCTGGGACAAGATCGATTTCATTTCAGTTTTAGAATAGACCTACCAGTGGGAAGTCATGATCCAAGACTTAAACTCCTACACAGTTTTGCTGCAAGTGTTGAAAAATGGCAATGAAAAGAAAGGAATTTGGCCACTAATCTGAGTCTACACTCCAGAATGTAGAAAGTGCTAAATAATCTAAGGTAAAAGGGCTACTTGCAACCATATCACTAAACCTTAAAAGTAAAACTAACAGTATTCATAATGTCCTGTATATTTTGTGACAATGGTACTACTTAGTTTCTCAAAGGACAGAGGAGATGTGGTTAAATATCTGAAGGTGCCCAGAATACACCAGAATGAAGTCTTACACAGCAAAGCAGCCACTGGAAAAATTATGTTTCACTATCATAGACAATTTTTGCCTGCAATGTATCAGTTTAAATAAAGCTACATTAAGAACATGCTTTTGAAAGTGCATTGCTTCCTATCCTGAAATGAAAACAAAACATGGAATTCAGAACTTCTTACAGACTGAAAATTACAAGTTCGTATCAACTGCATTCTGCATATAAATGCCATTTGAGCACTGACTAAAATCTCCTACACTTATTCCTGCATCATGATAAAAATAAGCTTCAGTAAGACAAAACAATCAGGTTTTGTATGCTGCAGCCAACCAAAATGTTAGGTAACCAACTTTATAAGTTGCTCTCATCCTCTCCAATCATCACTTTGAGGATCCAACAAATGTTAATCACATTTGTCCTAGCACAACCTAATGTTTCAACAGAACACATTACACAACAGAACACAGAACAACAGGGTCTTTATGTAAATATTCAGGAAGGTTCCCTGGGGTGTTTTTCCTACAGCACTTCAAGCAAGCTCTCATACAAGGTCATTGATTTTGGTAGATTTCTGCTTTAGAAAATACCAGTAATGGTTTTCACTTATTCAAGGTAGAAATGAGAAAAATGGGCTTAGAGTCATTCTGTTTGTGTTTAAATATGAATATGAGCATATATTCAAACTTCCCTGGTATGAGATTTCAGCTTTAGATTTCACGATAGCATCAGGAAGAAGAAACAGATTCTGGAATCCTAATATTTTTCTATAACACAGGGGATATAGTGCCAATAAAATTACAGCATTAGTTTGTGACAACATTTAAAATGGCTCTCAAATAAAAGCTAAACTCATATCAGAGTTCTGAGCACCTTAAGTATTTTTCAAGGTCACGCTGTGAATTCATAAACTTTACAGTAATAGAAGTCCAAATAATTTCAGGTTTGATGCAGAGTCTTTCATAGATTGCTCCCATAATGTCCTCATATAACAAAGGGAAATAGTGTAATTAGTTGTGACAAAGGACTTCTTAAAAATTTATATTTAGCTAAGGTTTCAGCAAAAGAGTCTGCACATTATTAGTTGCAGTTCAGATGCATGAGCTACAAAGTCTGCATGTTCACTCACTGTGTGTGTCCCTTCTAAGATTAGGAAAAGGAGCATTCTAATTAAAAATAATCTTGCCAAGAACAAATATCAAAGAAGAAAAGCTAGAAGAAAAACCTTTTTTAAATTATTTTTTCCCAGTCACCAGATGAGTCTGTTAACTACTGTGGACTGTGGTCTCATCTCAAGCAAAGGATAATGCAGTAGTCCATTTCAAAACAATTTGTTTATTTTATCTTTAAAAAATACCATTCTATTTTCTAAACATGATGGGGCCTGCACAAGATCTGCTGATTGTTAAAAAGGTACAGTTTCAGTGCACAGAACATATTTAACACTAAGTAAACCGAGCTGCAAAGAAACAAGCTTTGATTTATGTAATATTGCCTAATCTTTAACTCTCATAATGGGAAATAAAGTGCCTTTTATGAGGTTCTAGTCCCTCCAGAGTTATTTGGCAATAATGACTTAACAAGCAAAGTTTGAAAGTAAAAACAATTTTTTAGTGAGCCAGAATCACAGCTCTTTGGAGATTAGTGCTGGAGATCAAAGTCAGCAACAAATACCCAGAGTCGAACAGAGAATGTCAGGGTTGTTTTCTTAGTTCATAGAAGCTTCTGAGTTTTATATGGTCTCCTTGCTAATTAAGATTCAATATACCAGGGAGCTGTGATCTTTGGTGTCTTCCACACCTGAATAATATTTTCTGACATTTAAGTCAAGCTAAATCGGAGTGTCTTAGTGACAGTAATGAACTGTATACTCAGAACTATATTAAAATAAGATTTTCTAGGGTGGGTTCCCTAAGTTCTGTTGCAAATGTGGAGGTAGCAGCAGACCGAGCTCTTTTTAAGATAATTTTTTTAAGATAATCAAATACCTTGATACAACATTTCAAAATTAAGATAAAAAATAAAGGTATCAGGTTAAACAAAAATGTAAAACCTTGTAAAATCCGTATTTTATTTCCTATTTTACAATGTTGTGTTTCTGCAAGTAGTACAACATAAATTTTGCCATTTTTAGTTCCAAGAAAAACTGCTACTTCTATAAAGTATTTATTTATTTTCTAATATTTCCTGTTATCATAATTTAAAAAAAAAAAAAAAAAACATAACATCAGATTCTTTCTTTGTCCTTTATAATTCAGCATGTTATCCAGAAATACCTCAGAGAAACAGGTGTATAAGAGATTCTCAGGTACTGAAAAAGACACCGCTGCTTTTAAATTCTTACGTTAGGCTGGTACTAAAACAGCAGAAAAAATTAAAGGTAGGATAAATTTGTCAAGTAAAAAGAAGCCACAAAAACCATCACATCACTGTATTAATTTTTCCAACAGAATAGAAGCCATTGAATTGCAAACTTGGGAACGACAGCTTACTCAGCAAATGCATAGGGCTCCCTGCCAGCTACTGAGTCATAGCAGAGTTTAGGTGCCACATGTTTCTCAGAGCAGCTGAATTTTCATCAACCTCTGCAGTGTGGCAGGTAGGAAACTATCACAGTCAAAGGAAAAAGACAAGTATGTCTGTGTAGACAGTGATATACAAATCAGACTGTTCATTAACAGGTCTACCCAGTTAAGAAGAATGAGAACTAATAAAAAAACCTGGACACATTGCATTTCTGTAGATGCCTTTTTTGTTGTTGTTGTTTTATCAAGGATAAATTCTGCCTATTTTATTCCTAAGCAAGATCACTCAAATCAGCAAAGTTAAGCATATGCTAAAGTTTAGTATATTGTTAAGTGCCACCTATAGAATGCTGCTTTCTCAAACTGAGGCAAGTAGAGATGATGTGCTTGCCAGCTGGCATGATTCACAAAGATTAGATTACTGTATTGATGGTCTTCTAAAAACAGAGAAGAAAAATGTAAAATTCCAACTAATTAATATTTGACATGTTTTAAAAATAATGCATGCGAGAAAATTAAGAAGTTTTTTGTAAATGGTACTTAATAAAAAATAAAAAGGATTGCAGTTTAATAACAAGAATTCCTGCCTTGCAGCTGAAGTGATTTTTTAATTTCCCATGGAGACAAAAGGTCCCTGTACCAATTACATGTTTCCATCCTTGCACTGACTCTGCCACTCGTTTGACCCTCAGTGAGTTCATTCAACTCTCCAAACCAGCAGAAAAATACTGAGGATTTTTCAAAGGGGGTTGTTTTCTGCTCATTTATGCAGATGAATCAGTTCACAGTAGTGTCAGGTGAGTACCTGAGCCAACAGAAGGAAGGTGAAGGGAGGAGCACGCTGATGAGGAGGGGAAAAAAGGAGTAAGAAGTGACATTGCCTTCTTGGAGGCTGTAAGCTACCACACTGGCTCAGACATAATGCAAGATTTAATACAAAAGATGAAATTACATAAACCTATGCAAGAAATCATCTCAGGATTTTTTGTTTCTTCCAATTGGTTACCAACCCTATTTCCACCTCTGCTTCCTATAGTCCCTAAGAACAGCGTATGTTATATTTGATCACATCCCACTTTTTCACTACTAGCATATATATGCTCCACATCTGCCCTGGACAACAAAGGTTTTCTGGAATTTTGAATAAAAGTAACAATAAGCCTCACAACTACAGTTACAAAAAAGGCCCCTATCCCAAGGGAACTTCCCAAAGCAAATTCTTACCAGCTTTCTGTGTCTTCCATCCTGTCCATGAGTACAAATTAATTTTACTTCACAGAGATTCAGATCTCCTATTAACTATTCACTGCAAAGATTGAAACTTTGATTAGCAAGATGACATTATCTATTTTTGTTTCCTTCTCTAAAAGCCAGGGTCATGTCTTTAATTAATGCCAGTGAAGTTCGTCTTCATGAAGCAATATAAATTTTAGCTAAGAAAGCAGCGTGATCATGACACTGTCAACTCTGCTCACTTAGGGAACATAAAGGAGACAGACAGATATGAAAAGCAGAATTGAGAACAGAGTACTCTGAAGTTCAGATCTAGGCGCTACTCTCAGTCTATCACAAGACTGATTTTAATACATTTCAGAGACACTTCAGCCACAAAGCAAGATTTATCCATTGGATTCTGTTCTCGGTGCATCTCAGAGCTCCTCTAGAAGTAAAACTTTACATAATGAATAAAATAAGAAATCAAATCGCTCAGTGCTCTGATTCTCATCTAAAATTGAAGAAGCTGGATAATTAAAATCCTAGAATGGTTTAGGTCAGAAGGTCATCTAGTCCAGCCCTTCGATAATTTTTGTGGCCCTTGTAAAGCTGAGGAAGCGCTGCAGTGTCATAATCAAATTAAAAGTGATCTGTATCAGAAATTATTTTTAAAAAGAGCTAGCTTGCCACCTAGATTCATAGTTCCATTATTCTTTGTATCTGCATTAACAAGAGACTAGCTTAAAAAAACAAAAGCTGCTTTTATGCTAAAATTGTGGCAATGCCTATATTAGGAATCAAACTGTTCTTTCTTTAATTGGGTTTGGTAAAATATGGGCACAATGGTAAGAAAATGTAAGTCAGTCATACAAGGAAAAAGGATTAGAACTTTCTGCTTTTATCATACAGTCCCAGTCCTCCACAATTGCACCATAAAAAGTTTAAATATGTTGAAAATTCTCTCTCATATCCAGTCCGTTCAAGACAAAATTTTGCTGTCTTTCCTTTCCATTCTCTTTCTTGTTTTGGGATCTATCATACCTACATCATTTCTCAAGCACATATGGATTTTGCAGCTCAGCCTCTACAAATAACAGAGATACTTTACTTTCAAAGACATGTCATGAGCTGAAGTAAGAAGCCTGTGGCAAATTTAGTTGGTTTCGCTAATGAAAATTTATAGCTTTCACTGTGAAACATTTTCTCTATGACCAGACATAAAAGTAACCTTAACTGGAAGCACTCCAATTCAATGGCAGCAATTTACAGTATTATTTCTTTTAAACAGTAACATTAAATATATATCTACTTACCCAAACCACATTAAGTCTGATTGTGCCAGGCATGATATATGCATTTAGTAATAGACTAAGAAGTCCCCATTCCAAAGAGCCTGCACTCTAAATAGACAAAATGAAGGAAGGCAGTGACTATTTTGTAGAAAGAAAACTAAACCAAAGTTCTGAATCATAAACAATATGAGCATTAGGACATAAATAAACTACCACAGAATAGAACAAAGATCTTCTGTGTGTCCATCTCCAGTATCTTAGAAATAAGACTTCTCCTTATGAGTAAAATGCACTATGACTTAGTATTGAACTGTTTGTCCTACATATAAATATAACGTTTTCTTCAAAAACCAAAACCAACTATTTTTTCTGACACCGTGCAACTCCTTAATGACTTTTCAATTTACAACTAAAATGCAACCAGCTGTGACTGCCTTTATATCCCATTTACTCATCTTTTTCGGCAGTATATCCAGATTTTCTCCTCTACCTGGAACTACTTGTAGATTTTTCAGAAACAAAGAAAACCTTAATGGTAAAACTGAGATTTGCTCATCCTGAGAGTAAATGCCTGACTGGAAAGAGGCACATCTAGAACATTTGGAGGTGCACCTGAAATGCTATTCATTTTTAAGTGTTCCAGGACAGCAGGTGTAACAGACTAATATAATACTATAAAACAAGAGATTCTTTTCCTTCGTTATTTACAGACTGCATACAGCAACCCCGAAATGGTTAAAGACTAAACCAGGGCCTCAGTATTATGAGAAAGTTAGCTCCTTGGGTGGCCTTATGCCCTAAACCATTAGAAAGCATTGACTCAAGGGAGATCAATACCAACATATCCTAGCAGTACTGGAGTTTGGAGCTTATGAAATGTGACAAGATCACAGCCTGAAATGGTAATTGGCAGAGAATGACAGGAGGTTTTATTGCTCTTATTATGCTTAAAAAAATAAATGTGTTTGCTTTATGTTCATTGGATAAACAACAAAACTATTGAACTTCAGCCTTTATTGCTCTTTTAGGGCTCGCATTTTTCTTCCTTGCTTCAGTCAATATGGCCATTTTCAGATGTGGGGGGGTTGGTTTGGCTTTTAAAAGAGGGAGATTATTCAAATGCAAGACTAGAAAATTTTGCTACAGTTACTAATACCATATTTCCAAGCAGTAGTCAGGGGAATGTGTAAAATCTTCTGGATTTAATAGAACAAAGAGGAAAAGGAAAGATGGCAAGACACTGTATCTTAACAGCTGGATGCCAATTACTACTCTCTGTTAACAAAACACAGCCATCTACCAGAGGTGTCTTTGTCTCTCCACGTGCACAAAGTGGCAATTCAATTAGAGGTCTCTTCCTTTCACATAGCTTGAATTTTTAAACAAGTTACACCTAAAAAGAATAATGTTCTCCACTTTATTTCATTGGAGCCATTATTACCCTTTTTTATTGCCACCCTAGTTATTATAAATTATGTCTCTTTCACCATTTGATAATTTCTGTAACTTTCATCTTTGTGAGCTTTTGAAGTTCATCCCTAAGAAGGAAATCTTCTGTATAAAAAGGAACTCTCTTGATCCTGTGAGATAGTTTAAAGAGATCTGTATTACATGAGGTGAGGTGTCAACAGAAATTTGCCATGGTATGCACTTCTGCTTAATGCCAAATGTAGCACACTAAAGGTATTTGGCATTATCAGACTCTTCTATATTTTTCTAGCTGAAAAATTTGTAATGCTTCTTTGGCTGCTCTGTTTCTCAGGATTTAAGGACGTTACCTATGCCCACATGACAATACTGCCAGCATTCAAAATTAAAAGCGTAAGTCAGGAACAGTATAAATTGAGGATCTAAAAAGACCAAATGTGAAAGAATAATCATTTGGAGTCTTCTGGGGGAGGTTTTTCTTTTGGATGTACAAACCTTAAGTCTACACTCAGATCATGTTTTCTCTTTATTCTCTTTATCTGAAGATGGCTACTTCAGATGCAACTCTTAATCACAAAGTCCCAAAGCCATTAGTTACTTGGTTTGGGGATTTACCAAGGTAATGATTCGTCTTTCAAATTCTGGTCTTTTTTTCTCTGTGCATTTACTGGTGGTATGGTGCCAAGGGCCCCTATGATTGACAAAAGATGGAAAGAAGGATGTTTAAGATAAAGCACTCCACTAGTAAGTCTGTCATCTGTTTTGCTGATAGGCCATGTGGACTGTCTCTGAAGAACTCAGAGCAGGCAGTCGTTGGACAGGACATCCATATAGTGAGAAATTCTTTCAACACACAATTTGCAAAATATGAGCTGTTCCGGTGCATTAAATCAGCAGAAAAACTATTTACTTTTGTTGTATTTATTTTCTGACAACTCAGTGCACTGAAATGGCTCAGCAACCCAGTGACCAAGGGAGTGGGGGAAAGGGTTTGGCCAGAGGCAAGAGATAGAAAGCAAGAAGGCAGACAGCAGTTATATTGCCTTAGGCTGCTAGAGAGCTACAACCTTAATTTCCTGTCATTTTTTCCCTTTTGATTGGCTTACCAAGAGGTCAGACAGGGAGCAGTGCTGTTGTAAGGAAATGGGAACACACAGCTGGAGGAAAAGGAGAACAGCCACACTCCTGTGGCCCAGCTTAGATTAGTTTAAACCACTTGAGTCACTAGTGTCACGTTTGTCAGTTCTGTTTCCAAAGGTGAGGTGCTTACCTATGATTAACTCCCTCAAATGGAGTAGCAAAGGTATTTCTAAAGGATTGCTGGTGAGGAATCACTACGCAGCCTCACTGTTAACATCTAACCTGACTGCACAAGTTTCCATCTTCCTCTTGAAGCATGGAAAAGTCCTAAGAGAAAATAGCCTAACTTGTAATGTGAGGGAAGCTGATAACACAGAAACAGTGAAGCTGAGCTACACACTTGTATTACCCAAAAGCTTAGGTTTCCCTTTGATTTTGTCAATAACTAAAGTGCTTTTACACATCTCTCAAAGCACCTACTTCATTTTTTCTCCCCATAAAAATTCCTACTGAATCAAAGGGTCTGGGAGTTATCCTTAAGTGCAGAAAACCAACTATTGGTTACAGCTCCGAAACAATAAAAGCTCTGTGGAAAGAAAAGGAAGTAGAGGGAGAAGATATTCTTTCTATTTAAAACAAACCAAAAAATCTAACTAAAGATTTATTGATTTTCATTTGAGGCTCTCTTGATATCTTGCTTATTAATATGCAGTGTCATTCACAAAGCAATCAGAAAACTGAGAATATCAAAGGCAACAAAAAAGCTAGGAATTGCACTTCTTGCACTGCCTGTTGCAATCTTTTTCAACTGTTTGTGTGTGGCATCTTAGGGATGTGACTCAGTTATAAGACCTCATTTATTTGTGGAGAAGACGTAACCAGTTGGTGCCACATTCTGCCCTCAGGTGCACAAGGACAGTGTCACCAGAATTGTAGGCAAGCACCTAAATGTTCTTTAGTATCTTAAAAGGACAAGATTCTTTTAGTATTCTATTGAAGAAGAAACTTACCACTTAAATACGTTGTAGGAAACTTAATATCCTTTGCTTAATTTTCCTTTTGTACTGATGCAGGAAAACAGTCTGTTATTTGATATGTGCATTACTTTGCAAAAAAATTGAACTCTTCTAAAACTCTGACATCCTTATAATAATAACATTATTTCGTAACTTTAAAATAATTTTGCATACACTTCTACTGCATCCAGAAAACTTGCAAATTTACAAAGCTTTTTATAAAATGACTGTGTAGCCTAGAAAAACCAAACCTTTGTCTGCAGTTGGGCAGGAAGGGGAGAAACGTGGAAGTGTCACTGGATGCTAAAAGGGTACTTGGCAGAAAAAAATACTGGGAACCACTCACCACAGATAAAGTGATTGTCTCACGATTTTTTGTAGCCATGACATAGCAAATGTTATTGGGGAAGAGGCAGGGGGAGAGATTCTCTTTTAAGAAGGAATATGAATTTTCTTCAACCTTCATGGATAATAGATTAAATTTTTAATGAACTCAATATTTTCTTTTCAAATATATGAATAAAACAACTAACAATGTTTTTGTGTAGCATAAAGGTGTTTTTCTGGACTTGTCTACATATTAGGTATTATAAGGTATTTCACTGGCTTATCATATCATATCTAACAATGTTTTATTCTGCAATTTGCAACATTTCTGTTACGTTAATAGAAAGATACGCATCCATTTCTTCAGCTAATTAAGTCACATATAAGTATTCATGAGTGTGTTGAAAACTGCATTAGTAGTAAAATGTCAGCACATTTCAAAGATACTGCATTCACATCTTACTAGGATTCAGCCTATAATCACATTTATAATTCCTCTGACCCAATGCCCCTCAGTCCAGACAATTTACACCGCTTTTATAAAACATTCAAAATTATATTTGATCCAGAATTGTCTGCATGTAATAGTAGAAAAAAGCCCAGCTAGTAAGAAATAAGAAAAAAAAAAAAAAAGATGAAAAACGTAACCCAAAACAACAGAAGTCATAAAATCATAAATTACACTATTCAGATGTGCTCTGATTTCTGATTTGGTCTGTAGACCAAACCAAATTACACCATTTATCCAAACTTCCCAACTCTTGTAAGGTGCTTGGAACATTATATAACAACTTTTAACAGACCAACATTTTTTTGTAAAATACTAATCATTTCATAATCCCCCATGAAATCCCAGAACTGGTAAATAACCCTGAATTCATTAACAACTAGGATTACATTGGAGAATATTCCTGGACACATACTCAACAATCACAACTTTAATTTCCTATAAAAGCTAACCAAGCAACTACTTCCTTTTCCCCAAATGGTTTCTATTAGGACAGATTATATCACAGAGCACTATAACTTCAGGAGTTGCCCAGGTAAACATCTTAGCTTCTTTCTTTTCCTATTTTAAAAACTTTGTTCCAAGAAAGTAAAGCTTCTAGAGAGGCATTGTTGTGCAGTTGCTCAATTCTGTTCCCAACAGAAGACCACTTAAAAATCGTCTCTAAAATCCATGTGATCTTTTAAGGCTGGCACAAAAAAATCTGGTATTTACAGCGCCTGCTGGGAAGGTGACACCTTGTGAGCCATTTGGTTTTTTTCCCTGGGAGCTTCACAACACGAAGTGGGTCCTTGCCCTGTGAGATGCTGCTCTGTGAATAAAGTAGTGCCGTAGCGTCACCTAGTGAGAAGTTCTGCTTGATGCCTCTCTCCTTACAAATAACACGTTCAATAACAAAAAGGAGTATCAGTGTGTTGTTTATACCTGCTTTCTGATAATCCACATTCCAGTCCACTATACTCCTATTAAAAGATTGTTCTCTCTCCTAAAAAGCAGGCAATAGTTCAGAATAGAACAATACATTTACTACACTTTTCCTCAGACTGTCATTTAATATATACCTTGTGAGTGTTTGGTCTTAACCAGATGTTTTAAATATATAGTGAGTTCTGTTGCTGTTCTTTTGATTCAATTAAAATATCTTAATGCAAGTTTCTCTTCAATATTCTAATCTATCTTGCAGTTGACTATATGAATATATCTCCATTTGACTTGACTAAGACTTAACATTGATTTTCTGCCTTTTACAATCCACCTAATATTAGACTCAAGTCAATAGCAATATGAATTATTCAGGAATAATTTTTTACTATACTTCGAATTCACCATTATTTAAATTTTTCAAATGTGATTTTTATTTGTTTCCCCTCTCTTAAGAAGACAGAGGAGGGGGGACAGTAACACCAAACAAGGCTATGCAAGATCTGCATGAAAAAAGGAACTGAATTTCATGTAGCTCAGACAGCTTTGTAATGATATTTTTTCTTTAGAAGCATCTTGTTGATTTCTATGGTTAGGAAAAGCAAAAAGTAGTAAGTCACTTAATTCCTTGGCTAACTTCTCAGTGAGCTCTAACAATTTTAACACTCAAAAATTCTATTTTTGTGAGTACACAGAACTGACATTTATGTACTTTGGCAGACCTAGGCAAGTCACATAATAGACTTTCAAAAGAAACAACTGTTCATCTTCACATGAGTAGCAAAAGCTGGACTCGTGATCTTTATAGAGATTACAGTGGTGAAATATCACCTGCAGAAGACAAATAAAAATAAACCTACTCTCAAAGCTAAAAGTGAATACTGTTATTCATGCATAGTGCCCCTTCTTGATAAATCTGTGAATCGAAACCAAAGTAACACTACTTCCCCACTCGCCCCTGGGTTTTTTTAATGTGCTTAAAGCTGTACCCTGTATAAACTACATGCCCTAAGTGCCCCCTTAGGAAATTATACTTTGTAAACAAAACAAACCCCTTTAATTAGGGTTCACATTATTACAAGACTGACTTGCTTAAAATAAGTAGTGTGAGGCAAGAGGGTATTTAATGCATTCAGTGGCTGACTTAATAACATTTACGTCATTTTGACCAAGTAGTAATAAGCAAAGCACAATTAAATCAGATGACTATAAAAAAAAAAATAGCAAATTTCTTATGCACAGTGTAAAGTTTCCTATTTGATGTCAGGAGACAATAAAGACAATCAAATAAAATGATCAAATGTTTCTTTAACAGTAACATAAGGAGAGATGATCACAGGGTACATGGTAGTTTCATTTAATATTTTTACAAAGTGGTGAATAGTGCAGCTGTAAAGGGAAGTCTGATGCATGACCTTACGGGAACAACATTAAGGAGAGGTAAACAGGAGTCTTGGTTTGCTCTTATTTTCTTAGTTGAAAAACTTTTGTACCCTATTCTTCAGATGTATTGAAAAGTTATTTCAATGCTTAGAATTCTACTTTACTTCTCTAGCCAATATTGCTTTGAATCTAATATTGTATGGACTGTAAAAGGCAGAAAATCCATGTTAAGTCTTACTCGAGTCAAACAGAGAATTCATATAGTCGACTGCAAGATAGCAACCAACAAAGTTATTAGATACTACTTCCTTATAAACACAGCCAAATACTGCTGGAGTCCACAAGATGGAGTAAAACTTATCTCTACAACCTTTCAGCAACAGCAGCTTAAAGCCTTACTTAGCTCATATGAATCATGGATGAGTAAGAGGCTGCTGATCTCTAAATTCTCAACGAAAATATAAAAGGTTCCTGTGCTTTTGTGGGGAAAAAAAAAGAAAAGCTGTTAAATTTTCAGAGTCTGAGAAGCCAATAGGACAGAATTAATCTTAAAGTAGCTTATTGTAGGAGAACAAATAATATACAAGCATGAAGATTTATTTTGCAGCAAGACTACCGAAACTGATTTTCAACTCTCTTATTCCCTTCTCCTTCTCACATTTCTTAACACACACACACATAAAAAAACCCCACACACAAAAAAAAAACGTAAACCAGAACAAAAAAGAAAACAATTCTTTCCTCTATGTAGAAAAAAAAAAAAAAGCTAATATGCAGCATCTACTATCACATGAGTAAATGAGTGATGTATCTCAAGCACATACAGTTGCTGGATAGAAAAATGGATAATAAGCCATGTATCAGTAGGCTATGTAAATATTTGAGATACCCAGTGAGGTTAAACTGCTCTACTCGGGAAATTTCAGTTCCCCTTCATGACAACTCTTTTCCACCAAACACAGCCCAAATACATTAATGAAGTAGCCTTACTGACTACAGCTATTTTCTAATCTCAGTGATGTGAGCAAGCACTCTTCAGAACAGTGAACCTGTCATACCAATCCACCATTCTAATCAAATTACAATGACTTGAATTACAGGCAGAATAATAGAGATGTCTTTAAGTTGTCAGGGCTTAACTGCATAAAGCTAGGATGTCAAAAGATACTATAAATTTTCTAATTGAAAATGACGTTTGGGAACACAGATAGCAATAAGAACCTGTAAAGTGTATTTTTGTTACTTTCCTAACTTGTTTAAAAGTAAACTCTGTCTTCATCTTTCACGACTCCCTGAGTCTTTTAACCCAGAACATCAAGCAAACAACTCGGTTCTGGAAAGGCCTGTTTTACAGTCCCGCTTATGCATGATGGAACTGCTCTGAAACGGTTCGGCTGGTTCTTCGGAACCTGGAGAAGGCAGGCAGGGAGGCAGGCAGGAAGGGAGGCAGGCAGGAAGGGAGGCAGGCAGGCAGGCAGGGAGGCAGGCAGGCAGGCAGGGAGGCAGGCAGGCGTGGGGCTGCCGACTCGATTGCTCATGACTAGAGTCATATGACACGTTAAAGATGGCTGAAGGGGAGAGCTGCACCGCATCTGCCGCGGAAATAAAAGAAGACTTTGAGATTATTGACGAAAAACAGATTCCTAGCACGACTGAGTTGAAAAACGAGGAAAAAGAGAAAACGGAGGAAGCGAGGTGGTCGGCTCCTATCTTGTCGCTGGCCAAGAAAGCCTCGGAGAACTTGGCGCTGAGCTATGGCAACGCTCTGAAGTCTGCATCTTTGGTAGGATTCATATCCAAACCAGTCAGCAATGACAGCACAGCAAAAACAAGTATGGTTATGTTTATTTAGTAAACTTGCTTTTATGGTGTGCAAATAAGTTTGCTCCCGTAAGTGCTGCTGAGTATTGGTGTCAGTGATGCATGGTTATTACTTTGAATTTATTGTAGAAATTCTGATGCTGCAGTTTGTTGGGGTTTTTTAAGCAAAATTCTAAAAACACCACAGGTGTGGAACTTCACAAAATTTCTTGTGATCAGAAGAATCCGCAACTCTTAATATATTTGGGAAAACTGACTTTTAGTTTTATGCATTAAGTTTTTATTTGGTTCCTTTTCTCCCCCTCCCTTGAAGTTCACCTCCAGCAGCCTGACTGCACCCCGGAGTGTAATTTAGGCAATTCGGTATCCTTCCTCGGGGTGCTGCTTCAGAGAAGGAACAGGACTGTAGCTTTGGTGTCAAAAAAAAAAAGTGGGCAAGTGAACGAAGGTAGAGATTTGTTCTAAATAACTTACAACTACATTAAATGCTTTCTGTTTAACCACAGCTTGCTTTATTAAGCAGCTGCATTCAGGGACATAACAACCACACGGATCCGTGGAACAGGTGTCTCGGAACTGAATTCAAAGGGCTTTAGTTGAATTCATGTGGAAATTAAATCTTAGTGATATTGTGCACCAATGAAACCAGACAATTCAAATATAGCAGTAATTGGGCCTGGGGTCTTGTACCCCGGGCTTTCAGACCAGCGCTTAATGGTTTTGGAGCAATGGAGCTCCATTTTGCTAACTGGTGCTGATCTTCCTGGTTTTGACGATATTAAGTATTCAAGCTGAGGGTCTGTGGGGATGAATTTTGACTGCACGGTGAAATAAGTATTGCTGGTGGCTTTTTTTAATTTTATTTTTTTTTTTGCAAAAATTCCTCCATATTGCATAGTCGGGGTTTAAGGTTAATTCTGTCCTGAAGAAAAATAGGTTTTTGTCTTTCCCTGCATCTCTCAGTCTCACATCAAACTTCTCACAGATTTCTTTCCTACGTGCCCATCTGGAGCACCTGGGATCTAACCTGGCGAGGGCAGAATATCCCATTTTCTTCAGTTGCATTTGGAATCATGCTGGGAATAGATGTAATTGAAAACAAAATAGAGCATTTGGGCGGGGGGGAGATAAAATACTCTCTCACCTGAGATGGAGCTTCCCACACTTCATAGAACTTTGATTTTTTGGCTTCTTACCTGTAAAGTAAGGGACTACAATGCTACCTCCCCAAATTTTTCCAAGTATTTGGATAGTATGTTGATGAGTTTTATGGAAACATCCATAAGAAAAAAAATATGCTCATAAGTTAGATGTGAACGGGAAATAAGTCACCTATTCTGCCTATTCTACCTACTCACTATTACCTTTGACCGAGCACAGTAAATTCAATTTAAAGCACGTAATTTTAAGAAATAAACTGAGGCCTGCAAGACCGCTTATGGAAAACAAGCACCTTGCTCATCAAGCATCTTTTTTAGGAGATTTTGTAACCTCTGCCTGCTACTTCTCTGATCTATTGGTCACACGTAGCCTGCTCTGCACACTGTGCAGGCAGTTGGCCATATAGAAAGGCATGTCATAAAACCAGTTTGGCACTGAAGAAATTATGTCCTACCTGGCTGAGAAAGCAGGGAGATACAAATCCAAAGAATACAAACCAAGAAAGACTCAGTCTTAAAGACCACGAGATGGAGAATCATTGGCTTTTCTTCATTCTTCAGTGGTTTGTGAATTCAAAGTGTGCTGAATAAGTACACAAAGCACAGGGCTTCAAAAAGATGCTAAATCTTGTTTAATTGAATGATACGAGACTGTGTGACTGCATTCTTAAAGATTGCAGCATAATGTCTGTGATCATTTGCACTTAGGTAACCCTAATCTCCAAGTCTTGGCTTTTGTAATGTGTGTAATAACCTGTTTTATTTTGCATGTACCAACTTGTACACAGTTTTGCAAAAGATGTACTCAACTGTGTAAATTTGCAACAGTCTAAAAAATACTGTGCAAGTAATTATTTAACTTAAAACAAACCCTTATTAAGACACTGTTTACCTTAAATTTGTGTTCCTAAGGAACACATACTTTCATTCACAGTATTTTTAAATATATTTTTTTAAGTCTTGTGGATAATATGTGTATCTTGAGCAAGGCTTACAAGCAAATACCCCGATAAAGTAAAAAATCACATGCAGGAAACCATCCAAATAAGATAGTGAGTAACTACTGAAACACCCCAGTACTTAAAGGCTCTCATTTTCTGTTCCTGATGTGTAACCTGACAATGTTGAAATCAAAATTTAAATTATTACAGCCATTTTAATCCTGTTTCATCTCAAGACATCATATGCGATTTTGAGGCACCTGCTACATTGACTGTGATCATTGATACACAAGGCTACTGAGAAAACAGGACTTTGTGTGCTCTGTGATTATTGTGATCCGTTTCACATGTTTTCACTCTTCTGATACAGGGCTTTCCTCATGTTAATCCTGAATCAACATTATGTGCACAAAAAAGAAAGGTAATAATGAAAATTAGTACCCAACAGGACTTTTGTGTGATGTTAGGAATAGTGTCAACAATCTCGCATGTGACTGACGCAGGGGCTCTACCTACTGTTTCTGCAAAGGAGCGTGACCATTTGATCCACAGGTGACAGGATTCTCCTAATGCAACCGTGTTGGCTCAGAAGATCATTTGGGTGGCCACTGGCCTGCGGTTGGCAACCCCTGTCAGAACCTGTCTTTTGACTGAAGGAAACGTGGCAGCTCCCAGCCTGTTTCCGTCTCGCCTTCCTCCAGGTTTGCAGGAGGAGGGCCCGTCCCGCCTTGGCAGGGAGGAGCAACGATACAGGGTGGCGCCACCATCGCCACGCAGCCCAAACTCTTTCTAAAATGGCGCCGGGCGCGGCCTGCCCTCACCACGCGAGCTCTCGCGAGAGTTCCTGGGCGTGGCGGGGGGAGGTGCGCGTGCCGTTACCGCGGTAACGGGGCGGGCGGGGAGGGGGCTCGCCTCAGCCCAGGTAGGGCCCCGCCGTCCGCCCGCTGGCGGTTTGTCTGCCGTGTCCCCACCGCAGGGCGGCGGGAGCTGGGAGCGGCGGGGCCCGAGGACAGCAGCCCCGCTCCCCCCGGTGTCAGTTTTGGGTCCGCGCGTTGTAGGGATTCACCCTGGCTGTGCCCAGCTCTTCTCAAGCCGCAAGATGGAGACCAAGGCGGGCAGGCACTGATCCTGCCAGTGCTGTGCGGGGTCAAAGGGAGCGCGTTTCTAAAAGCAGCTTTTCTTTCTCCAGCTGTGTCCCCCCGGCCAGGTGTGAGGTGCCACGCCATGGAGGAGCGCGCCAACCTCATGAACATGATGAAGCTCAGCATCAAAATCCTCATCCAGTCAGCCCTGAGCCTGGGCCGCACTCTGGACTCGGACTTCCCTCCCTTGCAGCAGTTCTTCGTGGTGCTGGAACACTGTCTCAAGCACGGCCTAAAAGGTGGGCGCCTGCTCCCCTGCCACAGGTCTGGCCGTCGCGCTGAGGAGAGGCCAATAAACAAGTCTGTGTTGTGTCTTGCCATGGCTCCAGTTAGACTTCTGTATGGCATTAACATTAATCGCACACACTGTGTGATGCTAATCAGTATTACAGTACAGCTATGTGGTTACCTTCTGATATACCCTGTATTTTGTGCCTCCTAAACTGTCAAGGTATTTTTAATGCCTCCTTTTCGTTGACACATTAGGAGCTGGTAAGACAAAATAAAACACAGACTAAAATGCGTAGTTCTGCAGTTGGAAGCCTGTCGCTTTTCCTTACAAACTTCTCTGTATGCTCTTTAGTGAAGAAGACGTTTATTGGACAGAACAAATCGTTTTTTGGTCCTTTGGAGCTAGTGGAAAAACTTTGTCCTGAAGCATCAGATATAGCAACTAGTGTTAAAAATCTGCCAGAGTTGAAGTAAGTTGATTGTTGGGGATGACGCATTTCACTTCTGCTTCTGGGAAAAAGAATCCTTCATGTAGTCTCTTGCCTTCCTTAATAAGATCTTGTTCCCAAAGAGAAAAATACGTAGGAGGCATTGACTTCTCCAAGAGATAAGGAGGACATGTCAAAATACTGTGTGTTTCTGATTCAAGCAATGCTGTCAGATTACAAAGCAGCATTTGGGAATTTCTACAAGCTTGGTAAAAATGACTGTAGTCTGCACGTATTTTCTGTCCTCTTCTTTCTGTCACTTTTATGGCTTTATCTAGCTTTGCGTGTGTACTAGTAATATTTCATTTGGATAATTCAGAACGATGAAAAGAGACTAGTTTTCATGCTTGGATGCATCTGTATTTGCGTTATGGTGGTAGAGATGTATGTCTTTCCAAGTTAGGAACATTTTTACAAGATACTTTCCATTCACTGAAGCAATTGGATTTACTCAAATGCTCCTGTGTTCTGGAGAGAACGCTTTGTAAAGGGAAAGTTTTGAATTGAATAAATTTAGCTACTAAACCATTGTGCTTTTACCAAAACATGCACCTTTTCATTTTAGGACTGCTGTAGGAAGAGGAAGGGCTTGGCTTTATCTAGCACTCATGCAAAAGAAACTGGCAGATTATCTCAAAGTACTCTTGGACCATAAGCATCTATTAAGGTAACAGTACAGATGTGTGTGGACTTTATTCACTGTGTCACTGAAATCTTACATTGCTGGAGTAAGAGAGATCATTAATTGACCAATTCAAGCTTTTCTTACGTCCTGCAGCGGAGCAAGTTGTTTATTGTTTTTGCAGTGAACGTACAGAGGAACAAGTAGAGTATGTTCTCTGAGAGTTTTGCATCTCCCACCTTGCGCAATAAATTAGCAAAGAGGGAGCTTTGTAAGGACTATCTTACTATTTATATGATTTCAGTGGTGGAAGCACCATTATAATTGTTACAATGTGCAGTGATGCCTTCTAATATTTATTCTAGTGAGTTTTACGAACCCGATGCATTGATGATGGAGGAAGAAGGAGCAGTCATTGTGGGTCTGCTAGTTGGACTGAACGTTATTGATGCAAATCTTTGCTTAAAAGGAGAAGACTTGGACTCACAGGTGAAGACTGAAGCTTAAATAAGATCATTCTTTATAAGATTCCAGAAGAATTAAGCACATCTGTAAATACAATACTGAGTTGGGTCCAGAATTCTTAAATGTGGCATGGAGCCAGGGTTTGCCGTTGTTTTCTTAAGTGGGCATTTGATTTTCTTATGATAAATCAAAAATTGGATGAACTAAGCTAATTACAAGAGTTGTTGTCAAGACCAATCTCCTAGGGATTTATGGAAGCTTTTGTTTTGAGAGGGAATGGTGGTTTCCTTCCCTTTGGCTTTGGTGTGTGTGTGAGGAGAGGTGATGTGACATACCCTCTGCTGCTTTAATGAAACTGCAGAGGAGTATAAAGAATGTTTTGAGGTATTTATGGTCCAAACAAATAAATGTCTTACATTAATCAGAGCTTAATTTATTGTATTGTTTTAGTTGAGACTGTGTGTCTTCTTTCAGCCAATCTGTTTTACTTTTGAATTAGGTAACCTTTGACATATGTTGCTATAATTTTATTCTTATTCACCTTTTTGTACTTTAAAGGATAACATTGTGCCTGTTCTAGAAATGTTGAACATGGCTAACTATTCATGTCTTTATAAAAACTCAAAGAATTGCTTAAATGTCACATCTCCATAAGATACTGTATTTGATTTAAGGAAGCATGATATAAGTTCTTTTTTTTTTCTATTGTTGTGAGGTGAGGGAGCAGGCAGGGGGACAGATATCATGTGTGGAAGCTTGTCTTGTTTCCCACATTGAATCAAGAAGAAGTACCTAAGTGTCCATCTCTTTAAGTAGCAGTTTATGGAAATGCTGTCAAAACTGATAAGTAGGTAACTGCTAACAGTACTGAGCACACTCAATATGGTTATTTTGATGCTTTTATGACAAACACTAGTTTGTGTGTGTGCTTGTCACTAGCTGTCTTTCTAAACTTAAACTTCAGATGTTTCCTTTTTTCCAAATAGAAATTAATGCCTGCTGCTACACAGAATTGCACTGTGAGGGTGTGTTCATGTCTTAAATATATTTTTCCAGGTTGGAGTGATTGATTTTTCCTTGTACCTTAAGGAAACGCAGGACGGTGATGGCAAACAGTATGTATGGTGAATTAACTATTCTAAATTGTTATGGGTTTTGTAGAACAAACCTGTCAGTCTGTGGAGCTAGAGAGCCCGAGTGCTAGAGAGCTTAAACACTTTCAACCGTCAAAAAAAGATAATAAAAATAGATTTAGTTAACTAAAAAGTACTCATTTTCAAAGATTGAACCCATGCTGGTTTTAACAACAATGGAGTGTGGAGAGTTTGTGTCTTGAGCTGGGAACAAATTGAAAACTGCCAAAATTTTAGGTTGTGTTTTCACTGGGTTTTAGGAAGACATGATCTGCCGGGTCACCCACTGCTAAATCACTGCTTTGTTTCTAAGCACCGTTTCAGAAACGCTGTCCATTAAGTAGCTGTCTTTGTGGGAGAGATCAGTTATGGAGGAAAAATGTATACTTTTAGGTTGAATGTTAGGTGAATTAGAGACTGTAACTGGTAGCATCACTGTGTCTGGAAGACCTGTAGGGAATGGAGGGGACATAGTTTATGTGCTTCCTGCACTGCAGAGCACTTTAGCTGCTCAGGAGAAGCAGATAAAGAACTGCTTCGTCTCCCTAGTGCTTCCAGACTAGCTCAGGCACAAGTGT
Source organism: Nycticryphes semicollaris (assembly GCA_013400055.1). Classification (NCBI taxonomy): domain Eukaryota; kingdom Metazoa; phylum Chordata; class Aves; order Charadriiformes; family Rostratulidae; genus Nycticryphes; species Nycticryphes semicollaris. The sequence continues at coordinate 208,990 of VXBJ01001151.1, read as the reverse complement.
TTTTATATGAAAAGGAGAAAAGTTTGCAACTCAGTTTGCCAGTCTATGCTGAAAACATTAGTACACACAAACACTCTAGAATGAAAGAGTTTCTTCTTAATCAATAAATTCTCTCTTTTACAACTAGAGATGGAGGGATTACAGCTGTCCTTGACCAGAAGCATTATGTGGAAGAACTTAACCGACATCTAAGGTGGGATTTTCATCTATTCTAACGTTTAGCTTTTCCAGTATGGCTTTGAATGGCTCTGCTATCAGTCTTGTAGATTTTGGTCTGATACTGAAATTCCTCTTCTGATTATTTCCTAAAATCTTAGTTTTGTTTTGTAATCTTACTCTTCTGATGGCATACGAAATGCAGAAAACAAGCCTGTGTAATAATAGTTGACTTTTTTGAGACTAATTAGTGATTATCAGAAGATTTTTGGAGCTACATTTTTCAAGAGAAAACTATAGCAAGTGCATCTGGCAATTAATTCTTTAGAGGAAGAGTCTCGATTCTCCCCACGTAGGTTGCTCAGTGGTAGGAGCAGGTGCCACTTACCCTTTTCAACATCAGGGAGGTGTTGAGACAGCAAAAGCTAAGCCAAAACAGGGCTGCCAATGTGTAGGGAAATGCATGATCCTCTCAGGGCTCGAAAGGGATAACGGTCCTTCCTTTGAATTCCTTGCTGGCTCACCAAAGTATTTCATTATTAACAAATGCAAGATGGTGGAAGTATTACTGAGGACAGGAATAAAAGCTGAACACTGTCACTCCTGTCACTGTTTTTATGCGTCTCTTTTCTTTGCTGCAGTTGCACAGTTGCAGATCTTCAGAACAAAATAGACTGTTTGGAAAAGACCAATTCAAAACTCCAGGAAGAGGTTTGTGACTGCTTTGTTAGATATTTCTCATAGCTCTTTTCCATCAGTGGCAAAACTTCCTAAGAACCTACCTTAGGACCAAAAATATTTGAGTTGATACTAGTGAAACGGGGGGATTGGTAGGACTGGCATGAGCTGGCACCTGGGGAAAGCTCTCTGGAAAGCTGCTACATTCCCATTAGCTGTGAAAATGCTTTTGGGCACCTATTTGTTACACCAGTTTCCTTAATTGATTTTTTTTTTTTGTCTGGCAACGCTGTCTCCCCCGAATAGTAGCCATACCAGCACTGGGATGAACGTGACTGTCCTTCTGCATGTACACATGTATTTATCGTGTGAGTTAAACAGAAGTCAGAAAAAGAGAAGGACAAGAATCACACTTCAATTAGGAAATCTTTCCTAGCAGGGAGCTGAAGTAGAATCCAGCAGCGTGCATGAGAATGGTTGGTTTGGTTTTTGTGGTGTGGTGGGTTTATATATGGTTTAGAGTGTATCTGTGTACTCTGGTTTCCAATACTTTTTAGGGTGTCTCCACTTGAAACTGCCGTAAGGTTCCAGCAGTGAATGTCAGCTATGACTCGTAGTTCATACCAGAATGAATACCCCGATCACAGATCTATGTTGGATTTTAGCCTTTTACACCAGGATGTGTTTCTTTACATGGTTAATATTTAAAAACAATTGATGAGGGCGTGAAGCAGAAGTCAAGTGAACAAACATTGGTGGCCTTAATGATCGAGGCTGTAGAGTGAGTGTGGCTGCAAAAAGGTCAGGCAGCTTCTAGGGACAATGACGGGGACGAAAGGGGAAGTGAGCAGTGCACCTGCTACAAAGGCTGAGCTACTAACTTTAGAATTCCTCCAGGTGTTGCTTGTACAGCGATTAAATAGAGATGTGCTCTATTTGTAAACAGCTTGCAGCGGCAACGGACCGAATTGGATCACTCCAGGAAGAGCAGCAGCAGTTAAAACAACAAAACGAATTAATTCGTGAACGGAGTGAAAAGAGTGTAGAGGTGGGACACCTATTTACGGATTATGAGGATCCTTACAATAAATAATCCCTTTTGAGCAGTTGTAGTTAGTGCTTTGAACTGGAACACTAAGCACAGTTTAAAATGCTGCTGTGTAGACTGCTGTGTGTCGTATGCACAGGCGTTTTACTACACACTTAAACATATACCTGCAGAAGGGAGAAAGCATCAAAAGTATTAGAATGGTTTCTCTTTATTTTTAAGCTGTGCTTTGAAATTTCAGCTTATTAACGTTTGCCAGCTTATTAATTGTAAAGTAGTAAGAACTTATGTGAAATAGCACTTAGAAATACTGTGTTAATGCACGAGAACTTCAGGCCTTCTTTAAATACATACCTTTGTGACCTTCTGTGGCTTTTTTTGCCTAATGTTTCCTGTAGGTAACAAAAGAGGATACAAAAGTAGAGTTGGATACTTACAAGCAGTCACGCCAGGGTCTGGATGAAATGTACAGTGATGTTTGGAAGCAGTTGAAAGAAGAAAAAAAAATCAGGCTGGTAAGGAAACTTAACTGTAGGGAATGAAATGAACGATCCAGGATTCTGATCTCAGAGCAATGCATGGTTTGTGAATGGAGTTCTGTGGGTTTGGGGAATGCTTCTCTCTTGACATGTGGCTACATAGCAGTAACTAGGAAATCTCTTTGTAAGGAACTAGAGAAGGAGTTGGAGCTACAAATTGGAATGAAAACAGAAATGGAAATTGCCATGAAACTTCTGGAAAAAGATACTCATGAAAAACAAGACACTTTAGTTGCACTTCGCCAACAGCTAGAAGAAGTGAAGGCTATTAACTTGCAGATGTTTCACAAATCTCAGGTATGAACATAGCGGAGAACAGAAAGAGCAGCTGTGGTGGTGGTCTTTACCCACTAATTGGGCACTGGGGGTACATATACACTTATGCATCTCAAGTAATACTTAGATGCAGTGATTTCCTGAAGAATATATTTTTTTCAAACTTTAATAATTTTTTCCCTGTGTTTTTATTATGTGAGGTGTGTGTGGAAAGAAAGGGGGTTTCCTTGAGTGTGCTTCGTAGTGTGCCACAGGATCATCCAGCAAACATAGCGGAGACAAATGGAGACCTCTTAGAGGGAGAAGGTGTTTGCAAAGGTCCTTCATTCTAACCACTGAGTGATGAGTCTTTAAAAAAAATATATATTTACAGCAGCCAAGAACTGTCTTGTTTCTCCTCCTGTGGTGTCTTGCCTTTCACCTGCACCACATTTAACACTGCTTGCCCTAGAAAACCAGCAATAAGCCTCTGTAAACCAGCAGAAATCTATTGGTTATTTTTGTCTGTCTCCTGTAATCTGTAACCAACTGGTCAGCTGAGTGCTGTAGCCACTGGATTTGGGGAGGATCAGTAGGATGGTTAGAGAAGTAAAATGAAAAACATTTTGCTTTCTGGGCTTGTCTTCCTCAGTCTCTTCCTTACCTCAGTCTCTTTACAGTTTTTAAAGTTTACTTGCTCTGACCTTTGTGGCGTATCTGTTGCAAGGGCTTGGGGATACTTTTGTGGATTTTGTTCCTTGGGTGGGTTATGGCATTTTATCCTGTGGTTGGTTTTTTTCAGTTGGACAAAAAATAGACTGATAAGCATTTCTGCAAAGAAGTGATGGAGTAGTAGTGTGCACACAAAATGCACAGAGCTTTTCTCCATTAATGAAATAAATTCAGCATTGATGAGTTTAACTAGACTGCACTTCCCATACCTAGTGCCAGAAACACAGAGAGGATTTCTCTCAATTTCTATGGACTGTTTCCTGATGCCTGTTTGAGCTTTATCCAGGCCTTTGCCTCCTTCACAGATGCACAGAAACTTGTGAGGCAAAGGCCAGTGAAACCCCAGTGCTGAGCTGTGCCTTCGCAGTATTTATTTTGTTGGGGTTTTTTTTGGCTTCCTGCTTCCATGCCCACTGAGTGCAGTGGATACTTTCAAATCAGAATTAATATTTTTAGCCTGTCAATTTAATCTGATAATTTCTTTCTTCGAGTTTGTTTCTGAAGAGAAGATTTTTGGTCTTGTAGGTGACCTCATAGGTCAAAACTTAATACAGTTAAGGTTTTTTCCAGAGCTCTGTAACAGAAACAGTTGAGGCGTATCTCCTTGGTACTATCAGCATTTTGTTTGTACATTCCAGTTAGACCCAGGCACAGCTAAAGATTCTTTAACTAGTGGCAGACTTTCATTAAACACTAACGCTTTGTGCTTTGGAAAACTAGAATGTATTACCTGGAATATCTATTCACTTACTCTTGCAGAATGCAGAGAGTTCATTACAACAGAAAACAGAAGCAATATCCTCTTTTGAAGGAAAAACAAATGAGATGATGACTTCCATGAAACAAATGGAAGAAAGGTAACAATTACAATCTCGAAAAGTCAACACTGAAATCAGTAGAAAGTTTCCAACTGAAACCTTCATAGTGTGACCTTCCATACACCTCTGTAAAGACTCAGGGCTTGTGCCAGCATGACGTTCTTTTTCCTTTCTCTTCCTTATCACCCTCTGTGTTTTGCCTGTTCTCTTTTTTTTTCCAGAAAACGTGCCCATAATTGACCCATTTGAAACCCATAGCTCTTCCCATAGGTGGGCTGTTCAGAAACATGTTGGCTTTAGTTTAAGATCTGGTACGACCCTCGCTTTTGGGGTGGGTTTTTTGCTTTCCAGGGTGTGGCGTTGGTTGGTTTTGGTTTTTTTTTTCTCCACTAGCATTTTGAGTTCAAGCCTTTATTCTGATCTATATGGTGAGTCTAAAAGAGCAGAAGGTGTGGGTGAGGAGTATGTGAATGGACCACAAATGTACCTGTTCCTTCCTCTGTAGATTGCAGCACGCAGAAAAGGCAAGGCAGGCTGCCGAAGAAAGATGCAACAAAATGAAGCAAGAGCTTGCTGGCCGGCTTGACACTTGTCAGCAGCAGATGTCCCAGCTGGATAGCAAATGGTATTTAATCTGATAATCAGCCTTTTTCACCTTCTCTTCTACCTTTTCTTTAAGAAGTGCTTCCTATGCCTTTTGTGCTAAGGTCTAAAGTGGGGTAGGTTTGAGTTACATTGGATTCAGCCAGTGTTGGCAGAAGTGTGCAAGATCTGGGAGAACACAGCACATCTGTGTAGCACAGAGTTAGCAAGAAGATTTTTGAAATGCTCTTTCCAGAGCAACCAATTGAGAGCCCAGAGTAGAAATCTGATCATTACGACTAGCAGCAGAGCATTCAATTGCTTTATTTTTTAATAAACGAGGAGATAGGCATGGTCATGCTCGTAGGCTGAGCTTTTAAGTGACTGTCATCCCAATGGACTGGGGTTTTTGGAGGGTTTTGGGAGTTGGGAGTGTTCGGGTATTCTTAGGGAATGTTAATTCTCTAGGGATGTCTAATACTTATGGAAAATGTTCCTTTCACTGTTCAGACTTCAGGGTAGAGTGACATTTTTAAACATGGCTGTTTAAACACAGGTGATCAAATACGTGCTTCTGGGGATTGGTTTGGGTTTTTTGGCTTGATTTTTGTATTTCTCTTCTAGCCATCCATTGCTGCTTGTTGTCTCTGACCTGAAAGTGCTGTTACAGTTTTTGATGTCTGCTGCCATAACATCCCTGTTTTTTTTTCCTTTCCCAGAACACCACTCTAGTTTTTGCCCTCTTTTGGACCAGGTTTCTTCTTCTCATGCTGTTGCTATCCTTAAGTGTTCTAGGATGTTTTCCTGCTACAGGGTTTCTTAGAGTGAATTATTTTTTAAATAGCTCAACTCTGGAAAAGGAGTTAAAATCTGAAAAGGAACAGAGACAAACTTTGCAAAAAGAGCTACACCAAGAGAAGGATGCTGCAACTCTGCTTAAAACAGAATTGCAACAGATGGAAGGACTGAAAAAGGTACGCGCAGTGCAAAGGTGCCCGTGATCAGGATTAAAGCCTACCTAGAACCAGGGCAATGTTTGCATCTCTAGTGAAGGATTTCTTCTGTACTGCTCTCCTCTGAGTGGTTTCCAAACCTCAGCTGACGTAACACAACCCTGCACGTGAAATGCTGGCACGGGGCTCAGGCAGTGAGAGCAGCTTTAGCTGGAGGTGGCTGAGGAGGTTTCTGCCTGTGTCTGAGCCACTCAGCAGCCCGCAGGTGAAGCTGAGGGGGGACAGCTGGGGACAAAAAGCTCTCCTGGTTCTGCTCCGGGAGGAAATGGCAAGTTCAGAGTTTTCAGAGACAGCCTGAGGTCTTTCAACTCTATGTAATAAAACATTCTCGTGAAGCTAAAGAGAATTTGCTCCTCTGTCTGGAGCAGTTCAGCTTTTGAAGGCCCAATTGCACCCCACATTATGTGTGGGCATAGGACTGCTGCGCTCTAGCTGTACTCAGGGATGTTTAAAGGCCAAAGATCTCTCTCTCTTTCCGGTAAATGTGGTTAAAAGATTTCATTGTCTGTGGGTGGTTCACCCGTGTAATTGTAAACATCAAGCCTTACAAACAGGTAGCTTTGTAAAGGAGCTTATTCTTGGGTAGTTTGGATCAAGCGACCTGAGCTATAGGTCAACCTTGGCACACAACAAACTTGGTTTTGTGCTTGATTCCATAGGAGCTGAGAAAACTGCAAGATGAGAAGCAGCAGTTAGAGAAGGTCTGTGAGGAGCAGGAGCAAGCTCTTCAGGAAATGGGCCTTCATCTCAGCCAGTAAGTTCTGGGGACTGAGCTCCTCTGCGTGGTGCAACCTGGGGAATGGGGCGTCAAACTGATACAAATGATTTTAAAGCACCCCCAGTCACAAAAACTAGCAAACATGAGAATTGAGGAGGCAATTAATACAGGTGGGAAACGAACCAGCTCGAGTTCTTACAGCAGAACTGTGCGTTTCTCACATTTTTCTGAATATACTGAAAACTGGGCAAATCCTGAGACGATGGAACTTCCCAGTGGTTCAGAGCTGGAACAGGGACCTGACTGAAGAATTCCAGTTTAGATTCAGCAGCTGGAACTGTGGAATGGCAGGTGAAATCGAACACAACTACATGTAAAACCGTGCAGAGGAGTAATTACTTCTTTCTTTCCCCCTCCCCAGATCGAAGTTGAAGATGGAAGATATTAAAGAAGTAAATAAAGCACTGAAGGTACTCTACACCTCACGGGTATTTTGGCTAAACGTAGGCATTTCCTTCACCACTGCCCAATTGCCCCAGGGTTATCCTACTTTAAAAGTTGGCTTTTGAAAAATACCGATGGTGCTGGGTGAGCTGCCTTTTGAATTTCATTTTATAAATCTGTTGGTACGTACAGTGAGGTTTTCATTGCGATTTTCTAGGGTCATACCTGGCTGAAGGATGACGAAGCGACACACTGCAAGCAATGTGAAAAGGAGTTCTCTATCTCCAGAAGGAAGGTAGTCTTAGGCACTGGATTTTTTTTATTTGATTTGATTTGTCACTGGAAACAAAAATAGTGCTGTGGCCTGGTTTGCTAGGGAGGACCAACACCGCCTCGATTCTGTTGGCATGAGAACTGATTTGGTATTTCCCATCCTAAAAATAATGCTCTTCTGGGCCCTTTCCGCAGCAGGGAGGTGTCAGGGGCAGTGTTCTCCCCTGCTGTGCTCAGTCTCCCCTGCAGGCTGTGCAGTGAGGGTGCTGACGGGCCCGTGCCCTCCGCCTTTGTGGTGGGGGGCTGCTCCGGGGGTCCTGCTCGGTGGTTGGGGACAGCTGGGACGCCAGCAGCCCTTGGCACCAGCTTCCCTCCGGCCTGTGCGGGCTCTCCTGAAAGCCTGGGCCTGGCTGCGGGGGATCCACACCTTCCACCCTGCGGAACGGCAGCGCGGCCTGGGAGAGGCAGGGGCAGCAGCTGCGGGTAACAGCAGAGGGGAGTCGGGCTTGGGCGGGCATCACCCCGGGGAGGGAAGGAAGCCCCCCCCCTGTGGGGATCACCCCGGGGTATGTGAGGATCACCCCGCTTGCGGGAGGAAGTGCTGCTGGGAGCGCTGGTCGTGTGGGGAACTGGAGGGTGATGTCGGTGGACTCCGGAAGCTTTTCCGAGTTTCGATTCCTCTCTTCCCAAATGGCAGCTGTGCTTACTCTGACTCTCTGTTTGTAGCACCACTGCAGAAACTGCGGGGACATCTTCTGCAACACTTGTTCCAGTAACGAACTTGCACTGCCATCGTACCCCAAACCTGTCCGCGTCTGCGATACTTGTCACACTTTGCTCCTGCAGCGGTGTTCGTCTAATTCCTCCTAAGGCTTTCCTGACCCTGCCAGGACCACTTTAACATGGGAAAAGTAGCCATTATTTTTTTTTTAATTCTTAATTGCAGGCATCCTCTGTGGGGTGAGGGCAGAGGGCCTGGGCACTAATATTTGCCACTGTAAAACAGAGCACTGTAACACAGTTTGTAGGGATTATGCAAATTCATGTTCCTCCAACTGGAATAATTAAAAAAAAAATCCTATCAGCTGTAATTTCCCTTGAAGTTCTACTTGAAACTAAAATGCAAATTCACTTTTCTGATTTTTTTTTAATAGGTATTTGTATTAAAATTTGTACATGGCCTTTCTACCTGTATTTGATCCCTCTCACGTCACTGTCCTGCGCGTGAACTGCAGTTCCCCTCTGTCCCCCCTGCGTCTGACCGGCTCATGTACAGTTTTGTATTTGCCCCAGGTACAGAGAAAGGTCAATGTATTAACTGTCTGGAGAAAAGAGCTTCACGATGAGTGTCAAGAACGTGCCTTCTGTTCGCTGCCGAGTCCGAAACTACCCCCTGTGCTTGGCTGGGAGCGGCCCGTGACCGCAGCGCGGTAGTGCCACACAATAAAGCCTTTTGCAAAAACCCGAAGCGAGAACGAAGTTGTGACTCCCAGCGGTGGTGGGTGATGGATCTCAGGTGAGAAGGTTGATGTGGGACACAGCAGCGGATCTCGAATAACTGACTGACAGGCAGAAGCTCAGGCTGCTTTGTAGGAAGGTGCCAGGGCTCTGCAGTGGGAGCCAACTGCTTCCCAGGAAGGTGGCCCAGCCTTACCCAGCCTGGGGTAATGAGGTCTGTCTCAAGCAGGACAGAAGTATGTTTTGCCACACAGCATTGATGAACCACCAGCTGCTGTCTCAGAGCTGCCCAGTTACACCAGCTGGGGAGGGGAAGGGACCCCCCATGTCCCCCAGCAACACCCCCATTGCTGGGTGAGTGCCTGTGGCACAGAGCAGCTCTGCGGAAGGGACAGGGCATTGTGTGTCGAGGACCCTTCTTTCAAAGGCTTTGTCTGGAACAGGACAAGCCTCGGT